>CM051265.1:59580538-59948038 GCA_027921565.1 Artemia sinica
TGACATACACTTTACGGTGTTGTTGAAAAATGGCGAAAAGGAAATACTTAAAAAAAAAACAAAAAAAAGTTGGATTAGAAATAGGTAAAAGCTAGAGGTGAAAAAATCACATTTTCCAAATTCAGACTGCTGTTGAGTGCCCGTCCGTTTTCGTTGCATATAGATGTGGTGGCGATGTCACTGGCTTGTACAGGTGAGCCAGTGGGGCTCCCCATCAATAGTGAGCAACCATCCATTCTCTTTTCAGCTTTCTACCTGGCTGCATAGGAGTTGGCACTAGTGAGTTTTGGGCAGGCAGCGTCGGTCTGGAGTGGATTTGGATTTGAGTGGTCCCCCAATGGACCGCCTATCTCCACTTGTTGTATTGGAGCAAACGCCGTTAGACTTAGCTCTCTTTTCCGGGGGAGAGTAATTGTAGGAATCCTCTTCCTTAAAAAAGAAGGCAAAATTTAGCATGGAAAAAAACAATTCCCTTTTTACAGAAGAAAAAATTAGTCTGCACAAAGAATCCCCTCTAACCACACGGAATCAGGGAAACAAAGTCTCTCTCAAACCCCGTAAAGCTCTTTTAAAAGATACAAGATTACTTATTTAACACAAAAATTTCGTTTTTTAACAGATACTAAGTAAAAAAAACCATGTTAGAATTGATTCATTGCCCTCTTCCCTGTCATATATTTTTATAAAAGCCTCTTAATTATCTGTGAAATCCATTTGCTTTCATCAAATACAATTGAAAAATATCTGTCTAATTTGGCCAAAAAACAAACTCTTTTGTCAATGAGTCTTGGATCGCACATTTCCATCTTTTTGTTTTTCTTAATCCGATAAGACGCATGCCAAATGTTTGTTTGAAATCATCCCCTCCTTTGGTAACAAGTTTAAACACAGATGGTTTTATTTAGAGCGGAAAAAGACAGTACATTTTAAAACGCATGATTGGAAAAGGATATATTTTGAACGAAAAGAACTAAAACTACAGAATTATGCTACTAACAGAGCAATGGAAAAGGGAGTTTTTTTGTTTTACATAATAGAAAAAAGCGTGCTTTGCCTTTTCTATCGAGTATACGAATCATATTTTAAGCTTTGTGTTGTTGGAGGAGGAGGGGGGCTAAGTCCCCTGAAATTTGAATTTACTAGTAAAACGATTTTTTTTTTTTGGAAATAAAGAATGAAAGTGTACTCACATTGAAAATAGAAATATCCATTTTTCAGAGTTTAATAAAATCCAATGTACTATGCTCGATATGCTAATAATAATGAAAATTAAATTCCAAAGCATGTACATTTTATACGAGGGGTTTCAATGACGAATTGTTAAGCAGTTCTCTGATTGGCTGCTAAAAAAAAACAGGTGTCAGCTCGAAAATCTGGCTGAAAAACTTGGAGTTGAAACAAATTTGTGCGGGGTATTCCCGCGTTCATACTGCTATCTTTTTTGCAATGTTTAGGAACAGGCGGGGAATCCCCACTCGTTTGGAATGGTACCAACGGGACATAAACAAATAGCACATAGTTTCATAACGTGTTTAATCATGTGTAGAGGTCCCATAGAATAGCAATGGAAGGGGCATAGAATAGCATGGAAGGGAAAATAAACCCTTAGAATAACATGGGAGGGAACATAGAATAGCATGGAAGGGAACATAAGCCCTTAAAATAGCATGGGAGGGAACATAAGCCTTGTAATAGCATGGGAAGGAACATATGCTCCTAGAATAGCAAGGGAGGGAAACATAATCCACCCAAATCCATAAGTACATGCTCTGGAAAGGTACCAAGGAACATAAGGCAAGCAAATAACACAGGAAGGAACATAAGGCAAGCAAATAACACAGGAAGGAACATAAGGCAAGCAAAATGGTACCTCTTACCTACTCCCTCACCATGGACTCGTTCGTTTGTTTCGCTGAATTTTCTCTTTTTGTTTATCTTACTTAAGTGCTATGTGTGTTTTTTTCTTTCCTTTTTCTCTTTACTCCACTATTTTTCACATTGTTTGGGCAGTGGGTTATAAATAAATTTGGTTTAAAATTCTACTTTAGTTACTTTTGGCTATCTTGGAAAAGGGTGGGGTTAGGAAAATGAAACTTTCAGGGATGGATGTAAATGCTAAGGTATGTCCCGGGAAGGTACTTTGAAGTACTTACCTTCAACTCCTCCCCCCCCACCCTCTATATACAAAAAGAAATTTATGGTGATTTCGAAAAAAAGCCTGAAACCCCTCCAAAATGGCGTCAGATCAAAATGAAAAAGTGCAATATTGGAATGAGAAATGTCGAAAACCTTATACAGGTAAATTACAGTCCCCCTCCTTGAACAACAAGGAAAATCACTTTTTTGCACCGGTAGCACTGATCTGTCTGTCTCTCTTTTTTTCTGGTTTTGTTTTTATCCATGCCTAGTGGGTCACCAGAACATCATAGAGAAATGCTTAATAGCTCATTCCAAAGCTATTTTTATATCTACGTGCTTTTTATAAACTCCGCCATCTGCAAGTGCCACATGTCACTAGAAAGAAACTTTCTGCCATTTCGCAAGTGGTGGCGCTAGCAGGCTACCAGAACATCGTAGATAGATTTTTTATAATTCATATAAAAGATATTGCTCATGTCTACGTTCTTTCTATAGGCCTGAATTCCACACATCTAAAATTTCCAAATGGCACTAAAAACAACACTTTTTGTTTCATGTCTCAAGTAGAAAAGCCGAGGCTATTGGGCTAGATAAACCTATAAGAGTTATGTTTCATGGCTCATTTGAAAGCTATTGCTCACATAAACATGCTTTTTTTATCAATTCTACTATTAGTAAGTGAGATATAGCAATGAAAACAATACTTTTGGTGCCACTTCATAAGTGGAAAAGCTCCAAGTACAAAACAGGTACTATTGTGATAGTTATATTCCAGAACCCTTAACTGGAGGGTTTACAAGAACCCTTCCTGCACCCTCCCCCTCCCGACCCCTTAGTAAGTTTTATAGATCGTTGGCTCACCAGTAAAGCTACTGAAACATTAGCCGGCTCCCACAACATCGTAGATAGATGTTTAATGGCTCAATTATAAGCTATTGCTTATATTCACTAGGTTTTTACAAAATTCTACGATCTATTAGATTTCACAGATTTCAATATGAATTAGTTTCTCCGGAGAACTCGCAATGAAACTCTTTGTCATGGTTGAAGCATTAGCTGCAACCTAGTAAGAGTGAACCACAGCCCATAGTGACTAAAAGCTAAAAAACATTAAAAACGGTCTTTTTTTCTTCTTTTTTTCCAGGCCTAGCGGGTACTAGAACATCATAGAGAGATGCTTAAGAGCTCATTCAAAAAGCTATTTCTCATATGTACGTGGTTTATATAAATTCCACGATGCGCAAGTGCCGTATGACACAAAAAAGGGCACTTTTTGCCATTTCTCAAGGGTGTGGGGCTAGCGGGCAACCAGAACATCGTAGATAGATTTTTTGATAGCTTATATATAAATTATTGCTCATATTTACGTTCTTCCTATAAATTCCGCCATCTGCAAGTCTCAAATGGTACTAAAAAACGGCACTTTTTGTGCCATGTCTGAAGTGGAAAAGCTGGGGCTAGTGGCTACCAGAACTTCTTAGAGTGATGTTTAATGGCTCATTTGAAAACGTTTGCTCATATCTACGGGCTTTTAGCAATACTACAATTCATAAGTGAGATATAGCACTTAAAACAACACTTTTGGTGCCACTTCTTAAGTGGAAAATCTTGAAAGTATAAAACGGTATAATTGTAATAATTATGATCCAAAACCCTTAACTCGAGGTTGACAAGAACACCTTCCGTAGGTTCCTCCTCCAGGCCCCCTTAATAAGCTACGCAATTAAAGTCATACAAACACCAATATATTAAATTAGATTATTAGAGGCGTGGTTCTCTTAGTATAGCGCTAGACTTCAAATTAGATTATCATGCGTTTGATTCCTCCTTGGATTTTTTTTTTCAATCATGGTTTGTACATTCTTATCATTACTTTTTAGATAATCCACTATTTTGCCAAATGTGATGCACTCATTTTCCCAAGCATATCCCGGGAAGACTCATTTAGAGCTATTACTCATATCTACGTCATTTTATCAATTTTACCATCTATAGGTGCCATATAGCCCGAAAAACGGCACTTTTGGTGCACTTCTTAATTGGAAGAGTTTGGAAGCATAAGACGGTACCATTGCAACAATTATGGTCCAAAGCCTTTAACTGGAGGTTTATAAGAACCCCTCATATATACTCCCCCTTTCAAACCCCTGTGAGTAGAGATGGAGGTGCTACTCCGGGACGAACACAAGTGCTGCCATCTACAATTTAGTTTAATGCTGACGGGACATAATTTATTCAAGGATTATCGATCGAGTCTAATCGGGGGGTGTGTCAAGGTGGCCACGTCAATCGATCTGTTGTTGTTTGGCCACGTGCGAATGACATGAGGGGGTGATTTACATAATCGATGGGGGAATTATTGATTCACGAGCGTGGGGAATTATGAAACAATATGGTCATAGCCTCCCTAGGGGAAAGATTACGTAAATCGCTCAATGACCTCTTTTTCCAAGGTCGATTTATTTGATGTTTCTATGTGTAATAACTCCGGGGCGAAGGTTGCACATGCGCATTTGAATTCTAACGCGGAAACAATGTATTGATCTAGGACTCGAGGGGAAGTGAATTTTCCGAGAACTTGATTGTGTAATCGATCGCGAATGTCATGGTGTCCAGAAATAGTATTTGTTGTTGTTGCTCTCGCCCAAATGTTATGACATTCCCGGAAACAGTTAGATCACGTGTGTTTTCCTTCTTCAGCCAATCAGCGAGTCGGATACATCCCCCTTCTCAACCAATCAGAGGGCTTGTTTACATATTAGCAGCGGAGGGAATATAAGGAAAGGATTTTTGCTATAGTTTTATTAGTCTGTGAATAGAATTCAAAGGAGTGAGAAGAACAGTTTTGACTTTACTCATTTGGATATATTTGTAATAATGAGTGGAATGTTTACACTATTAGAAGTTGATAGTGGAGTTGATGATAATAGTACAAGAGCACCAAACATTGCGGTGGAAATTACGAAAGGATCGCGGCTTTGTCTGGAATGGGATGCAGTATATGCAAGATATGTGATATCCTTGAGCAAATTTAAAATGGAAGATCAATTATGTTTCGCCGCAAAAGTTGATATAGCACATGTGAATAGACTTCAATGTGCTTTAAGTGCATTAGTGAAACATATTGAAGACAATAAACAATATCGTTAATTGTACATGCTCTGTATTATTGATGTTGTTGTTGTAATTATTCAATAAAATTGTTTCGAAATCGAAAATGTTCCCTTTCTTTTCTGGTTAGGGCTAACGAATCTGCGTGGGGTCAGTCCTAGAGTCAGCAGTCAGAGTGAAAGGACTGAAAAATGAATAAATTTGAGAAAGAGAGAATTAGATCAAATCTAGTGTTTATGGAAAAACATTTGATTTTGGATGATGATTTTCTCGAGTTATCTCTTAAACGCAGGATATTCTCTCAGGAAACACTTGACAATATAATGAGGAGTGATTCTCCTCCATGGACTATTGTATGAAACTTTTAAAATGTGATTCAAATGCTTATTCTCAATTTATTGATATATTAATTGGAACAAGGCAGAATCATATTATGGATATACTTTTGGAAAACATTGCCAATGGATTCAATGTAGATGCTCCCCCATCATTCGAAAGAGGTAACGTTACAGAGTTACTCCTCTCTCCCACATTTCCTCTCGTTGATTTATCGAACGAAGAGGATCAGTTTCGTTTTAGCTGTGAGTGAGTTGACATCGGAAACCAAAAAAATGTTCTATATATGTCCATTGTGCTTGTACACTCTTGGCAGTTTGAAATCAATGTGAGAATTGTACAATTATGATGACTATAGTGAAAAGTGTAAATTATGTAATCCTTGTAAATTACATAGGGGCTATGCAGTACAAATTAAAGGATGTAATTCATGTCTTGAAGAGGTGTGTGACTCTCACCCTAGAGGGCACCTGTGCTCCAATTGTCACCCATGATAATGTGATCAGTGGGAGAATACTTACCCCGCTATGATTGGAAAGAATCCCAAACGTGATTTCAGTTTATTTCTACGAGATTGTATCGTCGCGATTTAAATTATTCTGGGAAGAGGAATCTGGTCTACGATTCAACTGTTGGGGTAACAAGACAATCTGGTTTCTACGACATCGTTTGATGACACCACCTACTATGACTATAAACCAAGTGATTTTTATTTTTGGCAGTTACCGAATGTGATTCACCACTTGAAAACACTGTATGTTGATATTGCTTCAAATAGACAGATTGAAACTCGTGAATTTCATAATATGAAGCAAAATAGTGTCATTGACTATACAAAGAGATATGACAAGAGTGAAGTTACATTGTACTGTAGAAAATGTGACCCTGACTTTGCCGTCAATCAAGATCAATATACAGTGAATCCAAATGATTTACCAGCATTAGTGGTTCACGACAGTTACCTATACACCGATGAAGAAATCTAAAAGTGGGAGATTTAAAGACATTGTTGTATATATATACATTTTATTAATAAACAAATTCACAAACATTTTTTAAGCACTTTACTCTTAGGGCACTGAAATCAATATTAAATACACTTGTAAGTATATTTTCCACTAGAAAGTCGTTCAGACGGGGATTGTCACCATAAATGTGGAGAAACTGCTTGTAAGTATAGCCACGACATCGGAACACAAAATATAGTAGTGCGTGGAAGCCACAGCTTTTAGTCGTTAGATCCTGCACCCTCTTTCGATTTTGAATAATAGTTTTCCCACTGCTCTCAATATAGTTGCTGATGTGAGGTGTGTAGAATGTATAGGGTAGACCAAGAGGATCAAAAAATTCAATCGTCTTCATTGTTTGATAGATGCACAGCCAATGACCCGTCAGCACAGTCGACGGACTGCTATTAACAATAATCAAGGTATTGTTCGCGCTTTTAATTTTTCCTAGATAGTCTGAGGGTAGACAATAGGATTTGTACTGGACATGTAGGGGTCCATATTAAATACACTGATTATTTGACTGGTGTTCATGGCGCCAAGTCTAGTAGAAAACACTACCTTCGGGAGTGATTTCCCAATAGGTTTCATATTGATTTAGTGAGATTAGGGCAACACTCACAGTCCAATGGGTCGGCAAATGTACACTCTAAACGTACAGTCCCCGTACGTACTATACTCATATCCTGTGTGCCAGACAAATCCAATACAATGATACCATGTGTTTTAGCAAAAACATATCTTCGGTTATACCATTTTCAAATAGTTGCGAATCATGATCTAGGGTTTGGCATGGTCAACTCATACAATGTTCTATAGGATTCATCAAAGATAGATTGTAGAGTGGGATACCGTTTACTTTGCACACAAGAGATGAAAGTCCAAACATCTCGAATTTATGTGGACATTCAGTCCATGATCCTATTGCACTGGCGCTCTTTACAAAGGCCAAAGCCAATTTCGAGGGGATTTCGCCATTGATAAAGGATGAATCGGTGAAGGTGCGTGAGCCCATTGCAATATGACGTTGATTGGTGATTGTATGAGGAACAAGTAGTTTAATATTGTTGCCATTGGCTCTCAGTTTTCCACGGCCAAAGCAACAGAACTCATAACCTGCTGTTTGCGTACATGTTAGTATTGCTGAGGTGAGGGAGAGTTACATCGGGATTACCAGCAAGTTCTGTTCCTCAGTATGAAATGGAGGGTGCAAGCGTTAGTTTTTTATATCCACTTTAACATTGGGCGGCAGCCATGGGGTATATTAAATATTTCATGATATATTTTTCCAACTAGATGTAATTCACTAGTTGTAGCATTTTTAAGTGCATCTGTACTATCAGTATTAGTAATATATTCATATCCATTGGAGGCACCTCTCAATTCCTTGTATGACTTGGGTGTCATCAGCATGAATTGCATATAGCTTGCATAGTTTGAGAGATTGTTGCTTGTGCTCACCAGCGTGCCATTGATGTAGACACTAATTTGACGAAATAGATTATGTAGTATACAATTTTCATAGGATATTCCATCGGCCCGAATTAGCATTGTATTATCGGATTTCCGGACTTTCATTTGTAAATCTATAAATGTGGATGATAAATCTATGAAGTAGTCTTCATTGGAATAAATTTGAAAGTGGATATTATCGGAGAGGGGTTGTAGTGGATAAAATTGTTCATAGTATCCATGCTTGACACTCACATCAACATTTTCAGCATTGAATAGATTTCAATGAGGCGGTGATTGAAGGTTGAGAATCATCTTATGCGGTAGGTAGGACATCTTAGGAGAAGAAATCTAGTTTCGAACTAACAATTTTCTTCCTGGAGCTTCTGGTTACACTACGTGTCGGCTTTTTCCTTCTTTTCTTGACAAAAGGGATGTCTTTCGTTTCCGACATGAGTAGAGACTGATGAGTGATGCGTTGTTTCTTGACCTTTTTAAGCCTTTACCATTTTGTTTTAATTTCTCGCCAAGGGTTCGCGCACTGGACCTAAGATTTTCCGTAGCACTTTTTTTAAAATCCTTGCCAGAGCCCCAATCGTATAGTGTAGAGGATGCAAAATCTGTCGCAGCCGGTACAAGATATTTTTCTAGCCAGTGGTAGTGAAGAGCGAAACAGCTTAGCAAACCAACTGCCAAGACCGTAGCCAGACATTGACGAGCGACCCTTGTAATAGTCCATTCCATTGCCCTGTTGTCTTGGGCCAAGAGTATTAACATAGCAGTCAATATCAGGACAAGTGAATACCACTTTTCTATTAGACATCTTGCTGTTGAAACGATGGGTCGAAAATGGCATGTAATCACAGCCAAACCTTTTGAAATTGCTATGGGATCACCCAATTCGGTTCTTAGTGTTAACTGACAGAGTTCCAAATAGGAAGTGTTTACGGGAATATACTGAAGATGCTTTATATTGTAGTGATGAATATGTTCTTGATTGGCTTTTCGTTCAAGAACTCGTAGGAGGGGAACATTTGAATTACCAACCCGAGATGTTTCCACAAATGAAGCATAGAGAAATATACAAGTGTCCGTGGAGAAGGCTGGCGGGTAGTCAGCAAAAATGAAATTAGTGTTTCCGGCACTTTTACCATTGATTATATTGAGCTTAAAGCCAAGAACATCCTTTAGATTATCATTGAGAATAACCTTTTCACTGGCAATAGGTGAACTAATGTAGATCTTGCCCTCCTCCTTTGAATAGTTGAAATGAAAAGCTCCCTTTTTACGAGCGGAAATTCTTTTATTAATAGAACGACATAAATCATTCATACAGGTGAGTTCCTCGTAGGGTAATTCAATATATGGATAATCCAACCAATTGATTTTTTGATTTGTTCTTGATCACCCGGTGGTGGCGGCCAATCATAGGGTCTAATTTTTATATCATATTTACGATCCTTTCTCAGGATGTCATAGGTATTTTTGAGAATACAGTCGACAAGAGCCACTTCATACTTTCCGTCGAATTTGATGGTGGGGGAGAGTTTCGTCCAAAAATCACTTGTTCTATTCAAGTCGTTGTAGAGAGGATCAGAAACATTGGACATGAAAGTCACATAGAAATCATTGGGCATTGTTAATATCTTCAGCACTGACCCAAGAATCAAAATCTGAGTTGTATCCTAGCCATCGAACAAGCAACTGTTTCTTGCCATGGCGTGTATGACTCTTTAATATCTTTTTCAATTTGATAACTTTCACTAGTGTTTCTAACTTTTTGCAGTTTATATTCATAAAAACGCCGCCGAGAATCTCATCATCTTTGGTGTCTCGCAGTCGATATGTCGTGGGCTCGGTGTCTAGAATTTTGGACACTTTAAAAAGTTCGGTGCTCCATAAATAATTCCCCTTTTCAAAAATATTGGTGGTTCTATTAATTCGAACAGTATCACCAACATTGAATTTCTTCTTCTTTTTCTTCACATTGCCATTGGAGTATTGCTTTAGAAAAGCATCAAATGTATTTTCACTATAGTGAACATCCCTTGGTGTAGAGTTGGACAGAGATCGATGGGGATCGTTGATTATAAATCATCATGATTTTATCTAAATCGTGAATAAAAGCCGGTGTATTTTTCAATGTGCAATATCTTGAAATTAATAGACGAATCGTTCTTATTAATCGTTCAGCAAATGCAGCCTTTATCGGACTGTGACTATATGATAAAGTGTTGTTGTATTATATTTCAAAAGAACCTTTTGCACATGGGGATTAACAAATTCAACTGCCACGATCCGATTGAATTTTTCTATACGAATCCTGTTCAAGAATACTTTCAATGCCCGAGCAACTTCAACACCCTCTCTTTGACCGCAGTGGAATGGCATAGGCATAGCGACTAAAGATACTGATTGCCACTAGAATATATTTGTAGGGGGCATTGTGACGCCGTTGAACTGCGTCTAAAGTTAAAAGATCCATTTGCATTATATGCAGAGGGAAAAAGGCTTTAGTTTGTCGATATTGTTTGCTGCGAAGCCTGTGATTCCGATGTAGTGTGTAACTCGGTTCATTCTCTAGATACTCTTTTGCTTTTTTCAATGTGGTGCCGGAGACTTTGGAAAGCGTTTTGGGAGAACTTAAACTTCCCGCTTCGCCAATATTTTTTATAGACACCTTTCAAAACTTCATCCATTTTGAACGTAAACACGTAGTGTAATGTCCACTCCCCTTTTGCACACTGGAGGGTGAATCAATTCGTCTTCGCTTTTGACTAGCAGCCACAGGTGTTGTAAAATCAGTGGCGCTAGTATCTTCAAATATTGAATCTTCTTTTTTTTTAAATGGTGTTGTTGGAGGACTATATTCTCTTAGTTTCTTTAGAATTTGGTTATTGCCAATAAGACTTTTGGGAAAGTTTGATACACACAGAAAGGTGTATAGATTATCGTCAAAGGATAAGAGTCCTTTACGATTCGTTTACCATATCACAAATTAAATCAACTAGATTATAACTTTTTCCCTGAATTATAATTCGTTTCCCAGTGCTCTCGACTTGAACTTGATCGCCAGTTTCCAACACGAGATAAGATAATACTCTTTTACTCTGTTTTCGATAGGACAGTGGCAATAGGTTTCCAATTTTCAATACAATTGAATTCAATTCCTTCTCCTTTGATGCTGCTGCAGAATCTTGAGGAGATGTTTTCCTGTTTAGAGGGATCGGCGACGGGTCTCTCACGATAAGGTTTATGTTTGTCCATACGTCGCAATGCATCTTGAAGTAAAAGCAGTTTTTTGTCATCGGCAATATTCTCATCGTTAATGAATTTGCTTAGATTGTCTTCAAAAATGTTCGACGGGCGAGAAGACAAGTTCAAATGGTGTCAATTTATAGGGTTTTGCCATTCTCTAGAGAAAACTGTTTACAAGTCCTGCAATTATTGGCAGTAAAAGTGTGAAAAAGCTACCGCCTGCTTGAAGGAGCCGTTTTCTTTTAAATTTGTTTCCCTTGTTTTTACAAGCCAAGGCGCGTACAGTGGAACGATGTTGCTTTGTCTGTTGTCTAACACCTTCTGGCAGTTGAACATTGCCCTCAGTTAAATTTAAACAAAGTTCAGATATTAGATTAATGAAATCATTGTCACACACCATGTTTGAGTATAGCCTTCCTAAGCAATGTTTTGAAGTGCTTAAAAACGGAAAACAGATGCCGTTGTTCATGTATTTTCTTCAGTGTCATAATGACGACTAATAGCCTTTTTCCTACTGTTCACCGGAAGATATACTGTAATTTCATTGTTGAAAAATGTCGGTGACTACACGTAGATCCTCGGGCGTGCTCTGATTAAGATCCAGCAAAATGTAACCGTAGGGCTTGCTAGTCGCCTGAGTGTACGCTGACAACAGAAATTTAGGGGCGCCGGGGTATATCTGCTTATTGAGAGTTATGAGTGAGCTAGAATCACGAACGACTCGATAGATAATATAGATAGTACAATTCAAAGCAAGGGTTCGCATACAACATTTGCTCTGATGAAACAGATTGTGTAGAACCAGAGTAACGGAAATGTGTTCATGATGGGAGCGAAAACAGTGAACAGTTGTAGCATTTTCTGTGAGAACTGTTCAATGGATTCAGCCAAATCATCAATAATCAACCACGAGTTCGGTTCAATACTATTGAAAACATCAAGTCCCCGTATGAATTGTATTGGTATGGTTGTGGCAATAGCTTTATTTTATCATAGGACTCTTGCCAAATACTATAGCAATAGTAGATTTTTTTTCGGTTTTACCAAAACATTTTATCGCAATTTTGAATTATTTTAGCTAAAAGTGTTGTTTTCCTCGACATTGAGGGGACCACACAGAAACGATCTGAAGGGTGTTTTAAATTGATACATGTTGTTGACAACAGTCGGACTACAACTAACTGTAAATCATATGTGCTCAATGAATAAGTAGTAATTTTCCCATAGATCTATCTATTCAAGAACAACAAAAACAATATTTCATGGCAACATTTATTACAGCAATATGATAACACTTGTTCAACATGACACTTGGTCAACATGAACTCGGCAATGATAACACTCTATAATAAACACTTATTGTCTTTAAACACTTTTCTGTACAACATCTTTGTACAACACTTTTCTATACAACACTTTTTGTACAAAAAAAACACTTTTCTATACAACACTTTGTACAACAAAATACACTTGGAACTAGCACAGTTGAACATTACAGTGAATTTAAAGGTAGGATCCCCCACCCCCCGGGGACCGCGGGGCGAAGGCCGGCCGGCCGCGGGCGGGACCCCCCCCCACCCCCCGGGGGCCGCGGGGTCCGAAGGCCGGCCACCCGCGGGCGGGACTCCCCCCCCCCGGAGCGGCGGTGGAAAAAACAATAGTTGTCGTCACTGCTACTACAGGTTAGTGGATGGGTTAGTGGTGGTGGTGGTGGTTAAGGTAGTGAAATTGGGTTAGTTAATTTATGAAAGGTTGAGAGGTGGTTAGTCAGATTAGGTTAATTTATCCAGACCAAGTTGATTGCGATAGTCTATGCATTCAACTCGGTCTGAAATACGGTAGTGACCGTGGGGTAGAACAGTCACACCATTCTCGAGCACATAGACCTTGTCAGATATACACGACATTGCATTTTTTTCTACTCTCACAGTATAATTTCTATACTGTAGAGAGCGAATTGCAAGCACTTGTGCTCTCGGCACTAGGCTACTTTCTACACAGTCTCTGTACACGCTCATGTTAAAATTGCTCTTTACAAAATGTGTAGGCACCCCTTTACACGCCTTCTTTTCTTCCCCACTATGTGTTTCAACGCAATAAACTTTGGGGCCCGGGAACACCCCCCGGGATATCAAATCACTCCCCGTCTCTGATTTTAATTTTAATAGTTGGTTGGGGGCTTGACGTTTCACCAGCTCGGGGTAGAGTGTATGGATTCCAGTTGGTGAAATCCATCCGCGAGCTGATGTGTTCCCCATTTTGCAAATCACCCAATAAATCTTCAGTCCCATTTACCTTTAACAGCAGAGAATCTGTATCCCCATAGTAAACTTGAACCTCCCCCTCCCGTGGCCATTGCACCTTGCACACATTGTAAAAGAACGACAACATGAGCTTTTTTGAAATTTCTAGTACTGAACTGCCGCCTGCTATATTCTTCTTCAGTACTACATTTCGTTTTCGCCTGTGTAGAAGAACCATGCCGGCCTCTATGCTCGTGAACGATGTAAAATTGGGGTCGGCAATAATTCGTGCACACTCTAGAGGGTCAGTCACGACGTCGCAGCGAGATCTATTACGAACGCTTTCACACATTTTGCCAAACGCTGAATTTAGGATGAGCTTATACATTTCCTTCTCCACCTTTGAATTTGCCTTAGAGCGTTTATCGAC
This sequence comes from Artemia sinica, assembly GCA_027921565.1. Classification (NCBI taxonomy): domain Eukaryota; kingdom Metazoa; phylum Arthropoda; class Branchiopoda; order Anostraca; family Artemiidae; genus Artemia; species Artemia sinica. The sequence goes on from CM051265.1 coordinate 59,594,515, forward strand.
AAAGGTGTCGATAAACGTTTTCAAGTAGGGTCGCTGATTGAACTGCAGGACCCTATGTATTTTGGTGATTTTGAAGCCATTGTTCACCATCCAATGCAAAAGCACATGGTGAACAAACGATATTCTCCTTAGGGTCCAAATCAGCAATCAGTTTCTGTTTAGAGGGAGTCCAGTGCATCCCCATATCCTCAACCAATGAACGATTGTAGGGGCTCAGAGAGTCCTGCTCACCGGCCGATTGATACAGGGAAAGACAAAATCTTTGACTGAGTCGTGAAGCGCCAGTGGAATGTGACCATCAACTTCAAAGAACCATCCTTGTGGCCCATTGTCCTCGACGGTGGTAATGTCGGGGAACTCACAAGGATTCTCAAGCCATTGATAGTTCCCACACGGCAAAGAGTAGTTGGACATTGCCGAGGGGTACAATGAGTTCATGTCCAAGAACACTGCATTTGACTTTGCACCGGTGCTTTGTCCGTTCGGATCGGTTGATAAGACGCGGTCCCCATGAAAACGTACCCTCCCCTCATTGAACGCTCTACAAAAAGGTGCTGATCTACGTCGGTGATTAGGCCTTTTTCCTCCCTGCGAATTTTTAAAATTAAATCCATCACTAAATGGGGTGTAGAAAAATAATAACCTATATCTAACCCGAACTCTGAATAGATCTGGTCTGTATTCTTACAGACTATATCCAACAGAGTTAGAACGTCACTGGCCAAGTACAGTCTACAATAATCCCACCCATTTTTACAATCCCCCTTGGACCACACCTTCTTGGCAAACTCATACTCCTCGGCTGTGCATTCACTGTTGGTCAGTGAATTGTAAAAAGCTTCAATTGGAGGTAGTTTCTCCTCACTTAAGCGAGCGCCAGAGCAGTAATAATCGTATGCGTATATACCTTTGCAGGTCAACAGGTCCCATACATTTCACTGTCTGGAAAGTGCTGTTTAAGCAAGGGAAAGCTATCAAAATTGTCGCTTTTTTGCACTTGAATCAATTGACTCAATGCCTTGGGGAAAAAACTAAAGGAATCTAAAAACCTGATTTATTCCAGCACATACGCTCATTATCCACTGCCTGCCATTTCAGCTCGAGAAGCAGCAACTTCTCAGCTGATTTGGGAATTATGTTGTAGGTAAATGAACTATTTACCCATGGACAATCTACTCCCCCCCTCCCTATGCATATGTGCCAGTGCCGGTAAAATAAATTTCAAATCATAATTGGAATTATGAATAAAAACAGGGATAAAAAACTGCTGGCTAACATTTAAATTACACGATTGATGCGCAACCCCCCCTAAAATTACTACCCCCCGAAGATATTTCCTGCCACAAGTGATTATGATCTCTGACTTCCCCCCTCCCCCCACGTTTCCCTTTAGTCCCCTTATCCCCCTCCTCTGCAAACTCCCCCTTACAAACCCAACATATTTTTTGATTTTTAATCGCGAGACGATCCTCTGCAGACAACACCATTGGATAATGCGTATTTCTCAAACGAGAAATAGCAGCATTAGCCGTGCCAATCAGTTTAGTCAGTGCCTTGACCATGCACTCCCGCTCATCCAATGTTTCAACTATTTCTAACAACCGCATGGTGTTAGAATGTCTCTTTTGCGCGTGGGCGTAGGACATTGCAATAGCCTGATGTTCTTTGACTCGGTTTGGATATTGTGGGTCATTCACCTCCACCAGCTTAGCTCGCAGTCCAAAGATATTTTGTTGCACTGGAGAAGGGTGTTCTGGAAATTTTTGAATCGTAAAATAGCCCTATCCCCTGAAACCGTTTCCACTGTCTGGTAGCCATGCCGTCTACAATGCTTCATGTGACCCCGTAGTTTCATATCACTACGGAATTGTGACAAGCATGTTGGACAGTAGAAACGTACCCCCCTATGCTTACCACCCCCCAGAACTCTACTAATGTCAGTGATAGGGTTAAAATGTCCGATTGTGTTCGGTTGACTAGGTGGTGTGTATAACAACCAAATCCAGTGTTTAACCAAATCAACTGAGGGACCCCTTACGGGGAAAACCACCCCCTTCTTTTTAGAGCGAGTCCCATCTTCAAATTCTGTTTCGTATTGTACCACAGTAACGCCAATATTTAAATGAGCATTAGCCCTTTCAAACATGTCAATAGATCTTAGCGTTACTGGGTATTTTCCTTCTAAACATGAAAAAATCTACAATGGGAAAACTGGATCCCTCCTTCCCATGTACAGCCCATTTGTCTAAATTCTTCTTGGTAGCGTCCCGAGTTAGAGGCTCGAATGCTGATATGAGGAAAGCATATCGGAAACACTTTTGATCTGTTTCAAAACAATCCGCTGGACACCTTGACAACCTACTAGATCTGGATTACAATTTAAAACTACTGACCTCTCAGACCCTGCCCCCCCTCTTAAAATAAAATCTTTCTTAATTTTACATATATTTACGCTTAAATTTTCAACAAAAAGAACTAGAGATCCACTACCATTTTCATTAAGTTCTCGAGATGCGTTATAATTTGATCGACCCAATCCATGAAAACACCCCCAAATTTTCTAAATTTGAATAAACCAAACGCATCTCGGAATGTACATAATGATAATAAACCTCGCTTTTTCCCTCATTCAAATAAAACACTTTTAAAACAATGGAGACCTTAATTGAATCCCTACCTCCCCACAACTGAATTTGATTCTCCAGAAGTGCACGAATTTTATCTACATAGTTGTGTACAATTTCTACAGGGTCAAAAACAAAATTACCACACAAAAGCGAATTAAAAGGGTCACCAAACGTTGCAGTGAAAACAACTATATTATTTAAAATTCTGTTGGACAGCTGAAAGTCTGGGAGAGTTGTACCCCCATCCCCCTATCGTATATTACCCCCTCCCCCAAGCTGTTTCAACAATATCAGGCGAATGCTCCACTTCAGTTGTTCGAATAAGTGGAGTCGTTATGGTATCGGAGGTTGGAGGGTTCCCTGTTAATTCCCGGGTAAAATCGTCTAAAATTTGCAATGTGTTTGGACTCAACAAAGGCAAGTCCAAATCTGAATTAGCTATTTTACCCTGCTCAACCGTGCTACTATCTACATTGAAATAATTTGCTAGTAAATAATCAATATCACATGGAATTTCATTGGAGTTATCATACCATTCACTGATTGGTGGATTGTCATGAATGAACTCCAAAGATGCATCTTCTTCTCCTTCTCCAACTGACGAGCAGGGGGGAGATGGGGAATATGGAACCAGGACAACCTACAAATGAAAAATAGCTTATTTTCAAAGTGTTCAAATCATCCCCTACTGCTTTTAAAAATTTGGATTATTATTGCTTAATAACATTTGGTTAATACAACTTAAGATAATCTAAGATAAGACATAGAAGGCGACAATTTGTTCGTTTATTTTCAGTGTTCAATTTTTTTTTTTATATTTTTTTTCGCGGCACTTTCCTGCAGCGCTTCTCGCAGCGCTTCCCGTGGCGCTTGCCTGGCCCGTGGCGCATCCTGTGGCGCTTCCCTAACCCGTGGCGCATCTCTATGGTGCTTCCCTGACCCGTGGCGCATCCCTGTGGCGCTTCCCTGGTCCGTGGCGCATCCCTATGGCGCATCCCTGGCCCGTGGCGCATCCCCGTGGCGCTTCTCGGACCCGCAGCGCTTCCCGCAACGCTTCCCCGGCCCACCACATGCCTCCCTGCCCCCCCCCCCCTTTACACAATGTCCGCCAAAAACCGTATTGTTAGACTGCATAAGTCCAAGTTTCTCTCTAATTCCGTTCTACAGGTTCGATGAACTCTTCATTAGCTCACAATTATTGTAAGCCACCGCGCTAGTGTTCCAATTTCCAGGATTGAACTTCAAAATGTCGGAAACCGTTAGCTTGATTCCCCCTCGCTAAAATCAATGCAATGGTTTGTAAGCTATTTTCAGTGCAAATTAGAACGTCAATATGTACAATAGATAAAAGGAATAATCTCTCTTAAAACTATGTGAAGAATAGCATTTTGAGTTTCAAAGGCAGTGATTATTAATAGAAATTACCTAAAAATATTCGCTTATGAGATATCGAAGCGATAGCAAAGATTAGAAAAGAGTGGTTTCTTTGCAAAAAATTATATTTAGATATCTCTGAGGAGAGAAATTTAAAACAATGGTTGGGGGGTGAGGGGTTAATATCCCGCTGAGATAAGTTTATATTGGGATTGAAAAGGACTAAAAATTGGAAGAAATAGAAAGGTAGGAAAAATTGCTTACATTTGCATAATCCCTCTGGGCTTGGGCACCCGAAGGACCAGGTAGTGCATGCTGGAGGGCCACTTCCTGACCTTGCATAAGTGGGGCAGCTCTTGAAGGCCCAGGCAACGTATGATGGAAGGTGGACGGGCCGGCGGCGCTATGTTCTTGCGCGACTGGGCCGGCTATTTCACGATCTTGCATAGATGAGCCGGCAGGGTTCTCCATATTATAAGAAGCCACCCATTCTCTTTTCGGTTTTTGACCGGGCTGTATGGTGGCTGCCTCGTCATCTCTGGCTTTCTTGGATGGGGGGGGGCACGCATTCTTCATAATTGGCCTTAAAAAGAAGAGAAAAAATTAGTATCTAAATAATTTGCCCCTTTTTTTTACAGAAAGAAAGTTATTAACTACAATTTTGTTTAGTTTATCACTAAGAAAGCAAAAAGTAAAAATTTCGCGAGAAATATATTAAGCTTAGAAATCAAACGTTTTTATTAGACAATCAGTAGTCTATAGCCATAGGATAGGAATCATTGTTTCTATTTTTACCATTTAGAAAAATATTAAATTTTCCGGTCTATAGGCTTTAAAATAGATCGTTAACCCATCGACATGTAGGCCTATATTTTGCAAACATAGGTTAAAATGCTATTCAATTTATACATAATATTAGCTTCATGCAACTCCCAAAGACTTTTCTAGCCCCGCACTGTTTGTTTTCATTTTACACTGATGGCGGTAGAATTGAGGGTATTGCCCTCCCCCTTCACATAATTTACTTACAACGAAGCTGTTAGAAGCAATGTATTGACCCCCCCCCCTCCTTTCACATAATGTTCTAAATATATTGTTACCTTAATTTGAAAATAATCTCTTTCACCGGCTCTCTGACAAATACAAGGTTAATATACAGCAATCTCTTTTTGCTTAAAACTGTTTTAATTTGACAGAAGAATAGTTCCATTGACTTGACCGCGTTTGTAAACAAAACCGGAAAAAAGGGTGACAAAGTAATTATATGCTTGCGGAAATGTATTGTCAAGTTAGCGGCTTAATAGCGACGGGTGTCACAGAGAAAGAATAAATTTGAGAAAATGTATTTCTTTTGCGGTGGTTAGCTTTCGATGGTAAAAAGAATATATTTTCGTTTTCATTGCAAAGTGATGTTTGTATTAGAGTGGTGGGGGGGGGATTTAGCTGGAAATATAGAGGGAAGGAATTTATCAAAATGGTATTTCTTTTTGCGAGAATTTGGGGTTGTAAGACAATGGGGGAGGGAGGGGGATATTGTTAGACCATAATTCGAAAATAACTTGTTTCTCTACTTCTATACAGGTTGCATAGGCCTAGCTTAATTATTGCCTAAAATCGTTTTAATTTGACGGAAGAATAGTTCCATTGACCGTGTTTGTAAGCCGGAAAGGGTGATAGCTAATTATATTTATCACATTGGAGTCTTGTGTCAAAACAGAGCGGCATTTTCATTATAAATTGACAGAAGTCAGTGATCGCTTTAGCTGGAAATATAGAAGGAAGGATAATTATTTCTTTTGCGAGAATTTGATTGTAAAACAATGGTGGGGGGGGGGGTAGGTTTCGAGGGTAAAAAGAATATATTTACGTTTTCCTAGTGAGTATAATGATGTTTGTATTGTATGTGGGGGGGGGGGGGTTGGGGTAAAGGAATATATTTACGTTTTAGCTGAACATACTGGAGGATGTCCAAGGAAAATAATTTTGAAAATAAAACGGAACTTACATGGTAAATTGTAGTTGCCAAGGCTTCTAATTCATCAATATTATCCATTTTAGTTGTTTACACGGTGTCAAAATACTTTCTGATAATTTAATCACATTGCATGTCCATTATATACGAAATCTCAAGGGTGAATTGTTATTTAACGGGGAAATCATATGTAAGCAGGCCTCTGATTGGCTGAGAAGGAGGATGTATCCGACTTGCTGATTGGCTGAGAAGGAAACACGTGATCTAACTGTTTCCGGGAAAGTCATAACATTTGGGCGAGAGCAACAACAACAAATACTATTTCTGGACACCATGACATTCGCGATCGATTACGCAATCAAGTTCTCGGAAATTCACTTCCCCCTCGAGTCCTAGATCAATAACATTGTTCCCGTTAGAATTCAATGCGCATGTGCAACCTTCGCCTCGGAGTTATTACACATAGAAACAACAAATAAATCGATCTTGGAAAAAGAGGTCATTGAGCGATTACGTAATCTTTCCCCCTAGGAGGCTATGACCATATTGTTTTATAATTGCCCCCAGACGTGAATCAATAATTCCCCATCGATTATGTAAATCACCCCTCATGTCATTCGCACGTGGCCAAACAACAACAGATCGATTGACCTTGACACACACCCCCCCCGATTAGACTCGATCGATAATCCTTGAATAAATTATGTCCCGTCAGCATTAAACTAAATTGTAGATGGCAGCACATGTGTTCGTCCCGGAGTAGCACCTCCATCTCTACTCCTGTGTACGTTTCATAAATCTTCTACTCAACTTAAAAGTAAAAGATTATTGCAAAAACAAATTAACTAAAACTAAAAACTTTTCAACTAAAAAATCTACCGAAAATTAAGCTTGAATTATCAACACTTTTGAATTAAACCTTCAAACTTCACTCTGCGATGAAGCCTGCGTGCTAGTTCTAATGGCGGTAATTGAGGGGAAGGGACGTCCTTGCCCCCTTAGTTTTTGCTCCTGCCAAGGTTTGAAAAACATCTTTTTTTTTATTATTTCATTGAAAAAGGCACTTTTTTTATTTGAAAAAAATGGGTGGAAAAACAGAAAGTACACTTTATGGGAATGTGCTATCAAGTCAAATTTGTAAAAAGTGACTAGGCATCAATACAAGCTTCTAAATGCGCCCTTAAATAGCTTCATAAGTTTTCAACTGAAACTAGGGAATGACATTAAAACTTAAAACGAACAGAAATTATTCCGTATAAATAAAAAAGATCATGGCAGGGTTGTTTCTACCTTAAATTTGAATAAAAAACGAGCAAATATTTATCTAAAAAAACAAAGTTTTTTCCAAGGGAAGTAAAGAGCGAAGTTTAAACTTAAAACGAACAAAAATTATTGCTTCACAGCCTATCTAATATATATATAAATCAAACTAGTACAAATAAACGAACTAATTATGTTTCTTTGTGTTTCTAGGATTATAGAAAACTAGCGCTTTATTGAAAACACAAAATAATGTAGGAGTTTTGGTACAGTAAAAGCCAACCAATTAAGGACATGTTTTACAAAATAAAACTATTATCAATCCCTTTTAGGATCAATCCCTTTTAAGATAAATAACTATTCATTTTAGAATTGTTGCTTTATTTTTTTCTCGTTTAATTTGGTATCACTTCTGCACGATGGCTCATTCCAATGCCTGGCTGTCGTTTTGGTTTTAAAAAGGACATGTCATGATTACTTTGTAGACAAGTTCGAAGTAAAGCCATCTTGATAGTATTAGGATTAGGACTATAGACTAGCTTTAGAATTTGTATCATAGCTTGAAATTCACTATTGCATAGAGACAAATAACCATATTTTCCAGAGTTCATATTATGTCTTATTTGATCTTCATTTCAAGTAATACTAAAGCATTTTTCTTACATTTGAAGATTGTTTATTACTCACTATTGATATTATAGCTTATAGCACTATATTGAATATTATTCCAAATTGCTACCAGATAAGTCAATCCAATAATCTGTATGCTGTTCAATGACTTTGCGGATATTAAAAAAATATTTAATTCTACGCTTATGTTTTTAAGATATTTTAATTGTATATGTAAAGTTACTGATGTCACAACTGGTGTAAGACAATGAAAAGCTTTATAGATTAGTTTATTGTTGTCAGGCTTCATACTCACGTTTCACTCCCAAACCAATATTCCTGTTTTTAATACTTGATTTTTTGTGTTTTCAGTAAAGCGCTAGTTTTTTATAATCCTAGAGACACAGGGAAACATAATTAGTTGGTTTATTTGTACTAGTTGATTGATATATATTAGATCGGCTGTGAAGCAATAATTTTTGTCTGTTTTAAGTTTCAACTTCGCTCTTTACTTCCCTTGGAAAAAACTTTGTTTTTTTTAGATTAATTTAACAGACAAGTACGGAAATATATTCTTCTGCAAGCAAAGAACAATTTCTTATCAATCTTTGACTTTAGATTGTTTTGTCTAAAAAGCAGTAACAAACGCTTGGAAAAGAGCAAGGCATGTGTCAATTTATAACTGATGAGATAGTTGGGGTTGTATCACTATTTATTTTAAATCCTTACTTAGGTAAAACAACATCTTTTAGCTTTTACGGGGGTCACTTCACAAAAAAAAAGGTAAAAGAGTTATTTAATGTCCTTACTGTCCGTAGCTCATAATCAGTGGCATAGCTAAGATATTTTAAGGGTCGCTTATTTAGGTAGGAATTGATTCAGCTATTACGAAGACTTTTGTACAAGAACACTAGAATTAAAATTGTAATTTTTAGTTTATCAGAATGGAAGGGGATGTCCTTTGAAAACTCAGACGATATTTAGTTCCCAAACGTATTCATTTTGAAGGAATAGCAAAAACGGACTCAACTAAAGAGGGTTACATTACTAAATACGCTCACTCCACTAAAATTATTAAAAAGAAAAACACAAAAGGAAAAGATTAAAAAGGCTTAGAAGTGATGCTTAAAAAAAACGGTATGTATACACAATCTCTGCAGAATTTTTTTAGGAGTCCGATTAAATATTGGGTACTTGTATGATACAGCCCCAACCACTCAAGTTGTTCATCCCTTGACGCATTGAAGAGCCGATTTTTTTATTAGTTTCTTTCAGCCTCTTATAAGACAAGACAAAGAGAAGTGACTTAATAGATAGGAAATATATAATTTGGGCTGTATGTTTGCACATTAAGGGGGGGGGGGGGTGTTTGGCAAAGTATTTGGACAGTGAAGGTAGAAAACATTTCTTATTTCATAATATAAATAATAATTGTACCTAACACTTTAGGGCCTCCCTAATGTGCAAATATATAGCCCAAATTTGTTAAAAAAGTATTATATTTTTATCATACTTTGGTATATTTCTTTAGGATTGAGCGTCAGAGAAACAGGCTCTACGTAGATGAAGAATATTAGATTGGGTCTATATCATACACAAAAACAAATATTGTTTTCATGTGACATCATTGTTCGAAGGTACCAATCAATATACCCCAATTAAGCAATACCCTCAGAACATACTACCAGTAACCACCACTACCAGTATATACCACCAACAGGAACGTAAAGACAATATCCATTATGACAACTCAATTGTTAAAATTTAACTCCCTTGATTATTATAGAAAACGTTGGATTGTAAAGCCATGCCTAGTTACAATGCAAGATGAGAACCAATGATAAATAAGTTCATCACAGCAATTCTCGTTTGTCATGCGCATGGCCATGATCAGAGAACAGGTTGTGAGAGAGGCCGGGGTGAAGTCCAAATTTCGCTTCTTTGAAGGGAAAACACACTTATTAGGTGTTATTTTTAATATTTGGATTCATAAATAAATGTTTATAAAGAGCCGGGCCGGATAAAAGGCGATTGGGCTCAATCGGACCCCGCGTTTGAAAGGGCCCCGCGCTACCATTAAAATGAACACAATTTTTTTCGGAATTGCGAAATATTCTTAACAGTTCTTGTGAGCGTAGCTCCTGGAGAGGATCATTTTCCAGGCCAAAACTAACAAAAACTGTATAATATCATCAATGACTCAGGAATAGATTTAGCTCAATGATTATGCCGATTGAAAGAGAAGACGCATGAAAATTACATTTCCAGGCAGTTTTAGAAGAATTTACAAGAGAAAAACTTAGAAATATGTGATTTCTTGTATTCATATTTGGGGATGTGAATCCCTACCAGAGGCAACGCTATAGCGTTGCCTATAGGAAAGGCCATATGGCTCCAATGTTTTATTTTATTTTATTTTTTTCCTAGAGCTACTTCATATGGAAGGGGTCGTCGTAGAAACTTCAAAGGGGGCCCATTCGATTGGAAATCGAGAGATCTAGTGCCCTTTTTAAGGGTCAAAAGTGATTGGAAGGCAACTAGCACCTCTTCTACACCTGCCATTTCCCCAAATACATCCATCAAAATTTTGTGACAGCCATTTTGTTCTACGTAGTTGATTTTCACAAAAAAATTATGTTTTTGAGGAGGACAGTCCCCCACAGCCCTCAGGGCAAGGGTTTTAAGTTATGCCCTAGGGGCATATAAGCTTTTTATAGAAGGCTTTATTGTAGAAACTTCTAAAAGGGCTCATTCAATTGGAAATTCAAAGGGCTAGTGGCCTTTTTAATACTCGAAAGTGATTGGAGGGCAACTGACCCCCCTCTCACTTCCACCTTTTCCCAAACACATCCAATCAAAATTTTGAGATAACCATTTTGTTCAACGTGGTTGAAAATTCTGGAAATTAGGTCTTTGAGAATGACAACCCCATTCCCCCCGCAGCTCTCATGGCAAGGTTTGTAAGTTATGCCTTGGGGACATATAAGTTTTTTTATAGAAAGTGTTGTCATAGAAACTTCAAAAAGGGCTCATTCGATTGGAAATTCAAAGGGCTAGTGCCCTTTTAATGGTCGAAAGTGAGTGGAAGGCAACTAACACCCCTTCCACGCCCAGCATTTCCCCGAATACATCCAATCAACATTTTGAGATAGCCATTTTGTTCAACGTAGTTGAAAACTCTGGAAATTATATGCTTGTGCATGACTTTCCCTCCCAAGGTCTTCAGGGCAAGGGTTATTAGTTATGCCCTGGTGGCATATATGGTTCTTATGGAAGGAATGCTCGTATAAACTTCAGAGAGGGCTCATTTGATTGGAAATTGAAAGTTCTATTTCACTTTTTAACCGTCAAAAGATATTGGATTGTAACCAGCCCCCCCCCCCCATGCCCTTTTTTCCCAAATGTATCCGATAAAAATTTTGAGATAGCTATTTTGTTAAAAATAGTTCAAAGATCATATAACAAATAACTTCGGTGTCGACACAAACCCCCAGGGTCCGGGGGCAGGTGTTGTAGGTTTTGCCCTGGGGGCATATATGGTTCTTATGGAAGGGATGCTCATATAAACTTCAAAGAGAGCTCATTCGATTGGAAATTGAAAGTTCTAGTTCTCTTTTTAAGAGTCAAAAGAGACTGGAGGGCACCTATCCTCCACCCCTCCACACCCTTTTTTTCTCAAACCCATCTGAAAAGAACTTTGAGATAGTGATTTTTTTTTTAAAAAAGTTCAAAGACCATATAACGAAAACTCCGGGGTCAACACAGCCCCCCAGGGTCCGAAGGCAGGCGTTGTAAGTTATGCCCTGGGGGAATATATGGTTTTTATGGAAGGATTGAACGTAAAAACTTAAGAGAGGGCTAATTTGATTGGAAATTGAAAGTTCTAGTTCAGTTTTTGAGAGTCAAAAGAGATCTGAGGGCAACTAGCCCCCCCCCCCCCCCCCGCCCCTTTTTTCCCGAATGCATCCGCTAAAGTTTTTGAGATAGCCATTAAGTGAAAAAAGTCAGATAACAAAAACTCAGGTGTCGACACAACCCCCCAGGGCTCGGGGGCAGGCGTTTTAAGTTATGCCATGGGGCATGCATGGTTCTTATGAAAGGGATACTTGTATAAACTTCAGAGAGGGCTCACTTGACTGGAAATTGAAAGTTCGAGTTCACTTTTAAATAGTCAAAAGAGATCCAAGGGCAACTAGCCCCCCCCCCCACACACACCTTCTTTCTCCAAACCCTTCTGATGAAAATTTTGAGATAGACATTTTGATAAAAATAAAATAATTCAGAGGATAAGAAAACCTCCGGTGTCAATACAACCCCCCAGGGCCCGGGAGAAAGCGTTCTCAGTTATGCTCTAAGGGCATATATGGTTCTTATGAAAGTGATGCTCGTATTAACTTCATAGAGATCTCATTTGATTTGAAATTTAAAGTTCTAGTTCACTTTTTAAGAATCAAGCGATTTAAGGGCAACTAGCCCCCCCCTCCAATGCCATTTTTTCCGCAAACCCATCCGCTACAGATTTTGAGATAGACAGTTTTTTTTTTAAACTGTTAAAAAAAATAGATAACAAAAAATCCGGTATCAACACAACCCTCCAGGACCCAGAGGGTATGCGTTGTAAGTGTTTTCCTGGGGGCGTGTATGGTTCTTATGAAAGGGATGCTCGTATAAACTTCAGAAAGGGCTCATTTGATTGGAAATTGAAAGTTCTAGTTCACTTTTTAAGAATCAAAAGATATCCGAGGGTAACTAGCCTCCCCCCACACTGCATTTATTTTTTCCCCAGATGCACTTCATATAGTTCAGAAAAAAAACTCCGGTGTCGTCACAGCCCCCCAGGGCCCAAGGGTAGGCGTTGTAAGTTATGTCCTGGGGACATATATTGTTGTTATGGAAGGGATGCTCGTATAAACTTCATAGAGGGCTCATTTGATTGGAAATTGAAAGTTGTAATTCACTTTTTTAAGAGTTAAAAGTAATCGGAGGGCAGCTAGCCTCTCCCCACATTCCTTTTATTTTTTCTCAGACGCACTTCATATAGAAGGGATCGTCGTATAAACTTCAAAGGGTCTCATTTCAAAGATGGCAAACTTGTTTCACTTTGATATTGTTACTTTAATACCAGTTTTGATACTTTAATGAAGATTTGATTTTTTTTTTCAAAAGTTTTTATCTTGAAACAAGGAATTTTTAAAAATTTTAAACTTTTTGCGATAAAAAAAGAACAGAAATTAATTAAGAAAAAAACTTTCCGAAAAATAATTTTTTCAAAGAAAAGTAAATGCCATTTTAAACTTAAGCTCAGCAGATAAAAATACTTGTTAATATTCAAACTCAAAACGACCATAAATTATTATTAAAGAATAAATGAAACCCAAAACGAACAGAAAATAAATGAACAATCATAGCAAAAAAACATACAACAATCAAGAGTTTGGGTATCGCCTCCTTCTTTCACTGTTAAAGTCTAAAACCTACTGCGTTATTGGCGCTTTACTGAAAACTATATGCGTCTTGAACAGTCTTGGAAAGTATAAACAACACCAAACTGAATATTTGATATATAATGATATTAATTGTTGAAAGATTCATCAGTACAAGAATTTGTTTCACTCTAATTTTATTTTTATTTTCAATACTGTAAGACCTGGAAAACAAAAAATATTTGTAATGTAATTCGTATTCAGTGAAGTGCCAATGACGTAGTAGGATTTTGGTTTTATTTACAGTTAAGGAAGGGGGCAGTATCCAAACTCTTGTTTGTAGTGAAACTATATTCGTCTTGAACAACTTTAAAAAGAACTAATATATTGAACTGAATATTTGATGTATAATGATATTAATTGCTGAAAGCTCATCAGTTCAAATTTTACTATAATTTTAATGTTTATTTTCAATATTAAGTTCAAAAGAAAGTATTCGTAATAAAATTGGTTTTCAGTAAAGCGCCAATGACGCATTAGGTTTCAGACTTTTACAGTGAGAGAAGGAGGCGATACGCAAACTCTTGTTTGTAGTGATTTTTTGTTTGTTTCAAGCTTGATTTGCATATTCAATTTAAGTCTCACTCGTTTTAAGATTTATTTATTCATTTACATTAATATCTATTGTATGTTTGTTTGCATTGATTGTTTATTTAATTTCTGTTCGTTTTGAGTTTCATTAATACTTCAATAACAAAATATTTTTTTTTCGTTTTAAGCTTGATTTTCATATTCAATCTAAGCATTACTCGCTTTAAAATCTATTTATTCATTTATATTATTACTTGTTGTATGTTTTTTTCCTAGGATTGTTTATTTAATTTCTGTTCGTTTTGGGTTTCATTTATTCCTTAATAGTAATTTCTGGTTGGTTTGAGTTTGAATTTTAACAGGTATTTTTATCTGCTGAGCTTGCTTGAGATAGATTTTTTAAACTGAACTAAGCATTTTATGATTATCCTTAATCGTTTTAACTTAATTTTGTTATCCTCATTCTAGGAGGCCTCTGGTAGAGAAACATGAGCACCACCATCAGCAAAGAGATTTAGAACAAATGGGGATGTGGAGATACCACAATCAATGGATGCTCTTCAAATGAATTTAGAGTATGCATTAGATGAGGGGGATATTCCCGCACAATTGGAAGCACAAGAAGTAAGCTTGTTTCAGTTCTCATTGATATGCTTTCTATATTTGGAAATTCTTTGTATTCTTTTACTTTTTTTCTGTCTTTAATAAATTTGTAATTTTTCTGTCTTTGACAAATTATTACGGTTTTTAAACAATTTCAATTAAAAAGCCTGGAATATACACTGCCAAAAAGTGGGATGAGGATTGCTCACACTCCTCCTTCACTCTTATAGATACGACAAAAAATTCACATCCCATTTCAAATAAAGCAGTTTACCAAAATGTTAAGTTCACCAAATACTGACTGTCAATATAAATATAACATATGTGTATATATTATTTTGAAATCAATTTATTTGGTGCATAGATACCACTGCAATATGGTTCCTCCGTTTTTTAGATGCAATCACCTTCATACCTACGTCCATGCATGCGATTGCATTTCTACCTACATTGATAGAAATGGTAACTCTCATACCTACGTTGGTAGAAGGGTTTCACAGCAAACCTACGTTATCCCCATGGGATCATTCCTATACCTACATTGGTAGAAGGGTGGCAGAGCATACCTACGTCGTTCTGAGGGGGTCTTAATATGGTTAGATGTAACCATCCAGAAAAAAAACAGTTCATATATGTGTATGTTTTAATAATTTCTTTTAATTATTATGCACGTGTTTTAAATTATGTGGAAATATAGCTCGTTAATATTCCTTTTTTCAGCCTAAAAAAATCAAATCAATTTCAAAAAGTAAATAAATTCTTTTTTTTATTCTAGGTTAACCTAGCTGAATTGTCACCACCAACTCAGGGGTCGTACAGCCTATTTGAGATTATAGAAAAAAACCTGTATTGTCGCCACCAGTAAAATATCAAGACAATCATCTTATTGAATCGCCCCCCCAATATTAATGAGCTAGAATGGTATGAAAAACTAATGAAAGATTGCTTTTGAGAGGTGAGTGCTGATGATGTATATCGTAATAATCACCATATCAGCTTACCCTCTGACAATAAAGACGATCTAGATTGAAATGATAAAATTTTGAAACAATGCTTTGGAGAGGTAAATGTGACTCCTCCTGTAGTTCAATTAACATTAACCCAGCTAAACCAAGTGCCTTCAAACAGCAAAGTGTACCAGAGAATGATTTCGCTGGGCTTGACCAGCTCATTCCTAATTCTCATAAACTATTGAAAGATGTATATGGAGAGGCAAATGTAACTCCCCCTAATATTTCAACGGAGGGTTTGGATGTTAGTTCTGCTCATCCAAATGCCCTTAAGGAGTACGGTGTATCGGAGGATGATTTTGGTTGGATTGACCAGCTCAGTCCTAATACATAATAAATTTTGGAGGATTGCTCTAGAGAGGCGATTGTAACTCCCCCCTAATATTTCAATGAACATTAACCCAGCTAAGCCAAGCGTCTTTGAACAGCAATGTGTATCAGGGAATGATTTTGCTTGGGATAACCGTCTCAGTCCTAATACACTCGAAGATATACTGAGTGAGTTTGGTGATTTCACTCCAGGCTCCGGCCCGTTTATACACACTGACGTTGAAGTAGGTCAGAGTGGTAGTTGTGGTGTAAAAGAGAAAACACCTGCAATGCCCACTGTATTGTCAGAATTTTATTTGTTGGACTCTGCCTTTCGCAACTTATATGTTTATAGGGCAGCGTTTGGGGATCTATTTAATACATTGATAGTGGGGGATATTATCAAAGATCCAATTGACTTAATACACTCCTATTTAAGCAAGATTCTAGCCCTTCTTGAAACATAGATTTGTGAGTGGGGAAGAGGACTAGAGTTTCAAGTATAATTCAGATTTAGAGGTTGTAAAGGTGTAAAACAAATTTATTTCGTATCATGGCTTCAGTGTTTCAAGTATGCATTCCTGATAGCAGCCTACAAACCCATGGTGAATCAGGGTGTCAGTAAGACAAAGTTGGACAAATTGCCAGCCAATGAGGATGGGGCAAAGTTTCCTAGAGTAGATTTCGATTGTTTAAATGGTAAATATCCAGTAACACTTAAGATGCAGTATGATACATTATTAATGTATGATAAAGAATTTGAGGAGTGCGAGCGCAAACATAAAAAGGGATGATATATCCAGTGAGGGCTTCATCCATTGAATCATTGAAGCTTTGAGTATGGCTTCTTTACACGCCTGCTACAGAAACTGATTGAATTGGAAATTTAAATCCAATAACAGATATTACTTGAATTTTGCGAGAGAAGGAAGGGAAGGGGACGTCCTACTACTGTGCAATGTGTCTTTGTAGATTTTGAAATGAATTAAAGTTAAAGCATCATTTGAGACACTGTAAGCATATTGGGTATCAACCTGTGGAAAAAGTTAGCGGTGACAGGGCCATCTTGCGTTCCAAGAACTTTCCAAGTTCACTCCTACAGAAAGACAAGGTCACCCTAGTCTGCGAAGTGAAACTAACAGATGAGTACAATCCATTAAATTTAAATCGTGTTAGAGGACACGAAGCCATTGCATTCCCTTATAACCATGTCCAAAGATACTCGAGCAATACCTTGCAATTACTAGAAGATTTTGAAACACTGGGTGGGGATGAGTGTATGGACGCAGCCATGACAGCACTCATTAAAACAGCCAAAAAGTAAATTTCACGGTTGATCAATATAAATTATCCAATGGTCCTAGAACAAGAGGACGAGTAGGCCATTAAAAATCAGACAATGTCTTGGGTCTGTAAGGGTAAATTTGTTGAGGGTAGTGGGGAGGGATGTCAGTTCCCGACCATGATCATTTAAGCAGTCCCATTTTATCGGGGAAAGCAACTTTAGCGGACTGGCCCATGAATCATGTAATTTAAACATTAGACAACAGTACTTTCTACCTGTTTATATACTTAATTCCAATTGCGATTTGAAATTTTTTCTACCAGCGTTGGCACGTTTGTAGAAAGGTGAAGTTGTAGATAACCTTTACGTAGATAGTTTTTTTCTTATAATATTATACCTAAATCATCTGAAAGGCTGCTAGTATTATATATCCTTTGGAAAAAAATAAATAATGGTAATACGGGCTTGAATAAAATCCGTTTTGAAGATTTTATTGGCTTTTCTCCAAATCCCTAAGTTAATTGATTCTATTACATGAAAGCGACGATTTTAATAGCTTGCCCCTCCTTAAATGGCGCTTTCCAGATAATGAAATGTATGATTTATTAACGTGTAAGGGTATATACCTGTATGAATACTATATCTCCACCTCGAGGCTACTTGAGAAGAAATTACCGTCCGTCGAAACGTTTTATAATTCACTTCACGATCCTTAATGCACCACTAATTTGTAGAAATTAATTGTAAAAATCAGTAGAGAAGAAATAAGTCTGATCACCGACGTGGATCAGCATACATTTGTAGAGAGATCAATGAAAAGAGGGTATTTTCCACTAGGATCGTATCTTGAAAACTGACCCGACTGGACAACGCCCGTTTTTCTGGAAGAATTCCCTTTATCCGTCGGCAATGTCTAACTATACTTTGCTGTGTGGTAATTAAAAATGGTTTGACAATCCTTGTGCTCCAAATTTTCCTGAAATTGCCACCGTTGAGGAGAACGGAACTAAAGGATGTTTTTTTTTAATTGATGGGGAAATACGTTTGGAACATTATAACTTGGTAATAGATTTTGTTTTTCTGTGCACAAACAGACCGGTGACTAAAGACTTTTTGAGTTCACATAATATTTCTTTGGTAGAGGTTGGGGGTATGCACTGGACACCTGAAAAACAAAAACTTATTGTCGACCTTGATTCGAAACAGAATATTGTTGTTCATCAAGTTGTTTTGCAATGGATGGTAGTCAATGGTTTCAGGGTCACAAAGATTCATAGAGGCCTCCAATTTGATCAAAAGCCATACATGAACACATTGATTGACAATGTTGTCAGTAAACGTTCAGAAACAAAACGAAGGTTGAAAAAGAAATCTTTAAACTCATTTTAAATTCAGCCTTCGGTAAAATTTGCGCGAGTGTGTGTGTAATAGGAGTCGTTGTGATGTTGTAACTGACCCAAAAGAATGTACTCGAATCATTGCCGATCCCAACATCACATCATTCACTGTTATAGACTCCAATATGATCCTCTTACATAGGGAAAAATAAATGTTATTTTAAATAAAAACATTGTTGATGATTGCACAATTTTAGAAATCTCCAAAAAAACTCATTTTGCCATTCTTTTTACAATGTGTGTAAGCTCCAATGGCCCAGGGAGGGGGAAGTTCAAGTGTATTGTGGAGACTTCTATTCGCTCCTATTAAAAGTTAAAACTGACGTTCAATGATTTGAAAATAGTAAGCACATTGGCTCTCGAATGAATTTTAGTAATTGAAACGAGTCCATTTATCCAGAGCTAGTGAAGCAGAAAGCCCCAAATCAACTATTGTTGTTTAAAATCCAAGACAGGAATAATTTCATATCCAATGGTGTGCTTGCAGGCCCAAAGTTGTACTGTGTACAAACTGACAAGGGGGATATCAAACAAGTCTCCAAGGGATCGCCTACACACTATGTTAAAGATAATTTCGATATGAGTGTACATGGAAACTCTATGAAAAATAGTTTAGTTACAAGAATGAAAATCATGGCGATTCGTTCTCTTAAAATTAAAAAAAATATATACATTTAGAGCAGAAACAATGCCATTTCAGCCATATCGGACAAAGTCTATGTACTTGAGGGTGATTTGAGGGTACAAACCCATGGGCACTACAGAATTTCAGATTAACCTGGTTGTATACCATAAAGAAAGCATCTGAGTCTGGAGAAATTCCTTTAAATTGAGCAGTAGTAGTCAGGAGATGGGAGGAATATTCAAAGCATTATGTTCCATGTGTACACAAGGTAGGGTTATTGTTGTTTTTATATTCTCTATGTATTATTAAAAATTTTTATTAATCGATGCTGATTTGTGGTAGTTTTACGCTTGGTAGATTATTCAATTTTATTTTTGCTCATTTTTTGTTGATTGGAGTTCTTTACTTTTCTTTTATTTGGTGGTAATAGTTTTTTTAATTGCTTTCTCTTCGTTTTATTTTGACATAGTTTTTTCAGGTAAAAAGAAAATAATACTTTAAATATTTTCATTTTTTTAAGACTTTATATTTTGGCCTGCTATTGCATGCTGGAGAAAAATTTTCTGCAATTTTTAACAACATAGACCCTTTTAAAAATCTGTATACAAATAGCAGTGTTTAATTTAGTTTCATGCCTCCTCTAGTTGACTGAAATGGAAAACTTGATACCATTCGCAAAAAATCTGTTTACTTTCTTTGATAGCTTGGATACATTTAATACTATTTTGATTTGGTTAAAGTTTAAGAGCAGAAGTAGCCCCGAAAGTTTGAATATAATACCCTCAGTCGTTCTTAGGATACTGCTGAGATGCCTTATTGGGAATTAGCATTATCACAGTGCATTTTGATTTAATCTTAAGGCAACATTTAGTTTTTGAGCGTAATGGGCAAATGGAAGGGTGGGCGGGAGGGGGATTAGTTGCCCTCTTCACTTTCGACTATTAAAAAGGGCACCAGCCCTTTCTATTTTCAATCGAATGAGCCCTTTTCGAAGTTCCCATGACAGCTCCTTCGATACGAAGTGCCCTGGTCTTAACAACAAAAACGATGCATTATTATACCACATCGATCTTTACTATAAGAATATCAAGCCTTCCAATCACTTTCGACTATGAAAAAGGGCCCTAGGCCTTTCGATTTGCAATCGAATGAGCCCTTTTTGAAACGACACCGCTTTCTATAAACTTCTTATATGCCCCCAGGGCATAAATTATAACCCTTACCCAAAGGGCCGTTAGGGTGGTTGTCATCCTCTAAGACCTAATTTCCAGAACTTCCAACTACGTCAAACATAATAGCTATCTCAAAATGTTGATTGGATGTGTTTGGGCAAATGGTGGGCGTGAGAGGGCCATTAGTCGCTCTCAAATCACTTTCGACTGTTAAAAATGGCATTGGCCCTTTCAATTTCCAATCAAATGAGCCCTTTCGAAGTTTTTATGACAACAGTTTCAATAAAAACCTTATATGCCCCCAGGACATAGCTTACAACCCTTGCCCTGAGGGCTGGGCAGGGGGTGTCATTCTAAAGATCTAATTTCCACAGCTTTCTACAACGTTGAACAAAATGGCTATCTGAAAATTTTGATGGATGTGTTTGGAGGAATGGGTGTGTTTAAGAGAGGGTTAGTTACACTCTAATCACGTTCGACTATTAAAAAGAGCATTATCCCTCTCAATTTCCTATTGAAATTGCCCCTTTTGAAGTTTTACGACAACACTATCTATAAAAACCTTATATGCCTCCAGGGCATAACTTAAAATCTTTATTCTGGGGGGCCTTGGGGGATTTGTCATCCTTAAATACATAATTTCCAAATCTTCAAACTACGTTGAACAAAATGGCTATCTCTAAACTTTGATTGAATGTTTTTGGGGAAATGATGGGCGTAAGAGGGGAGTTATTACTCTCCACTCACTTTCAACTATTAAAAAGGGCAATTTCAATTTTCAATCAAATGAGCCCTTTTTGAAATTTCTACAACATATTTCTATATAAACCTTATATACCCCCTGGGCATAATTTACAACCCTGGCACTGAGGGCTCTGAGGGGTTATAATCCTAAAAGACCTAATTTTCAGAACTTTCAACTACGTTGAACAAAATGGATATCTCAAAATTTTGATTGGATGTGTTTGGGGGAAAGGTGGGTGTGAGAGGGGGGTTAGTTGCCCTGAAATCACTTTCGACTATTAAAAGGGCACTAGCCCTTTTAATTTCCAATCTAATGAGCCCTTTTTCAAGTTTTTACGACAAATATTTAAATAAAAACCTTATATGCCCCAATGGCATAACTCATAACCCTTGCCCCTGAAGACTGTGGGGGTGTTTTGGGGGTGTTTTCCTGAACTTTGAACTCTGTGGAAAAAAATGGCTATCTCAATATTTTTGTTGCATGCGTTTGGGGAAATGGTGGGCGTGGAAGGGGTGTTAGTTGCCTTCCAATCACTTTTGACTATTAAAAAGTACACTAGCCATTTCAATTTCCATCGAATGAGCTCTTTTTGAAGTTTCTACAACAGCCTTTTCTATAAGAACCTTATATGCCCCCAGGGCTTTACTTATAACCCTTGCCCTGAGGGCTGGATGGGGGTTGCCATCCTCAAAGACCTAATTACCATAACTTAAAACTACGTTGAATAAAATGGCTATCTCAAAATTGGATATGTTTGGGGAAAAGGTGGGCGTGAGATGGGGGGGTGTTTTGCCCTCCAATCACTTTCGACCATTAAAAAGGGCACTAACCCTTTGAATTTCCAATCGAATGAGTCCTTTTTGAAGTTTTACGACAACCCCTTCTATAAAAGCTTATATGCCCCCAGGGAATACAACCCTTGGGGCCAATCCTTGCCCTGAGGGCTGTGGGGGGTTGTCCTCCTCAAAAACATAATTTATATCTGGAAATTAACTACGCTGAACAAAATGGCTTTTCAAAATTTTGATTGGATGCATTGAGGGCTGTGGGGGGGAATGATGGGCTTGGGAGGTTATTTGCCCTCCAACCACTTTCGAATATTAAAAAGGGCACTAACCACTCCAATTTCCAATCAAATGAGCCCTTTTCGAAGTTTCTACGACAACTCTTTCGATGCGAAGTGCCCTGGTTGAAGACCAACAAAAAAATAAATATTACATTGTGCCAACATCGTTCTTTACTTAGGCAGCGAGATTACGCTGCCTATGACTATGAACTTCAAAAAATTAAAAATAATAGTGAAATCTAAGATATTAAAGAGTTAAAAAGATATTAAAGAGTCGTGCACGCAAGGGCAAAAGACAATTGCTATTCGTTGACTTGATTTTGATTCTTGGGTGGCAGTTCAAACACATACAATACCCAATAATTTCTATGTAACGTTCATGTCCAGTGTGTCTGATCAACTCAACAATGATTTGAATAAAAACTAGTGATTTTTGGACAAAAATCTCTCCCACCATCTAATTCGACGGCGACTATGAAGTTGCTTTTGTCGATTGTATTCAAAAAATACATATGATATCCTGAAAAGGAAAGTTAGAAGTTTGACTCGGTTATTTGCTTTAATTTATGGTCATTTTGGGTTTCATTTATTCATTGATGCTGATTTGTGGTAGTTTTATGGTTGGTAGATTATTTGATTCTATTTTTGTGCATTTTTAGTTTAATCGAGTTCTTTACTTTGTCTGCAAAAACTTATTCTTTTGAAAAATCATATTTTAATTCATTTCTGTTCTTTTTATAGTGGCAGTCTTTCTTCCAGGGAAAAATAAAAAATTGTTTGAATCTTTTCAGTTTTTCTTTAAAAAAAATATTGTTTGACCTGCTGTTTGTATGCTGGAGCAACTTTAACGAATTTTAACAGTATGAAGCCTTTTGAAAATCTTGAGAGAAATATTAGTGTTTAATCTAGTTATATATGTTCTCTAGTTGACCTGATAATTAAAACTTAATACAATTTCCAAAAGAATATATCTATATTTTTTGACAGCGCGGATACACTTACACTCTTGTAAATTAGCTATATGATTGGCCACTTGTTACCGAGCAATGGATAGAATCAATGAACTTGGGTGAGTATCCCTTCATAACATTACCATACAAAGAATTTGGTAGTATGAATGATTTGTGTCGTGCTATCAATAGAAGAATTTCCGCTCGTAAAAATGGTGCCTTTCAATTCAACTATTAATGGGATAGGGTAAGACCTACATTAGTTATCCCATTGACAATTAGAAGGTTATTCTCAACGATAATCTGAGAGATTTTCTTGGTTTTAAACAGAATTTAATCAATGGTAGAAGTTTTGGAAGCACCAGTGGCATGGAACGTGTCAGTTTTGCCGACTATCCACTTGGTTTCTCCTCGGACAATTGTATATTTCTTTACGCTTCATTCGTTGAAACATTAAGAGTTGGCAATGGTAACGTTCCGCTCCTACGTGTTCTTGAACGAAAAAGCAGTCAAGATCATATTCATAATTACAATATAAAGCATCTTCATTATACCTGTAAGCACTTCCGATTTGTAACTCTGCCAGTTAACATTAAGATCTGAATTAGGAGATCCTTTAGCAATAACAAAGGGTTTTGGGTGTAAGTATATGTCATTTTAGAGCCATTCAATAGCAAGATGTCTAATAGAAAAATTGCATTTGTTTGTCCTGCTATTTATTGCTATATTACTACTCTTAGTCCAAGACAAATGGGTCATGGAATGGATATTACAAAAGTCGTTCGTCAGTGTTGGGCTATGGCCTTGGCAGTTGGTTACAAAGTTGTTTCGCTCTGCACTACCCTAGAGTAAAAAAATATATTTTACCGGTTGGAGCGGATTTTGTATCCTCTATACTTCATTATTGGGGTTCTGGCAAGGAGTTTAAATAATCTGTTTCGGAAAATCTCAGGTGCGTTGCTTTGGCGAGCAATTAAAATCTTGACAAAGTGGAAAAGGTTTCAAAAGATCGAGAAACACTGCATCACTCATTACTCACTCTACTCAGGTCAGACTGAAATGGCATATCTACAACACAAGGTATCCCATCCATCAACTCATCTTTAAATTTTTTTAATGCAGAAAATTTTGAGTTGAGTGTATAATATGGTTACTATGAACAATTCTACCCATAACAACCCCTCTCTAAAAATATACATTTTCAAATTTATTCCAATGAAGATTATTTCGTGAATTTGTATTCAACGTTTATAGATTTACTTGTGATAGTCAGAAATCTGACAATGAAATGCCAAGTCTTACTGATGGAATATCCTGTGAAAATTGTGTATTACATAATTTATTTCGACAAATCAGTGTCTACATAAGTGGAACATTGGTAAGCACTAGCAACAATATCTTATATATTATTCGAGCTACAGACAGTTAATGTTGATGACACTAAAGTTATATAAGGAATTGAGGGATTCACCCCATGTATATGAAAACCAGACAAACAGTTACACCACAAATGCACTTAGAGAGGCGACAAGTAGTAAATTACATTTAGTTTGGGAAAATAAATCATGAGGTATTTAATATACCCCAATGGCCGCCACCAAATAATAATGTTGAAATAAAATTAACCCTTGCCCCATCCAATTTCATTTTGCGAAAGGTACTTGCTACAGCACTCGATGTAATAGTCCCTCTTACCTCGGCAATACTTCATGTACGAACGCAAGAGGTTATGAGTTTTGTTGCTTTGGTAGTGGAAAAAATGAGAGGCAGTTGAAATAAGATCAAACTCTTTATTCCTCATACTGTCAGCAATCAGCGACATATTGCGACGGTTTCACGCACCTTCACCGAGTCTTCATTTATCAATGGTGGAATTTCTTCGAAACTCGCATTGGCATTTGTAAAATGTGCTAGTGCTATAGGACCGTGGACAAATCCCCCACACAAATTTGAAATGTTCAGACTTTCCTCTCTTGTGTGTAAAGTAAATTGAATTGCACTCTACAATTTATCCTTTGATAAATCCTCTTAGACACTGTATGAGTTGACAATGCAGTCTCTAGATCGAGATTCACCATTATTTGTAAATTGTATAAGAGAGATACAATGTTCGCAAGCACTCTTGGAATCATTGTATTGGGCTTGTATCTTACTCAAGATATGAGTATTGTACGAACGGGGACTTTACGTTTAGAGTTCATCTTTGCTGAGCCATTGGCCGAGAGTATTGCATTAATCTCGTTAAACCATTTTAAAACTAATGGGAAAATCCCTCCCGAAGGCAGTGTTCTACTAGACCTCGCACCATGAATCCAAATCAAATAGTTAGCGTATTTAATATGGATCCATACATGTCCAAACACAAATCCTGTTGTATACCATCGGATTTCCTTGAAAAAATCCTTAGTGTTAACAATACCCTTATCATTGTTAATAGTAGTCCATTGAACGTAAAGACGAGTCATTGGCTATGCATCTTTCAAGCACCGAAGGACATTGAAATTTTTGATCCTCTTGGCCTACCATACATATTCTACACTCCGTACATCAACAACTTTATTGAAAGCAGTGGGACAACTGTTATTCAAAACCAGGAGAGAGTTTAGGACTTAACGATTAATATCTATTGCTTTCATGCACTATTATATTTTGTTCCAATGTCGTGGATATACTTACAATGACTGTCTCAACATCTAAGTAGATAACCCTAGCCTGAATGACTTCCTAGTAGAAAATACGTTTTCATACCTGTATAATATTGATTTCAGTGCTTTACGAATATAATGTACTAAAAATGTTTGTAAATTTGCTTGCTAATAATATATAGATAAAAATAGACAATATTTTTATTGATAAAAATCACTGTTTTCTTCTTTTTAGATTCCTTAATCTACGTATAGGTAGCTGTCGAGAACAATTAATGACGACAGATCATCTGAATTCAGTGTATATTGATCAGGGTTGATTCAGGGTCACATTTTCTACAATACTATGTAACTTCACTCTTAATTTATATCTTTGTGAAACCAATGATACTTTTTTCATTTATATTGTAAAATTCAGGTGTGTTTCAATTGCTTATTTTAAGCAACATCACATACAGTGTTTTCAAATGAAGAATCACTTTCTGTAACACGCAAAGAAAAATCAGCTGGCTTATAATCATAGTAGGCATTGTCTTCAAAGCGATGACGTAGAAACCAAATTTTCTTGTTATTCCAACAGTTGAAGCGTAGACCTAGTTCTTTCTTCTAAAGCAGTTTAAAACCATGACGATACCAGTCTCTTAGAAATAAACTACAATCTCGTCTAGGGTTCTTTCCAATCATACCGGGATATGTATTCTCCTATTAATCACGTTTATCATAGTGACAATTCGAGCATAGGAATCCTTTAGTGTTAGAGTCACAAGTCACTTCAAGACAGGATTAACAGTCTTTAATTTGTGCTGCATATCCTCTATACAATTAACACGGATTGCATAATCTGCACTTTTCATCATACTCGTCAACAATTGTACAATTCTCACAGGACAACCAGCTGCCCGGAGTTTTCATGCATTGTGGATGTGCATAGAACATTTTTTCAATGTTGACTCTCTCACCGTCAAAATTAAAATTACTTACGATCGATAAAGAGAGTGCTCTTTTCTAATGGTGTGATAGAGAGGAGTAATCAAGTGACATCACTATTCAAAATCAACTGAATCTATTTGGCTAGGACTTTCAAAATTGTCGATTTATTTATTGTTCTCATGAAAAAATAATTTGGATAGAGTCTTAAATCATCATAGAATTTCTAAGGTAGTGTTCAAAAGCAAATCCACAATAGCATTTTGTTTTGTTCCGATTAGTATATCAATAAATTGAGTAAATGCGTTTGGGCCACGACCCATAGGTATCATACAATAATTCAAAGCCAGAGATTCATCTTTCATAATATCATCAAGCATTCTTTTAGAAGTATATTCCTTTGCACTGATAACTTTGGAAGACGATAATTTAGATTCAGACATTTTTCCAAAATCACAAGATTCTGTCTGATTTTATGTTTCATAAATCCATCCATTTTTTAATCCTAACACTCTCACCATTGACTAGACACTAACTAACAAATTCAAAGATTCTTTCTACTTTGGTAATATCCCTAGAGGATCGGTAATCTACCAAAAATATCTAAAAGGAATATTTTCGATTTAAAAATATTTTATTTCATAAAGACAATAATATATTACACATTTTTCGCATATTGATTCAAGTTATTGTCCTCACTATGTTTCACTATTGCATTTAAAGCAGCTTGAAGTTTATGTATATGCATTACACTACGTTTTGATGCAAAAAATAACCGTTCCTCCAATTTGAATTTGCTTAATGATACTACATATCTTGTATACATCTAATCGCATTCAAGGCTTAGTCGACACCCGTTTGTAATTTCTACTGCTACGTTTGGTACTCTTGTCTTTGTATCATTGCTGCTGCGACCTCCGCTACCAACTTCCAATAGTGTAAAGAAACCATTCATTTTTACTAGGATGTCTTGTCACACAAAAACTTGATGAAAAAAATATATTTAAACTGTTCTCTCTCTAAATTCTACTTTCTTACTAGCATATAAATACACTGAGAATCCAGCCTTATATTGGATTTGGTTGCTACGGCTGGTTTCTAGGGCCTCATGGCTATATACAAATTATGTTCTCATGAAAAGATGCAAATTATATAGCCGTTGACCCTTTTACATGTGTTACATGGATAGTAACCGATTATGTTAATGAGGTTTGCACGGGACCTTTTATAGTGACACTATTGACAGCAGTTTCATAATACCTAGAGGACATAAATGTTAACTAACAATTGCTGAAAATGAGATAACTGGAGCTTTCAATGAGACAAGATGAGACAACAACCTGAGAAATGTAAATTCACAATGGGTGAAAATGAACCACCTATACCATCAAATGTGACAAGACCAATCCAAGAAGCCAAGGCAAAGGTTATTGAAGAAATATCTGAAGTAATGACAAACAAAAATGAAAACAAAAAATATGTGGTTACAATATCTACGAAAACGACAATTGCAAGTCAAAAACGAAAGTTCAGAACGAAGAAATGTGCAGCTGAAAGATAAGTTATTTGTGCTGTTAGAAGATGAATGAAAGCAAGAATCAGAACGAGTCCAAAATGAAAGTTAATTGGAAAGAAATATTACGTAAGAAAGACAACGCCACCACAATCTTTGACGCAAACAACTGTGGCATAAAACCCGGAACAAACCTAAAAAGATATCATAAATGACGCAAGTGTGAATTCCAAGTCATTGCGACCCTTCATCCGTGTATGTATTTAGTGTGGTGTCCTCCATTTTCCCACAGAAAAAGTAGCCAACAAAGGTAACTTATATGGAGGTTAAAAATAACATCAAAACCACATGTGTCTGGAACAGTCTTCGAAAGTACAAATAAAATTACACTGAATGTTAAACACATAATGTTATTCATTGCTGAACGGTCATCAGTTCCAGATCATATTTCATTGTAATTTTATTTATATTTTCAATGCTGTAATAACTGGGAAAAGAAAGCATTTGTAATATAATTCGTTTTCAGTGAAGAACCAATGACGTAGTAGGCTTTAAACTTTTACAGTTAGGGAAGGGGACAGTATTCAAATTCTTCTTTGTAATTAAGCTATATTTGTATTGAACAGCCTTGGAATGAACTAGTAAAACTAAGCTGAATATTTGATAAATAATGATATTAATTGCTGCAAGCTCGTCAGTTCAAATTTACTGCAATTTTTATTCTTATTTTCAATGTTGTAATAAGTACAAATTAAAATATTCGTAATATATTTATTTTTCAGTAGATCGCCAATGACGTATTAGATTTTAGACTTTTAAAGTGAGAGAAGGAGGCTAAACCCAAACTCTTGCTTGTCGTGATTTTTTTTCGTTTCAAGCTTGATTTGCATATTCAATGCAAATCAACTCGTTTTAATTTCAATTTCACTCTTTTTAAGATTTATTTATTCATTTATATAGGACCTACTGTAGGTTTGTTTTCTGTGATTGTTTATTTGATTTCTGTTCGTTTCGGGTTTCATTTATACTTCAACAGCAAAATATTTTTATTTGTTTTAAGCTTGAGTTGCATATTCATTTAAGCTTTACTCGTTTTAAGATTTATTTATTCATTTATATTAGTCCCTGTTTTATATTTTTTTTTGCTGTGATTGTTTTTATATAATTTCTGTTTGTTTTGGGTTTCATTTATTCTTTAACAGTAATTTCTGGTCGTTTTGAGTTTGAGTTATTGTAGGTTTTTATTTCTTCCGATCTTAAGTTTAACATGACCTTTACTTTTCTTTAAAAAACATCTTTTTCGGAAAGTTTTTTTAAAATTAATTTTTGTTCGTTGTTGATTGCCACAATTTCAAGTTTGTCAAAACTTTCTAGTTCAAAACAATTTTTAATTCCAAAATAGGTTAACAATCTTGGCAAGAACTAATATAATTAAACTGAATATTCGATATATAATAATATTAATTGCTGAAAGCTTACCAGCTGAAGATTCTTTTTTACTCAGGGCCGGATTTAAAGCGTTGACACTTCTAGGCCCAAGTGTTTTTTGCCGATCCGTTTTTGCAAGATTTTCGGGGAAATCCCCAAAGCTTCGGGAATAGTGAAAAGTGCAGGGCCTAGAGGGCCTACTGGTAAATCCTGGTCTAGTTTCACTGCAATTTTCATTTTATTTTAAATGTTGTAATAAGCACAAAAGAAAGTATTTGTAATGCAGTTCGTTTAGTAAAGCGCCAAATACGCAGTAGGCCTTATGCTTTTACCGTCAGGGAAACAGGCAGTAGCCGATGTCTTGTCTTTAGTGAAGAATATAGGTGTCTTGAACAGTTTTTGGAAAGGGCTAATAAAATTAAACTTAATTCCCAGGATTTTTGGAATAAAATATCATTAGTGAGCGTTTTTTTTTGGGGGGGGTCTCCATGGAGGGAGAGCCAGAGGTCAGTTCACGTGATTTTTTGGAATAAAATATCGTTAATAATTTTTTTTTTTTTGGGGGGGGGGACAGGGGGGGATGTTGGACCATGGATTGAAGGCCAGGGGTCAGCCCCCATGATTTATCATTGATATTTTGTTCTCGGGAGGGAGGGGTATCGGACCATGGCGGACAAGGGGTCAGTTCCCATAAATTTTATATATTGTTAATAAGTTTTTTTCTGGGGTTTGGGGGTCGGGTCATGGAGGGCAAGTAGTGATTTGCCATAATTTTTGGAATGAAATGTCGTTAACATTTTTTTTGGGGGGGGGGGGAGTTCAGGCTATGTAACAACAAATACTTAGCCGGTAACTTGTCAACTGAAAAGCTATATGGAACTAGGCGAATAATAACACTTATCATGTCTACTTCACTTTAAACATAGCTTATTTAGAAACCTCTGGAAGCTGTACCACATTTCAACATTACTGTCCCTTTTTGCTATCTGCCCATAATTTCACATTTTTTTTTTTTTTTTGAAAAGGTTGAATTTTCGTTCATATATGACTTCAATTATCCTGCATTTTCCAAGGTTACTTGTCTGACCACTAATCAAAACTATTTGTTCAAGTAGTAGTCCTACTGACCTCTCATGTCATTTGCTTCTCATCAAACGCTAAGGGTAAGTAATCGGGCTTTTCAGATAAGTAATCTTGGAATAATAGAACATAGTACAAGAGTATAGGCTAGTCTGCCTTTCGTCACTCAAAAAGTTGTGAATGTAAGTCTACCTCTCTGAGAAAAGAAAATCTAGGATTTCTCAGTCTATTATCAATATGACTGAAAAGTCGAAACTTTAATTTCTGAGAACCAAGTGGCCGTTCTACTCATTATGCCAATTATTTTCTCGTTAACAAACAAAGGGGTTTTAGTCATTACTACTACTACTAACAACTCACCACAGACCCAAGCCGTCTGAGGCCAAAAATAATCACTTCAATAATTCTACTTGAATCTTGGTTCAATTTAAATTTCAGTAGTTAATAATTACGTACTATTTTCGAAAAAGATGCATGGGGACTTCAATCCAGCTTGGGGACTGTAATTTAATTATGGCGAGTGGTCATGGGCTTTTTCACCATTTAATTTTGTAAATTATACACAATTTTTCTGATTTTTTTCCGATGAAAAAAAAAATTATTTTCAGTATGTTCAAGGGCTATGAAACTACAGGTGTGGTTTCTTTAACATTTGAGAAGGGCATTATGCACATAATAGATTAGGGTTCATGGACTTTGATTCCCCTCGAAAGGGGGTGCGCCGATCCCGGAGGTAATGCAATGCCAGGGTTGCTAACTGCACATATTTTATGTCCAAAGGACATATTCCTGTGTCCCGGGACATAATAACATAATAGGGCAAAAAAGGGACATATTTTAGAGATTTGGGACATAAAGTGGACACATTTTCCAAATTTATGTCATAAAACAAATACTTTCGTAAAAAGAAATGTTACCCGTCGCCAAACGAGCGCTAAGACTTAAATCTACTTATTTTTTACGTCGTGTAATGTATTGTCAGGGTTGCTTGTTAGTTCCCCAAGAAAACTTTCTGAAAATGCCTTCAAAATTGTTTCATGTGCAAATGGTTTGACCAATCCTGATTTTACTCGCCACACTCAGGATAACACACAAGCTGTTGTGTTTTTCGTATGCACTTCCGGCTTCCGAAGGTGAGATAAAAACATGTATAATGCGCGTCTCAAATGTTATAGAAACCACACCTGTAGTTTCCTAGCCCTTGAATATATTGAAAATCATTTTTTTTTTTAATCTGAAAAAGAAGAAAAATTGTATATAATTTACAAAACTTAATAGTGAAAAAGCCAATGACCACTCGCCTCAATCAAATTACAGTCCCCAGGCTGGATTGAAGTCCCCATACATCTTTTTCAAAAATAGTACGTAACTATTAAGTGCTGAAATTTAAATTGAACCAAGGGTCAAGTAGAATTGCTGAAGTGATTGTTTTTTGGCCTCAGACGGCGGCTTGGTTCGGTGGTGAGTTATTAGCAGCAGACTAGTCTATACTCTCGTACTATGTTCTAATATTTCAAGATTACATATCTGACAAGCCCGATTACTTACCCTTAGCGTTTGATGAGACGTAAATGACATGAGAGGTTAGTAGGACTACTACTGGAGGAAACGGGCTTGGTTAGTGGTCAGACAAGTAACCCTGGAAAACGCAGGATAATTGAAGTCATATGAATCAAAATTCAATATGTTCAAAAATGAAAAAAAAAGTGAAATTATGGGCAGATAGCAAAAAGGGACAGTAATTGTGAAATATGGGTTTCTTCCAGGGGTTTCTAAATAAACTATGCTTATATTGAAATAGACATGATTTGCACTTTAATGAAAAAATGCAAATGAATATGCATTGTCAGTTTTATATACTTATACTGATATTTAGTAATCAAAATGTTTATATTATTTGATTTATTAAAGTTATAAAAATAGAAACATTTATATTTTTTCAGTAAAGTCGAAATTATGTTCTGGCCTTGGGAAGACGTAGGGGTTTTGAGCCCTCCTCATGTTATTCTCTGCTCGTTTTGAGTTTAACTCGGTTATTTATTGTAATTTCTGTTCGTTTTGGTTTAATTTATTTATCGTTGCTGATTTGTGGTAGTTTCACGCTTGGTAGATTATTTGGTTTTATTTTTGCTCATTTTTGGTTTAATGGAAGTAGTTACCTTGTGCACAGTTTCAGGGGTACATGAAAATATACATTGAAATTGCTGTTGTTTTCAGGGGTACATGAAAAAATACATTGGAATTGCGCAAGAAAAACCCATGCTTGAGACAGTGTATTTACGCGTGAACATTTTAAAAGTTTGGCATACTATAATGCATGTTATGAAACTAAAGTCGAGGTTTTTTAAACTTGGCAATGTATAATGTGGTCGTACATGTTTTGAGAGTATGGTCGTAATAATATAATGTGGTCAAACAGGTTTTATTTCTGTTTTTGTTGTCAATTGCACAATGAATGTACGTCATGAATTCACGTGTACATTATTAAAAAAAACACTAGTATGATATAAAGTAGTCAAACATGTTTTGGGAGCACGCACGAAATTATGTAAACTCAACATCCGTTTTTTATTCATCCTTGAAACCCCGTGTAAAATGTTCATGCATTGGAATTTAATTAAATTTTTTAATTTATTTCCAGATAAAAAGCACTTACCAGTAAATTCAAATTTCAAAGGGAATTAGCCCCCCTCCCCTCCAACAATACAAAACTTTAAAATATAATGAGTATATTCGATAGAAAACGCTAAGTATGATTTTTTCTATTATGTAAATAAAATCTCTCCTCCACAGCTATGTTTAAAAGTTTTAATTGTTTTGAAACACTTCTTTTTCGTTCAAAAATGTCCATTTTTCAATCGTGCGTTTAAAATGTGCTGTCATAAAACCATTTGTGTTTAACCTGTTACCAAAGAGGGGATGATTTCAAAACAACATTTGGCATACGCCTTATCTGAATTAAGAAAACAAACGAAGAGACGGGCTTTGTCTAATTCTAGCCGGAAACTCAGAATTGATAGGGGGCAAGATCAAAAAGAGGTAATTAGTGATTGGATAATTTTTTAACGTGAAATCTTTGAATAAAATATTTTTGGAGAAGTTATTTAAAACGTAAAGTTTATTTATTCTAAAGATAATGACATTGGCCTCAACAGCAAATCATTTTAATACTTTTCCACAGGGGATTTCCACTAGGTATGTTAAGATTCAAGCTAATTCTTGTAGGCTACCTTTTAAAATAGCTTTACAGTGCACGAGGGTTCAGTTGAGGGGGGTACAGTTACACGGGGGTTTAGTTAAATGGGATCGAGTTGCACGAGGGTTCAGTAGCACGAGGGTTCAGTAGCACGGGGGTTCAGTTGTACGGGGTTTCGGTTATACAGGGGTTCAGTTACATGGGGGGTTCAGTTGCACGGGGGTTTAGTTAAAGGGGCTTGAGTTGCGAGGGAGTTGAGTTGCACGAGGGTTCAGTTGAACGGGGTTCAGTTACATGCGGATTCAGTTACACGGGGTTTAGTTAAATGTGATTGAGTTGCATAGTCTCGTTGGAAAAAATTGGAGTTCATACTTAAACAGTTCTATTAAGAGCTATTGCTATGGAATGGCTCATTTTGAATCGAAACTATGCTTTTCTGACTGAAGATACACATTTGAATCAGAAAATGAATATAATTTAGTTTTTTTTACGGAAATGGCATATTTTCGTTCCAAAGCTTGGCTTTTTCTTTTGAATCGAAACTACGCTTGTCTGACTGAAGATACACATTTGAATCAGAAAATGTGAAAATTGTACACAATTGAAACAGAGAAGTGTGTGTTTTGACGATATTTTCTATAATTTCGTCTGAAAAATAGGAGTTCACGCTTAAAAAGTTCTATTAAGAGCTATTTTTATGGAAATGGTTCATTTTTGAACCAAAACTAGGCTTTTCTGACTGAAGATATACATTATAATCAGAAAAATGTGTTTTGATAGTATTTTCTATATTTTCGTTGGAAAAAATTGGAGTTCATACTTAAACAGTTCTATTAAGAGCTATTTTTATGGAAATGGTTTTATGAGTGCTGGCGTATCTGATGAAATAATTTAGGTCCTATGATCAATTTAATTTATTTTTTAATTCAGTAGTTTTTCAGTAAGGACACTCGATATCCTAAAAGTGTTTGATTCAAACTTTTACCTTGAGCATCTATGCTGTTAGCAGAATTTCAAAAAAGGAACGTTTATGAGTTCTGGCGTATCTGATGAAATAATTTAGGTCGTATGATCAATTTAATTTATTTTTTAATTCAGTAGTTTTTCAGTAAGGACACTCGATATCCTAAAAGTGTTTGATTCAAACTTTTACCTTGAGCATCTATGTTGTTAGCAGAATTTCAAAAAGGATCGTTTATGAGTGCTGGCGTATCTGATGAAATAATTTAGGTCGTATGATCAATTTAATTTATTTTTTAATTCAGTAGTTTTTCAGTAGGGACACTCGATATCCTAAAAGTGTTTGATTCAAACTTTTACCTTGAGCATCTATGTTGTTTGCAGAATTTCAAAAAAGGATCGTTTATGAGTACTGGCGTATCTGATGAAATAATTTCCTAAAAGTGTTTGATTCAAACTTTTACCTTGAGCATCTATGTTGTTAGCAGAATTTCAAAAAAGGATCGTTTATGAGTGCTGGCGTATCTGATGAAATAATTTAGGTCGCATGATCAATTTAATTTATTTTTTAATTCAGTAGTTTTTTTCAGTAAGGACACTCGATATCCTAAAAGTGTTTGATTCAAACTTTTACCTTGAGCATCTATGCTGCTGGCAGAATTTCAAAAAAGGATCGTTTATGAGTGCTGGTGTATCTGATGAAATAATTTAGGTCGTATGAACAATTTAATTTATTTTTTAATTCAGTAGTTTTTCAGTAAGGACACTCGATATCCTAAAAGTGTTTGATTCAAACTTTTACCTTGAGCATCTATGTTGTTAGCAGAATTTCAAAAAGGATCGTTTATGAGTGCTGGCGTATCTGATGAAATAATTTAGTTCGTATGATCAATTTAATTTACTTTTTAATTCAGTAGTTTTTTTCAGTAAGGACACTCGATATATCCTAAAAGTGTTTTATTCAAACTTTTACCTTGAGAATCGATGTTTTTGGGTCCCAGTCCACCAGCCAGAATGGTTGAAATCCGCTAGCTCAGAAGTGGGTTCCTAGTCCACCAGCCTGAATGGTTGAAATTCACTAGCTCAGAATTGGGGTCTTAGTCCACCAGCCTGAATGGTTGAAATTCACTAGCTCAGAATTGGTGTCTTAGTCCACCAGCCTGAATGGTTCAAATTCACTAGCTCAGAATTGGGTTCTTAGTCCACCACCCTGAATGGTTGAAATTCACTAGCTCAGAATTGGGGTATTAGTCCATCAGCCTGAATGGTGGAAATTCACTAGCTCAGAATTGGGGTCTTAGTCCACCAGCCTGAATGGTTGAAATTCACTAGCTCAGAATTGGGGTCTTAGTCAATGTTCAGATTGGAGCGTTGGGTCCGACTATCTGGGCTTTTATTTGTCAAGGCCTGAATGCTAAGCGATGGACATGAGCTCGATTGGGATCCCCATTGTGAAAATGGAAAACAAAAATACATTGTCGGTATGTGTGTAGAGCATGGCATGGTTACCGCTAGGGTAACAGTCTAACCGTTGACGGTTTTAGGTATCCGTGAATAAGTTCTAAGGCGAGAGTGGAAGTTGGGACAAATTTTTGGAGGTGCCCACCTCACCTGCCCAGATTTTCAGGCAAGTGACCCTAAATTTGAAAAAGTAGAAATTGGCTCAGATTTTCTAAACTGAGCTGAGACAATGAATAGATACTATTGGGAAAGTGATTGGAGACCCTGGGCATCCGTGAACAAGTGCTAAATTGAGAGAGGAATTTGGGACAATATTTGGGGGCGCCCACCCGCCCAGAGTCTCCGGCAAGTGAGCCAAAAATTTAAAAAACACACAATTATTTTTTCTGTTCAATTATTTTCAGTGAAAGCCAATATAATTACCTCATTCTTTTATTCTAACTTAACTTGTAGGAATAGGACTTCTAGAACAAGGATTTCATTCCCTCGACTAAATCAGTTTTTTCATGTAAAATGGTGAACAAAAGACTATTAATTCTCCGTATTCTTTTCTTCTTCTTCTTATCTAGCTAAACGTTGCGCTGTGTTTGTCACACTAACTAGAAAATATTTATCGGGCTTTTATTTTTCCGTTCAATTATCTTCAGTGTAAGCCGATATAATGCTAGGGGGAGTAAAAATGGTAGTTATTTAGTACCCGGTAAACAGGTGACTTGATATGCTTCATTAGAAGTAGGTTATTGCTAATGACACCTCCTCGACAGATATTTTTATGGTTCTAACAATTGTACTCTATGCTTGCCCAGAGACACGATGTGGCTTTCCCACTATTGCTCTATGGCCGGTTATCGACACTACTTAGTTTATTGCATGTATTAAATCAGTATTTTTTACACAGTGGAACGATAAACACATAACTAATATCTCTAAAAAAGTGAAGATGGAGCATTTTAATAAAGTGTGTTCATATAACAAGGTTATTGTAGCATTGAATGCCAACATGGATAAGTATTTAAACTATGAAACAAGTACAATTGGAAGCACTATTGGAAATGTGTGCATGCATTGTCATGACAGTAAGGAATTAAATTTCTTTGGAATACCGAAAAAATTCAACTCTTATGTTGGTGGATATGCGAGATTGAGATCTCCAGAGATGATTGCACTCAAAGAGAATGCCAACATAAAAATAATCGATGATGATAGAGGACAACTCCATGCTACTGTTGCAGGTAACACATTACCTACTGATACATCCATCCAATCGTCACCTTTCGGGTATTAGCATTCAACGGAAGATCAATAAAAGAAAGGCCTACTCTTCTACTAATATCGTAAACCATATCTTGTCTACGTGCCGAAACTGTTACCTGTGTAAAAATAATGTGATAATAGACAGTTAAATTGCTAGAAAAATAAAAAGGGCATTGTCAGAAAATATGACTATGGAATATAAAGATGAATCGATGAAAAACAAAGCACCAGCAAACGTTACCACCATTGATCAAACAGTCAATGAACCAAATAATACCAAGGATGAAAAGCATATTGAGCCTGTTGATGAGACACCAGCGAATTCTCTCTTGAATTCGCCTCATGGATAAATAAAAAAGACATTTCATTCAAGAAATTATGACAAAATTCTAAATAAGTAACAAACCCTTTCTTGAATTCGCCATTGGGTTGCACAATACAGAAATTTAATTCATGAAACTATGAAAAACATTGCAAACAAACTCTTTCTTGAACTCACTTCCTGGACAGACAATACAGCAATTTCACTGAAGAAATTATGAAAAAATTGTAAGTAAGTAGCAAACTGTTTCTTGAATTCTCCTCCTGGATGCACAATACAGATATTTCATTCAAGAAATTATAAAAAAAATTGTAAGTAAGTAACAAACTCTTTCTTGAATACACCTCTTGGATACCCAATACGGAAATTTCATTCAAGAAATTATGAGAAAATTCTAAGTAAGTAACAATCTCTTTCTTGAAGTCCCCTCTTGGACACGCCATACGATACGGAAATTTCATTCAAGAAATTATGAGAAAATTCCAGGTAAGTAACAATCTCTTTCTTGAAGTCCCCTCTTGGATACACAATACGGATATTTTATTCAAGAAATTATAAAAAAAAGGGAAAGTAAGTAACAAACTCA
Source organism: Artemia sinica (assembly GCA_027921565.1). NCBI lineage: Eukaryota > Metazoa > Arthropoda > Branchiopoda > Anostraca > Artemiidae > Artemia > Artemia sinica. The sequence goes on from CM051265.1 coordinate 59,632,905, forward strand.
TTATTGATTTCACCTCTTGGATACAAAAAAAAGACATTTCATTCAAGAAATTATGACAAAAGTCTAAGTAAGTTAAAAACTCATTCTTGAATTCGCCGTTTGCATGCACAATACAGAAATTTCATTCTATGGGACCTCTACACGTGATTAAACACGTTTTGAATTTACATGCTATTTGCTTGCCTTTCCTTGGTACCTTTCCAAACGAGCGGGGATTCCCCACTGGTTCCTACACATTGCAAAAACAAGGTGAAAGTTTGAATCAAGCACTTTTAGGATATCGAGTGTCCTTACCAAAAGTCGACAGGAATGCCCCCTCCGGCGAAAAAATTGTAAGTAAGTAAGTAAGTAAGTAACAAATTCTTTCTTGAAGTCACCTCTTGGATACACAATACAGAAATTTCATTAAAGAAATTATGAAAAAAATTGTAAGTAAGTAGCAAATTCTTTCTTGAATTCACCTGCTGGATAAACAAAAAGACATTTCGTTCAAGAAATTATGACAAAATTCTAAGTAAGTAACATTTATTCTTTTCACACTCTTGGATATACAATACGGAAATTTCGTTCAATAAATTATGAAGAGAAATTGTAAGCAAGTAACAAACTCTTTCCTGAAGTCACCTCTTGGATACACAATGCAGAAACTTCATTTAAGAAACTATGAAAAAATTGTAAGTAAGTAAGTAACAAATTCTTTCTTGAATTCGCCTCTTGGATAAACAAAAGTCTTTCTTGAATACACCTCTTGGATACCCAATACGGAAATTTCATTAAAGAAATTATGAGAAAATTCTAAGTAAGTAACAATCTCTTTCTTGAAGTCCCCCTTGGATACGCAATACGATACGGAAGTTTCATTCAAGAAATTATGAGAAAATTCCAGGTAAGTAACAATCTCTTTCTTGAAGTCCCCTCTTGACTACACAATACGGATATTTTATTCAAGAAATTATAAAAAAAGGGGAAAGTAAGTAACAAAACTCATTATTGATTTCACCTCTTGGATACAAAAAAAAGACATTTCATTCAAGAAATTATGAAAAAATCGCAAGTAAGTAACAAACTCTTTCTTGAATTCCCCATTTGGATGCACAATACAGAAATTTAATTCAAGAAACTATGGAAAAAAATGTAAGTAAGTAAGTAACAAACTCTATGCTTTTTCTGCATCAATTGTCGGATATGTTGAATAAAATATGCAAATCGACATAGTTTTATTTCATTTTTTTAAGGTTAATTTAGACGAGGTTACGTGCGCGCACGTAACCACGGAACTTGGAATTTCATTACCAGAGCGTGATACTCCAGGCAATTCATGCCACAGTACGACACTTTTACTTTTTCGTGGCACCTTGGGACACCCGTCCTCATTATTTTAAGTGGGTTCTGGCGTTTTAACATCCATCAATGGATATATTTTCTATTGCTATTCTTTTCCAACAATTCCCAGCCCTGTGCCCCGCAATTACTGCTCTGCGAATATTTCATCAAGGACCACCGAAAGGTCGTCTTCGTTGCTAAAAATAAGAAAAAAACATACAAAACAAACAAACAATAAAACAAAATCTAACACTAAAATCTAGCACTGAAGACGACTTGGCGGAGGTCCTGGTCCAAATATTTACTTGTTCTTCGTCTTCATATTTTGTCACAGGCTGATAAAATTCTCTTTTTTTCGCCTTTTTGATTTTATTTTTATGATTTTACTAGTTAAAAATTATGCTTTCAACCTATTGATTCAAGTTCTTCGCGACTCTGGACTTTCATAATAACCTACAAAAAAAACACCCCGCCACAGCGACAATACACGCCTGCCCCCTATTCTCCACGTGGCCTTGAACAGAGGAACTCGGCATTTCAATAGCAGAACATGACGCTCCAAGCAGTTCAAGCTACAGTACCACACTCTTACTTCTCTGTGGCACCTTGTGACACCCTTCATCAACATTTTAAGCGTCTTCTAGTGTTTGAATACCCTCGAATGATACATTTTCTATTGCTATTATTTTTCAACGATTCCTAGCCCTGTGTCACACCATTGCTGCTCTGCGGCACCCTCTGACATTTCATATTTATTCCTAGGAAATTTTTCAGACATTTATTATTAAAATATTGCTTTCAATCCATTGATTTAAGTTTTTTTTTCGCATGCCTAACCTTTCATAATAACCTTCAAAAGAAACCCCCCCACAACATCATTACATGCCTGTCATGCATTTCATTACCAGAATTTGGTACTCTAAGCAGTTCGTAGCACCGTGCTACAGTATTACTATTCTGCGGCACCCCTCTGACATCATATCACTATTCCTAAGACATTTTTCAGATATTTCTTGTTAAAAATTTATATTCGACCTATTGTTTTAAGTTTTTCACGAGGCAAGCTCATCACGATAACCTTAAAAATACTCTCACACCATCAAGCCATTACACGCCAGCCATCCATATGACAAACTTCCTCATCACCCCTAGGATTTTTTCAACTTTTTCACTCCAAAAATAAGCTTTTAGATCTAAATTAAACACTATATTTTTTTAAACAACGGGACTTGATTTCCTTAGGAGCAGCAAGTTTTTCTTAATGCGAAAAAAGGTTTTAGTCAATGCTATCAAATTTATCTTTGAAGCAACAGGTTTTTTCTTAATAGTAACCAATATTTTTCTAATAGCAGCCAGTTTTCTTTCAAAGATAACATATTTCTCTTAGAAGTAACAATTTTCTGTTAATGGTGACAAGTTTTCTGTTAGAAGTAGCAAGTTTTTCTTACTGCTAAAAAATGTTTTATTAGAAGTAACAACTTTTTGCTTAATACTAACAAAGTTTTTACTTAATACTATCAAATTTTTCTTGGAAGTAACAGTTTTTTCTCAATAGCAACAATTTTTTTCTAATAGGATTAAGTTTTCAGTCAAAAATAACAATAACAACTTTTTTCTTAGAAGTAACAACTTTTTCCTTAACACTATCAAAGTTTTACCTAATACTATCAAATTTCTCTTGGGAGTAAGAAGTTTTTCTTAATGGTAACAAAAAAAATTTTCTTATAGCAGCAAGTTTTCTGTTAAAGATAACAAATTTCTCTTAGAAGTAACAATTTTCTGTTTATGCTGACAAGTTTTCTGTTAGAAGTAGCAAGTTTTCTTAACACTAACAAATTACATCTTAGAAGTAACAAGTTTTCCTTAATGCTACCAAACTTTTACTTAATACTGTGAAATTGCTCTTGGAAGTAACAGGTTTTTCTTCATAGTAAGAAGTTTTTTTCTAATAGCAGGAAGGTTTTCCGTCAAAGATCACAAATTTCTCGTAGAAGTAACAATTCTATGTTTACGCTAACAAGTTTTCTCTTAGAAGCAGCAAGTTTTGCTTAGCACTAAAAAAAAATTTCTTAAAAGTGACAAGTGTTTCCCTTAATACTAACAAAGTTTTACTTTTTACTAACAACTTTTCCCTTAATACTAACAAAGTTTTATTTAATACTATCAAATTTCTCTTGAAATTAACAGGTTTCTCTTAATAGTAAGAAAGATGTTCTGATAGCAGCAAGTTTTTCCGTCAATGATAACAAATTCCTCTTAGAAGTAGCAATTTTCTGTTTACGCTAACAAGTTTTCTCTTAGAAGTTGCAAGATTTTCTTAATAATTTTTTCTTAGAAGTAACAAGTTTTTCCTTATTACTAACTAAGTTTTACTTAATGCTAACAAATTTTTCTTAGAAGTGACAACTTTTTCCTTAATATTAACAAAGTTTTACTTAATACTAAGAAATTTTTTCCTAGAAGTAACAAGTTTTTTTTCTTAATACTAACTAAGTTTTACTTAATACTAACAATTTTTTCTTAGAAGTAACAACTTTATCCTTAATACTAACAAAGTTTTACTTAATACTATCAAATTTCCCTTAGAAGTAACAGGTTTTGTCTTAATAGTAAGAAATATTTTCTAATAGCAGTAAGTTTTCTGTCAAAGATAACACATTTCTCTTAGAAGTAACAATTTTCTGTTAACGTTAAAACGTTTTCTGTCAGAAGTAGCAAGTTTTTCTTAACATTAAAAATATTTTTCTTAAAAGTAACAAATTTTTCCTTAATACTAACAAATTTTTTACTTAATACTAACAATTTTCTCTTAGAATTAACAAGTTTTTTCCTTAATATTAACAAAGGTTTACTTAATACTAACAAATTTTTCTTAGAAGTAACAACTTTCTCCTTAATACTAACCTTAAACTCTTTTACTTAATAGTATCAAATTTCTCTTGTAAATAACAGGCTTTTCTTAATAGTAAGGAATTTTTCTAATAGCAGCAAGTTTTTCCGTCAAAGATTACAAATTTCTTTTTGAAGTAGCAATTTTCTGTTTACGCTAACAAAGTTTTCTCTTAGAAGTAACAAGTTTTTCCTTAATACTAACAAAGTTTTTCTTAATACTAACAAAGTTTTACTTAATACTAACAATTTTTTCTTAGATAACAACTTTTTACTTTATACCAACAAAGTTTTACTTAATACTATCAAGTTTCTCTTGAAGTAACAGGTTTTTCTTAATATTAAGAAATTTTTTCTAACAGCAGCAAGTTTTCCGTCAAAGATAACAAATTTCTTGTAGAAGTAGCAATTTTCTGTTTACGCTAACAAGTTTTTTCCTTAATACTAACAAAGTTTTACTTAATACTAACAATTTTTCTTAGATAACAACTTTTTCCTTAATACTAACAAAGTTTTATTTAATACTATCAAATTTCTCTTGGAAGTAAAAGGTTTTTCTTAATATTAAGAAATTTTTTCTAATAGCAGCAAGTTTTCCGTCAAAGATAACAAATTTCTTTTAGAAGTAGCAATTTCCTGTTTACGCTAACAAGTTTTATCTTAGAACAACATGTTTTTTCCTTAATACCAACATAGTTTTACTTAATACTAACAAATTTTTAATAGAAGTAACAACTTCTTCCTTAATACTAACAAAGTTTTACTAAATACTATCAAATTTCTCTTGGAAGTAACAGATTTTCATTAATAGTAAGACATTTTTTCCTATAGCAGAAAGTTTTCCGTCAAAGATAACAAATTTCACTTTAAAAGTAACAATTTTCTGTTAACGCTAACACGTTTTCTCTGAGAATTAGCAAGTTTTTTTTTTTTTAAGACTAACAATTTTATTCTTAGCAGCTTTTTCCTTAATACTAACAAAGATTTACTTAAACACTATCAAATTTCTCTTGGAATAAAAGATGGATTTTCTTGGATTTTTTGGAAATTTCTCTTGGATTTTTTCAATAGTAAGAAATTTTTTCTTGTAGCAGCATGTTTTCCGTCAAAGATAACAAATTTCTCTTAGAAGTAACAATTTTCTGTTTACGCTAACAATTTATCTGTTAGAAGTAGCAAGCTTTTCTTAACACTAACAAATTTTTTATTAGAAGTAAGAAGTTTTTTCCGTAATACTAACAAAGTTTTACTTAATGCTAACAAATTATTTTGTTAGAAGTAACAACTTTTTCCTTAATAGTAACGAAATTTTACTTGTTACTATCAAATTTCTCTTGAAAATAACAAATTTTTCTTAATAGTATGAAAGTTTTTCTAATAGCAGCAAGGTTGCTGTCAAAGATAACAAATTTCTCTTAGAAGTAACAATTTTCTGTTTACGCTAACATGTTTTCTGCTAGAAGTAGCAAGTTTTTTTTATCATTAAAAATTTCTTTTTACAAGTAACAATTTTCTTTCCTATATACTAAAAAGTTTTACTTAATACTAACAAATTTCTTCTTAGAAGTAACAACTTTTTCCTTAATACTAACAAAGTTTTACTTAATGCTGTAGAATTTTTCTCAGAACTAAAAGGTTTTCTTAATAGTAAGAAATTGCTTCTAATTGCAGCAATTTTTCCGTCAAAGATAACAAATTTTTTCTTAGAAGTAACAATTTTCTGTTTATGCTAACAAGTTTTAAGTAAGAAGTAGCAAGTTTTTCTAAACATTAACAAATTTTTTCTTAGAAATAACAAGTTTTACCGTTATACTAACAAAGTTTTACTTAATACTAAAAAAAATTTATTAGAAGGAATAATTTTTTAGTATTAAGTAAAACTTTGTTAGTATAAGTAATAGTATCAAATTTCTCTTGGACGTAACAGGTTTTCTTAATAGTAACAAATTTTTTCTAGTAAATTTAGGTTAGCATGAGTGGCCATGCTAACCTAAGTTAAATGAACCTATCTTAAACGTAGTTAACTTAATGTAGCTAACAAATTTTCTAACAGAACACTTCTCAGCGTAATCAGAAAACTGTAAATTGAGGTTTGTTAGTTTTAAGTAAAACCTTGTTAGTATTAAGGAAAAAAAGTTGTTACTTCTAAGTAAAAAGTTGTTGGTGTTAAAAAAACTGGCTACTTCTAACAGAAAACTTGTTAGCGTAAACAGAAAATTTTTAATTCCAAGAGAAATTTGTTATCTTTAACGCAAAACTTGCTCCTATATGAAAAATTCCTTACTATTAAGGAAAACACACCAAGAAATACTTTTCAAAAGACCATTCCAGAGCAAGTTACTTTCTTAATGTCCATTCTAAACCCATTTTCCAACTTGAAGTACTTATCTTTTTCACCCACAACTATACTTTACAGCTTTTTGGATACCTCAACACCAAGAAATACTTTTCAAAGACCATTTCAGAGCAAGCTACTTTCTTAATGTCCCTCCTAAACCCATTTTCCAACTTGAAGTACTTATCTTTTTCACCCACAACTATACTTTACAGCTTTTTGGATACCTCAACACCAAGAAATACTTTTCAAAGACCATTTCAGAGCAAGCTACTTTCATATATCCCTCCTAAACCCTTTTTCAACTTGAAGTACTTATCTTTTTCACTCACAACTATACTTTACTGCTTTTTGGATACCTCAACACCAAGAAATACTTTTCAATGACCATTTCAGAGCAAGTTACTTTCATAATGTCCCTCCTAAAACCCTTTTTCAACTTGAAGTACTTATCTTTTTCACCCACAACTATACTTTACAGCTTTTTGGATACCTCAACACCAAGAAATACTTTTCAAAGACCATTTCAGAGCAAGTTACTTTCATAATGTCCCTCCTAAACCCTTTTTTCAACTTGAAGTACTTATCTTTTTCACCCACAACTATACTTTACAGCTTTTTGGATACCTCAACACTAAGAAATACTTTTCAATGACCATTTCAGAGCAAGTTACTTTCTTAATGTCCCTCCTAAACCCATTTTCCAACTTGAAGTACTTATCTTTTTCACCTACAACTATACTTTACAGCTTTTTGGATACCTCAACACCAAGAAATACTTTTCAAAGACCATTCCAGAGCAAGTTACTTTCTTAATGTCCATTCTAAACCCATTTCCAACTTGAAGTACTTATCTTTTTCACCCACAACTATACTTTACAGCTTTTTGGATACCTCAACACCAAGAAATACTTTTCAAAGACCATTTCAGAGCAAGCTACTTTCTTAATGTCCCTCCTAAACCCATTTTCCAACTTGAAGTACTTATCTTTTTCACCCACAACTATACTTTACAGCTTTTTGGATACCTCAACACCAAGAAATACTTTTCAAAGACCATTTCAGAGCAAGCTACTTTCATATATCCCTCCTAAACCCTTTTTCAACTTGAAGTACTTATCTTTTTCACCCACAACTATACTTTACTGCTTTTTGGATACCTCAACACCAAGAAATACTTTTCAATGACCATTTCAGAGCAAGTTACTTTCATAATGTCCCTCCTAAACCCTTTTTTCAACTTGAAGTACTTATCTTTTTCACCCACAACTATACTTTACAGCTTTTTGGATACCTCAACACCAAGAAATACTTTTCAAAGACCATTTCAGAGCAAGTTACTTTCATAATGTCCCTCCTAAACCCTTTTTCAACTTGAAGTACTTATCTTTTTCACCCACAACTATACTTTACAGCTTTTTGGATACCTCAACACTAAGAAATACTTTTCAATGACCATTTCAGAGCAAGTTACTTTCTTAATGTCCCTCCTAAACCCATTTTCCAACTTGAAGTACTTATCTTTTTCACCTACAACTATACTTTACAGCTTTTTGGATACCTCAACACCAAGAAATACTTTTCAAAGACCATTCCAGAGCAAGTTACTTTCTTAATGTCCACTCTAAACCCATTTTCCAACTTATGTACTTATCTTTTTCACCCACAACTATACTTTACAGCTTTTTGGATACCTCAACACCAAGAAATACTTTTCAAAGACCATTTCAGAGCAAGCTACTTTCTTAATGTCCCTCCTAAACCCATTTTCCAACTTGAAGTACTTATCTTTTTCACCCACAACTATACTTTACAGCTTTTTGGATACCTCAACACCAAGAAATATTTTTCAAAGACCATTCCAGAGCAAGTAACTTTCTTAATGTCCCTCCTAAACCCATTTTCCAACTTGAAGTACTTATCTTTTTCACCCACAACTATACTTTACAGCTTTTTGGATACCTCAACACCAAGAAATACTTTTCAAAGACCATTTCAGAGAAAGTTACCTTCTTAATGTCCCTGCTAAACCCTTTTTTCAACTTGAAGTACTCATCTTTTTCCCCCACAAACTATACTTTACAGCTTTTTGGATACCTCAACACCAAGAAATACTTTTCAAAGACCATTTCAGAGCAAGTTACTTTCTTAATGTCCCTCCTAAGCCCATTTTTCAACTTGAAGTACTTATCTTTTAATCCCACAACTATACTTTACAGCTTTTTGGATACCTCAACACCAAGAAATACTTTTCAAAGACCATTCCAGAGCAAGTTACTTTCTTAATGTCCCTCCTAAACCCATTTTCCAACTTGAAGTACTTATCTTTTTCACCCACAACTATACTTTACAGCTTTTTGGATACCTCAACACCAAGAAATACTTTTCAAAGACCATTTCAGAGCAAGTTACTTTCTTAATGTCCCTCCTAAACCCATTTTCCAACTTGAAGTACTTATCTTTTTCACCCCAAACTATGCTTTACAGCTTTTTGGTTACCTCAACACCAAGAAATACTTTTCAAAGACCATTTCAGAGCAAGTTACTTTCTTAATGTCCCTTCTAAACCCATTTTTCAACTTGAAGTACTTATCTTTTACACCCACAACTATACTTTACAGCTTTTTGGATACCTCAACACCAAGAAATACTTTTCAAAGACCATTCCAGAGCAAGTTACTTTCTTAATGTCCCTCCTAAACCCATTTTCCAACTTGAAGTACTTATCTGTTTCACCCACAACTATACTTTACAGCTTTTTGGATACCTCAACACCAAGAAATACTTTTCAAAGACCATTTCAGAGCAAGTTACTTTCTTAATGTCCCTCCTAAACCCTTTTTTCAACTTGAAGTACTTATCTTTTTAACCCACAACTATACTTTACAGCTTTTTGGATACCTCAACACCAAGAAATACTTTTCAAAGACCATTTCAGAGCAAGTTACTTTCTTAATGTCCCTCCTAAACCCTTTTTCAACTTGAAGTACTTATCTTTTTCACCCACAACTATACTTTACAGCTTTTTGGATACCTCAACACCAAGAAATACTCTTCAAAAACCATTTCAGACCAAGTTACTTTCTTAATGTCCCTTCTAAACCTATTTTCCAACTTGAATTACTTATCTTTTTCATCCCACAACTATACTTTACAGCTTTTTAGATACCTCAACACCAACAAATACATTTCAAAAGACATTTCAGAGCAAGTTACTTTCTTAATGTCCCTCCTAAACCATTTTCCAAGTTGAAGTACTTATCTTTTTCACCCACAACTATACTTTACAGCTTTTTGGATACCTCAACACCAAGAAATACTTTTCAAAGACCATTTCAGAGCAAGTTACTTTCTTAATGTCCCTCCTAAACCCATTTTCCAAGTTGAAGTACTTATCTTTTTCACCCACAACTATACTTTACAGCTTTTTGGTTACCTCAACACCAAGAAATACTTTTCAAAGACCATTTCAGAGCAAGTTACTTTCTTAATGTCCCTCCTAAATCCATTTTCCAACTTGAAGTACTTATCTTTTTCATCCACAACTATACTTTACAGCTTTTTGGATACCTCAACACCAAGAAATACTTTTCAAAGACCAATTCAGAGCAAGTTACTTTCTTAATGTCCCTTCTAAACCCATTTTCCAACTTGAAGTACTTATCTTTTTCACCCACAACTACACTTTACAGCTTTTTGGTTACCTCAACACCAAGAAATACTTTTCAAAGACCATTTCAGAGCAAGTTACTTTCTTAATGTCCCTTCTAAACCCATTTTCCAACTTGAAGTACTTATCTTTTTCACCCACAACTACACTTTACAGCTTTTTGGTTACCTCAACACCAAGAAATACTTTTCAAAGACCATTTCAGAGCAAGCTACTTTCTTAATGTCCCTTCTAAACCCATTTTCCAACTTGAAGTACTTATCTTTTTCACCCACAACTATACTTTACAGCTTTTTGGATACCTCAACACCAAGAAATACTTTTCAAAGACCATTCCAGAGCAAGTTACTTTCTTAATGTCCCTCCTAAACCCATTTTCCAACTTGAAGTACTTATCTTTTTCACCCACAACTATACTTTACAGCTTTTTGGATACCTCAACACCAAGAAATACTTTTCAAAGACCATTTCAGAGAAAGTTACCTTCTTAATGTCCCTCCTAAACCCTTTTTTCAACTTGAAGTACTTATCTTTTTCCCCCACAACTATACTTTACAGCTTTTTGGATACCTCAACACCAAGAAATACTTTTCAAAGACCATTTCAGAGCAAGTTACTTTCTTAATGTCCCTCCTAAACCCATTTTTCAACTTGAAGTACTTATCTTTTAATCCCACAACTATACTTTACAGCTTTTTGGATACCTCAACACCAAGATATACTTTTCAAACACCATTCCAGAGCAAGTTACTTTCTTAATGTCCCTCCTAAACCCATTTTCCAACTTGAAGTACTTATCTTTTTCACCCACAACTATACTTTACAGCTTTTTGGATACCTCAACACCAAGAAATACTTTTCAAAGACCATTTCAGAGCAAGTTACTTTCTTAATGTCCCTCCTAAACCCATTTTCCAACTTGAAGTACTTATCTTTTTCACCCACAACTATACTTTACAGCTTTTTGGTTACCTCAACACCAAGAAATACTTTTCAAAGACCATTTCAGAGCAAGTTACTTTCTTAATGTCCCTTCTAAACCCATTTTTCAACTTGAAGTACTTATCTTTTACACCCACAACTATACTTTACAGCTTTTTGGATACCTCAACACCAAGAAATACTTTTCAAAGACCATTCCAGAGCAAGTTACTTTCTTAATGTCCCTCCTAAACCCATTTTCCAACTTGAAGTACTTATCTGTTTCACCCACAACTATACTTTACAGCTTTTTGGATACCTCAAAAACAAGAAATACTTTTCAAAGACCATTTCAGAGCAAGTTACTTTCTTAATGTCCCTCCTAAACCCTTTTTTCAACTTGAAGTACTTATCTTTTAACCCACAACTATACTTTACAGCTTTTTGGATACCTCAACACCAAGAAATACTTTTCAAAGACCATTTCAGAGCAAGTTACTTTCTTAATGTCCCTCCTAAACCCTTTTTCAACTTGAAGTACTTATCTTTTTCACCCACAACTATACTTTACAGCTTTTTGGATACCTCAACACCAAGAAATACTCTCCAAAGACCATTTCAGACCAAGTTACTTTCTTAATATCCCTTCTAAACCTATTTTCCAACTTGAATTACTTATCTTTTTCATCCCACAACTATACTTTACAGCTTTTTAGATACCTCAACACCAACAAATACATTTCAAAAGACATTTCAGAGCAAGTTACTTTCTTAATGTCCCTCCTAAACCCATTTTCCAAGTTGAAGTACTTATCTTTTTCACCCACAACTATACTTTACAGCTTTTTGGATACCTCAACACCAAGAAATACTTTTCAAAGACCATTTCAGAGCAAGTTACTTTCTTAATGTCCCTCCTAAACCCATTTTCCAAGTTGAAGTACTTATCTTTTTCACCCACACAACTATACTTTACAGCTTTTTGGTTACCTCAACACCAAGAAATACTTTTCAAAGACCATTTCAGAGCAAGTTACTTTCTTAATGTCCCTCCTAAATCCATTTTCCAACTTGAAGTACTTATCTTTTTCATCCAAAACTATACTTTACAGCTTTTTGGATACCTCAACACCAAGAAATACTTTTCAAAGACCATTTCAGAGCAAGTTACTTTCTTAATGTCCCTTCTAAACCCATTTTCCAACTTGAAGTACTTATCTTTTTCACCCACAACTACACTTTACAGCTTTTTGGTTACCTCAACACCAAGAAATACTTTTCAAAGACCATTTCAGAGCAAGCTACTTTCTTAATGTCTTCTAAACCCATTTTCCAACTTGAAGTACTTATCTTTTTCACCCACAACTATTTTTTACAGCTTTTTGGATACCTCAACACCAAGAAATACTTTTCAAAGACCATTCCAGAGCAAGTTACTTTCTTAATGTCCCTCCTAAACCCATTTTCCAACTTGAAGTACTTATCTTTTTCAACCACAACTATACTTTACAGCTTTTTGGTTACATCAACACAAGAAATACTTCTCCCGGAAGAAGAAAAGGCCCAAGACATAAAAAATTTAAAGTTCACTTCTAAATTTTTTCCGTAGAAGATAGGAAAAGTTATACCATGATTGTGATTATTTTTTATGAAGATAAAAAGTTTCACTTTAATTATAAATTTTCTTAAATTCAGTTCCAACCTTTCTCGAAGAGATGAAAAAATTTAAAGTTCTGTTCCAAATATTTCCCCGAAGAAGAAGAAAAGTTCAACTTCGATTCTGAATTTTCTCAATGAAAATGAAATAAGTTATTGATCAATTCTATTTTCTCAAAGTATTATAAAATTTTCCACTTCAATTCAGATTTTTCTCAAAGAGATGAAAAAATTTTAAATATTGTTCCAAATTTTTCTTAGAAGATAGAAAAGTTCAAGTTCTAATCTGAATTTTACCCATGATTGTGATTATTTTCTATGAAGATAAAAAGTTTCACTTTAATTCTAAATTTTCTTAAATTCAATTCCGGCTTTTTCTCAAAGAGATGAAAAAATTTAAAGTTCAGTTTCAAATATTTTCCTGGAAGAAGAAAAGTTCAACTTCGATTCTGAATTTTCTTAATGAAAATGAAATAAGTTATTGTTCATTTCTATTTTTTCAAAAATATATAAAAAGTTTCCACTTCAGTTCAGATTTTTCAAAGATATGAAAAAAATTTAAAATACTGTTCCAAATTTTCCGTAGAAGATAGAAAAGTTCAAGTTCTCTTCTGAATTTTACCAAAGAACACGATTCAATTCTAATTTCACCAGAGAAAATAAAAAGCTTCCACTTCAGTTTTAAGTTCACCAAGACAAAAAAAATTTAAAGTTCAGTTCTAAATTTTTCCGTAGAAGATAGGAAAAGTTATACCATGATTGTGATTATTTCCTATGAAGATAAAAAGTTTCACCTTAATTCTAAATTTCTTAAATTCAGTACCGACCTTTCTCAAAGAGATGAAAAAATTTAAAGTTCTGTTCCAAATATTTTCCCGGAAGAAGAAAAGTTCAACTTCGATTCTGAATTTTCTTAATGAAAATGAAATAAGTTATTGATCAATTCTATTTTCCCAAAATAATATAAAAATTTTCCACTTCAGTTCAGATTTTTCTCAAAGAGATGAAAAATTTAAAATACTTCCAAATTTTTTCATAGAAGATAGAAAAGTTCAAGTTCTCTTCTGAATTTTACCAAAGAACACGATTCACTTCTAATTTCACCAGAGAAAATAAAAAGCTTCCACTTCAGTTTTAAGTTCACCAAGACATAAAAAATTTAAAGTTATGTTCTAAATTTTTCCGTAGATGATAGGAAAAGTTATACTATGATTGTGATTATTTTCCATGAAGATAAAAGTTTCACTTTAATTCAAATTTTCTTAAATTCAGTTCCGACTTTTCACACAGAGATGAAAAAAATTTAAAGTTCTGTTCCAAATTTTTCATAGAAGATTGGAAAAGTTATACTTTGATCGTGAATATTCAAGTTCTCTTCTGAATTTTACCAAAGAACACAATTCAATTCTAATTTCTCCAGAGAAAATAAAAAGCTTCCACTTCAGTTTTAAGTTCACCATGACATAAAAAATTTAAAGTTCAGTTCTAAATTTTTACATAGAAGATAGGAAAAGTTATACTATGATTTTGATTATTTCCTATGAAGATTAAAAGTTTCACTTCAATTTTTAATTTTTCTCAAAGAAGTGAGAGAAAAGTTCAACTTCGATTCTGAATTTTCTCAATGAAAATGAAATAAGTTATTGATCATTTCTATTTTCCCAAAATAATATAAAAATTTTCCACTCAGTTCAGACTAACCTAACTTAACCTGACCTAACTTAATCTAACCTAACCTAATTTAATCTTTTTACCATGTTTAAGTTAGGTTAGGTTAGCTTATCATGAGCGCTCATGATAAGTTAACCTAACCTAGCCTAACTTAAACATGGAGAAATGTTTTCTAATTATTTATTAATATTTATTTATACCTAACCTAACCTATTGTTTTTGGTGGTTAGATGAATGAACTGAATTTAAGAAAAATTAGAAATAGAGTAAAACTTTTTATCTTCATGGTAAATAATCACAATCATAGTATAGCCATTCCTATCTTCTATGGAAAATTTAGAGAATTGAACTTTAAATTTTTATGTCTTTGAGAAATTATGAACTGAAATGGAAGCTTTTTCATTTTCATTGGTAATTTAAGAATTGAGTTAACTTTTTTTCTCCTCTCTAAGAAAATTCAGAAGAGAACTTGTACATTTTGCACTTCTTCGAGAAAACTTAGAATTAAAGTGGAGCTCCATATCTTCATGAAGAATAATCACAATCAAAGTGTAACTTTTTCTATGTTCTATGAAAAATTTAGAACAATATTTTAAATTTTGTCATCTCTTTGAGAAAAATCTGAATTGAAGTGGAAAATTTTATATTATTTTAGGAAAATAGAACTGATCAATAACTTATTTCATTTTCATTGAGAAAATTCAGAATCGAAGTTGAACTTTTCTTTTCCGGGAAAATATTTGGAACAGAACTTTAAATTTTTTCATCTCTTTGAGAAAGGTCGGAATTGAATTTAAGAAAATTTAGAATTAAAATGAAACTTTTCATCTTCATGGAAAATAATCATAATCATAGTATAACTTTTCCTATCTTCTATGGAAAAAGTTAGAACTGAACTTTAAATTTTTATGTCTTGGTGAACTTAAAACTGATGTGGAAGCTTTTTATTTTCTCTGGAGAAATTAGAATTGAATTATGTTCTTTGGTAAAATTCAGAAGAGAACTTGAACTTTTCTATCTTCTATGGAAAAATTTGGAACAGTATTTTAAATTTTTTCATCTGTTTGAGAAAACTCTGAACTGAAGTGGAAAATTTTTATATTATTTTGGGAAAATAGAAATGATCAATAACTTATTTCATTTTCATTGAGAAAATTCAGAATCGAAGTTGAACTTTTCTTCACTTCTTTGAGAAAAATTAGAAATTGAAGTGAAACTTTTAATCTTCATAGGAAATAATCAAAATCATAGTATAACTTTTCCTATCTTCTATGTAAAAATTTAGAACTGAACTTTAAATTTTTTATGTCATGGTGAACTTAAAACTGAAGTGCAAGCTTTTTATTTTCTCTGGAGAGAAATTAGAATTGAATTGTGTTCTTTGGTAAAATTCAGAAGAGAACTTGAATATTCACGATCAAAGTATAACTTTTCCAATCTTCTATGAAAAATTTGGAACAGAACTTTAAATTTTTTTCATCTCTATGTGAAAAGTCGGAACTGAATTTAAGAAAATTTGAATTAAAGTGAAACTTTTTATCTTCATGGAAAATAATCACAATCATAGTATAACTTTTCCTATCTTCTACGGAAAAATTTAGAACAGAACTTTAAATTTTTTATGTCTTGGTGAACTTAAAACTGAAGTGGAAGCTTTTTATTTTCTCTGGAGAAATTAGAACTGAATTGTGTTCGTTGGTAAAATTCAGAAGAGAACTTGAACTTTTCTATCTTCTATGAAAAATTTGGAAGTATTTTAAATTTTTCATCTCTTTGAGAAAAATCTGAACTGAAGTGGAAAATTTTTATATTATTTTGGGAAAATAGAATTGATCAATAACTTATTTCATTTTCATTAAGAAAATTCAGAATCGAAGTTGAACTTTTCTTCTTCCGGGAAAATATTTGGAACAGAACTTTAAATTTTTTCAGCTCTTTGAGAAAGGTCGGTACGGAAGAATTAAGGTGAAACTTTTTATCTTCGTAGAAAATAATCACAATCATGGTATAACTTTTCCTATCTTCTACGGAAAAATTTAGAACTGAACTTTAAATTTTTTATGTCTTGTTGAACTTAAAACTGAAGTGGAAGCTTTTTATTTTCTCTGGTGAAATTAGAATTGAATTGTGTTCTTTGGTAAAATTCAGAAGAGAACTTGAACTTTTCTATCTTCTACGAAAAATTTGGAACAGTATTTTAAATTTTTTCATCTCTTTGAGAAAATTCTGAACTGAAGTGGAAACTTTTTTATATTTTGGAAAAATAGAAATGAACAATAACTTATTTCATTTTCGTTAAGAAAATTCAGAATCGAAGTTGAACTTTTCTTCTTCCAGGAAAATATTTGGAACTGAACTTTAAATTTTTTCATCTCTTTGAGAAAAGCAGGAATTGAATTTAAGAAAATTTAGAATTAAAGTGAAACTTTTTATCTTCATAGAAAATAATCACAATCATGGGTAAAATTCAGATTAGAACTTGAACTTTTCTATCTTCTAAGAAAAATTTGGAACAATATTTAAAATTTTTTCATCTCTGAGAAAAATCTGAATTGAAGTGGAAAATTTTATAATACTTTGAGAAAGTAGAATTGATCAATAGCTTATTTCATTTTCATTGAGAAAATTCAGAATCGAAGTTGAACTTTTCTTCTTCCGGGAAATATTTGGAACAGAACTTTAAATTTTTTCATCTCTTCGAGAAAGGTTGGAACTGAATTTAAGAAAATTTATAATTAAAGTGAAACTTTTTATCTTCATAAAAAATAATCACAATCATGGTATAACTTTTCCTATCTTCTACGGAAAAATTTGGAAGTGAACTTTAAATTTTTTATGTCTTGGGCCTTTTCTTCTTCCGGGAGAAGTATTTCTTGGTGTTGATGTAACCAAAAAGCTGTAAAGTATAGTTGTGGTTGAAAGGGATAAGTACTTCAAGTTGTAAAATGGGTTTAGGAGGGACATTAAGAAAGTAACTTGCTCTGGAATGGTCTTTGAAAAGTATTTCTTGGTGTTGAGGTATCCAAAAAGCTGTAAAGTATAGTTGTGGGTGAAAAAGATAAGTACTTCAAGTTGGAAAATGGGTTTAGAAGGGACATTAAGAAAGTAACTTGCTCTGAAATGGTCTTTGAAAAGTATTTCTTGGTGTTGAGGTAACCAAAAAGCTGTAAAGTATAGTTGTGGGTGAAAAAGATAAGTACTTCAAGTTGGAAAATGGGTTTAGAAGGGACATTAAGAAAGTAACTTGCTCTGAAATGGTCTTTGAAAAGTATTTCTTGGTGTTGAGGTATCCAAAAAGCTGTAAAGTATAGTTGTGGATGAAAAAGATAAGTACTTCAACTTGGAAAATGGGTTTAGGAGGGACATTAAGAAAGTAACTTGCTCTGAAATGGTCTTTGAAAAGTATTTCTTTGTGTTGAGGTATTCAAAAGCTGTAAAGTATAGTTGTGGATGAAAAAGATAAGAACTTCAAGTTGTAAAATGGGTTTAGGAGGGACATTAAGAAAGTAACTTGCTCTGAAATGGTCTTTGAAAAGTATTTCTTGGTGTTGAGGTATCCAAAAAGCTGTAAAGTATAGTTGTGGGTGAAAAAAATAAGTACTTCAACTTGGAAAACGGGTTTAGGAGGGACATTAAGAAAATAACTTGCTCTGAAATGTCTTTTGAAATGTATTTCTTGGTGTTGAGGTATCCAAAAAGCTGTAAAGTATAGTTGTGGGATGAAAAAGATAAGTGATTGAAGTTGGAAAATAGGTTTAGAAGGGACATTAAGAAAGTAACTTGGTCTGAAATGGTCTTTGAAGAGTATTTCTTGGTGTTGAGGTATCCAAAAAGCTGTAAAGTATAGTTGTGAGTGAAAAAGATAAGTACTTCAAGTTGAAAAAGGGTTTAGGAGGGACATTAAGAAAGTAACTTGCTCTGAAATGGTCTTTGAAAAGTATTTCTTGGTGTTGAGGTATCCAAAAAGCTGTAAAGTATAGTTGTGGGTGAAAAAGATAAGTACTTCAAGTTGAAAAAAGGGTTTAGGAGGGACATTAAGAAAGTAACTTGCTCTGAAATGGTCTTTGAAAAGTATTTCTTGGTGTTGAGGTATCCAAAAAGTTGTAAAGTATAGTTGTGGGTGAAACAGATAAGTACTTCAAGTTGGAAAATGGGTTTAGGAGGGACATTAAGAAAGTAACTTGCTCTGGAATGGTCTTTGAAAAGTATTTCTTGGTGTTGAGGTATCCAAAAAGCTGTAAAGTATAGTTGTGGGTGTAAAAGATAAGTACTTCAAGTTGAAAAATGGGTTTAGAAGGGACATTAAGAAAGTAACTTGCTCTGAAATGGTCTTTGAAAAGTATTTCTTGGTGTTGAGGTAACCAAAAAGCTGTAAAGTATAGTTGTGGGTGAAAAAGATAAGTACTTCAAGTTGGAAAATGGGTTTAGGAGGGACATTAAGAAAGTAATTTGCTCTGAAATGGTCTTTGAAAAGTATTTCTTGGTGTTGAGGTATCCAAAAAGCTGTAAAGTATAGTTGTGGGTGAAAAAGATAAGTACTTCAAGTTGGAAAACGGGTTTAGGAGGGACATTAAGAAAGTAACTTGCTCTGGAATGGTCTTTGAAAAGTATTTCTTGGTGTTGAGGTATCCAAAAGGCTGTAAAGTATAGTTGTGGGTGTAAAAGATAAGTACTACAAGTTGAAAAATGGGTTTAGGAGGGACATTAAGAAAGTAACTTGCTCTGAAATGGTCTTTGAAAAGTATTTCTTGGTGTTGAGGTATCCAAAAAGCTGTAAAGTATAGTTGTGGGTGAAAAAGATAAGTACTTCAAGTTGAAAAAAGGGTTTAGGAGGGACATTAAGAAGGTAACTTGCTCTGAAATGGTCTTTGAAAAGTATTTCTTGGTGTTGAGGTATCCAAAAAGCTGTAAAGTATAGTTGTGGGTGAAAAAGATAAGTACTTCAAGTTGGAAAATGGGTTAAGGAGGGACATTAAGAAAGTAACTTGCTCTGGAATGGTCTTTGAAAAGTATTTCTTGGTGTTGAGGTATCCAAAAAGCTGTAAAGTATAGTTGTGGGTGAAAAAGATAAGTACTTCAAGTTGGAAAATGGGTTTAGGAGGGACATTAAGAAAGTAGCTTGCTCTGAAATGGTCTTTGAAAAGTATTTCTTGGTGTTGAGGTATCCAAAAAGCTGTAAAGTATAGTTGTGGGTGAAAAAGATAAGTACTTCAAGTTGGAAATGGGTTTAGAATGGACATTAAGAAAGTAACTTGCTCTGGAATGGTCTTTGAAAAGTATTTCTTGGTGTTGAGGTATCCAAAAAGCTGTAAAGTATAGTTGTAGGTGAAAAAGATAAGTACTTCAAGTTGGAAAATGGGTTTAGGAGGGACATTAAGAAAGTAACTTGCTCTGAAATGGTCTTTGAAAAGTATTTCTTGGTGTTGAGGTATCCAAAAACCTGTAAAGTATAGTTGTGGGTGAAAAAGATAAGTACTTCAAGTTGGAAAATGGGTTTAGGAGGGACATTATGAAGGTAACTTGCTCTGAAATGGTCTTTGAAAAGTATTTCTTGGTGTTGAGGTAACCAAAAAGCTGTAAAGTATAGTTGTGGATGATAAAGATAAGTACTTCAACTTGGAAAATGGGTTTAGGAGGGACATTAAGAAAGTAACTTGCTCTGAAATGGTCATTGAAAAGTATTTCTTGGTGTTGAGGTATCCAAAAAGCTGTAAAGTATAGTTGTGAATGAAAAAGATAAGTACTTCAAGTTGAAAAGGGTTTAGGAGGGATATTATGAAAGTAACTTGCTCTGAAATGGTCTTTGAAAAGTATTTCTTGGTGTTGAGGTAACCAAAAAGCTGTAAAGTATAGTTGTGGGTGATAAAGATAAGTACTTCAAGTTGGAAAATGGGTTTAGGAGGGACATTAAGAAAGTAGCTTGCTCTGAAATGGTCTTTGAAAAGTATTTCTTGGTGTTGAGGTAACCAAAAAGCTGTAAAGTATAGTTGTGGATGAAAAAGATAAGTACTTCAAGTTGAAAAAAAGGGTTTAGGAGGGACATTAAGAAAGTAACTTGCTCTGAAATGGTCTTTGAAAAGTATTTCTTGGTGTTGAGGTAACCAAACAGCTGTAAAGTATAGTTGTAGGTGAAAAAGATAAGTACTTCAAGTTGGAAAATGGGTTTAGGAGGGACATTAAGAAAGTAACTTGCTCTGAAATGGTCTTTGAAAAGTATTTCTTTGTGTTGAGGTATCCAAAAAGCTGTAAAGTATAGTTGTGGGTGAAAAAGATAAATACTTCAAGTTGAAAAATGGGTTTAGGATGGACATTAAGAAAGGAACTTGTTCCCGTCAGGACCTCCTGATAGGGTTCTACCGATTATGTAATCAATTTCTCAGAAATCCAATTGTCTTAGTCGATTACGTCATTCTATGCCCATATATGGACCCCCGTCATGATCTTCTGATAGGGTTCTACCGATTATGTAATCAATTTCTCAGAAATCCAACTGTCCTAGTCGATTACGTCATTCTATGCCCATATATGGACTCCCGTCATGACCTTCTGATAGGGTTCTACTGATTATGTAATCAATTTCTCAGAAATCCATTTGCCCTAGTTGATTACGTCATTCTATGCACATAAATGGATTCCCGTAACGAGCTCCTGATAGGGTTCTACCGATTATGTAATCAATTTCTCGGGAATTCTCTCCCTTCGATTACGCAATCAATATATCTCTTTCCCACCTTCTCCTTAGAAACAACAAATTAATTCCCCTTTCTTGAATCAATAATTCCCCTTAGAAACAACAAATTAATTCCCATTCGTGATATATCAATAAATCTTGACATCACCTGTCAGACATTATTAAACTTCGCCTGGAAACAATTTGATTAATGATTGACAGTACCTGTCAGACATTATTAAACTTTGTCCGGAAACAATTTGTTTAATGACTGACAGCACAGGTGTTCCAAATTCCCAATCGTTTTAATTAACCACGTGTTCTCCCTAATGACTCTATGCCCATATAAGGAGCCCTGTCACGAGTCAATAAGGCATCTCTACTAACGTGCCCTAGCCGCCTCAATCTTTCTTTCATTATAGCCCAAGAGAGCGGTATTGAACCACATTTTTCGTATAGCCTATTGTTTGAAATACGGTCAGTCAGCCGGGTACCCAGAACAATACTTAAGCAATTTCTCTGGAAAACATCTAGCAAATCTTCATCCACTTTTCGGAGCGTCCATGCTTCAGAGCCATATTTGACCACTGTCATCACTGTAGCTTCTAATATTCTAATCTTAGTTTGCAGACTTATCTTCCTATTCTTCCAGACTATTTTTAACTGTGAAAAAACACCCTGAGCCTTGGCTATTCTATCTTTAACTTCTTCACTGCTCCCGCCATCTTTACTAATATTACTACCAAGGTAAGTGAAACTGCCCACCTGATCAATCTTTTCATTACCCAACGTCACCTTTTCATCTTCATTTATTCCTAGCTTTAGTGACTTAGTCTTCCTAACATTAATTTTCAAACCAATTCTAGCACCCTGAATTCGCAAAACCTCTAAAACTTCATTCATTTTGCTCACACTTTCATCTAGGATGCTTAAGACTTTTTACTCCCCATTTGATTCCGTGGTCTCCCATTGCCTTTCCCGTGCTCCTTAAAACGAAGTCCATCAAAATAATCCATATAAAGGCGGATAGAACACAATCCTGCTTAACTCCTGATTTAATAAAAAACCAGCTGCTAACCTCATTTCCTGCCTAAACCGCAGCAGTGTTATTCTCGTACATAACACTAATCACTTTAACGTATTTGTCTGGTATACCATACAAGGATAAAACCTTTACCAAAGCTCTTCTATCAACAGAACCGAACGCTTTCTCATAATCTACAAAACTGAGGACCAAAGGTGTTTGAAAACTCAGGCACTTCTCAAGTATTAGCCTGGTAGGAGGGACCCAATAGATACGAGACGAACATAATTTATGCATGAGGGGACTAGATTTCTGGGAAACTTATTGCATAATCGACGGGTAATTCTATGTGCATTGATCCACTAAGGGAACAGGATTTTTGGGAAATTGATTGCATAATCGACGGGGAATTCTAAGTATATTGATCCACTAAGGGGACATGATTTCTGGGAAATTGATTGCATAATCGACGGGGAATTCTAAGTGTATTGATCCACTAAGGAGACAGGATTTCTTGGAAATTGATTGCATAATCGACAGGGCAATGTTATTGATCCACTAAAGGGACAGGATCACGTGTCTCTTTCTAGGTCAATGAACTTACGTAAGGTTTCTCTTACATCGCAATTCCGCCTTGAGATTTAGTTTATAATGGACATGCGTTGAGGTTAAATTATCATACCGTCTCACGACATTATGGAGAGAACATCAGATATTGTTGACTTGGAAGCTTTAGCTACACAGATCTATAATGTGAGTTCTGTTTAGTAAATTTTCTTATGTTATTTCCAAATAAAATCATTTTGTAGTCCCTCTCCAACATATCTAAATTGAGGGTATACCCCCCCCCCCCCAAAAAAAAAAAACAAAAAAAAATCTCCACTATGCGATGTTTATAGTCGTTAGAAAGCGTAAAATACGCTCTTTTTTACCATGTAAACCTTCCACCGTTAACGATTTTAATTATTTCATTGTAAATAATTCACTTTTCGACAAGTATACGCAATTTTCATGCTTTCTATATTCTAGCTAAAAGTGTCAACTTAGATTCGTCAACTCTTAGGTATTAATATGCCGATCCCCTTATGACTTTAAGCCCCTAACCTGACTTTATCAGTTCGGTGAACATATTAAAACCTTAATTAATGCATCCCGTCAAATGCACATCTGGCATGCTAAATTCTCGTGAATTTGCGCTTAAACGCTACAATGGTTTCACAAAAAAGATGCTTTTTTCCAGTCAAATTGGCGACAGTAAATCTTATGAATTACAAGGGTTGGTTATGATAAATAGTTTCATATAGTATTTGTCTTCCAGTTTGAGTACTCAGTGTTTACATGGGAGAGGGGGGCTAAGAAAAAGATACATACCTGCCATGAGAAGGTTTATTGAAGCTAGGGTCCATTTAAATGACCTAGATTGATACATCTTTTGACCCTAGAGGAATAATAGGTAAATATATGCGTTGCGTCTCTAGGCATGTATTTAAATTTTTTCTATTTGGTAAAAATAGGATTTCTATGCTTTTCGGGTTTAGTTCCTACATGGAGTGTATTTAATTTTTTTTTCTAAATGGTAAAAATAGGAGCTACTGACTGTCGTGGTGTCTTTCTCACAAATTTTACTTTTTTTCTTTGCTGAAAAGGGGGGAGGGGACTTCTTGGGGCAATGGCAGATGCTTTCTAGACATAATTATGCCTTACAATAAATTCTGTAGAAGGGGGTACTTAATTTTCTTCTGTAAAAGGGTGAGTCATTATTTTATACTAAATTTTTTCTTCTCTTTAAGGACAATTATGAGAAATGCCCCCTCCATCAAAGAGGGCGAGAACCACAGATAAAACCTGTGTGAGGGCGTCAGTTGTGCAGTATGAAACTTGGCCGATACCCTCCAGACAAGCGATGCCTGCACAGATCCACACCATCGACCTGCCACGCTGCCTGACCAAGCCAAAGTCCAATCCGAGCAGGCTCCAATGCAGCCTGGCAGAAAATTAAAGAGAGAGTGGATGGCTGCTCATAACATCACTGCTGCACAAGATTGTGAGGTCGCCCCCTATCAAGCATTACCGGGCCCTTCAAGGCCAATACAAGGCGAGAATATGGCCCCTTCAGCCCTCAACATGCAAGGTGCAAATCTAAATGTAAGTTTCTTCATTTTTATTTCTCGCTAAAGATTTTTTCTCCCAAAGAAAATATAACGCTCTCCTTTTGAACTGTTTAATTATTGAATCTTGTCAAGTGCATGTATTCAACCTGCTAAATTCTCGTGAATTAGGTTAGCGAAGCCAAAAAAGGCACTATATTCCGGTCATGATTTCTAGTAGTAAGTAGCAAAATCTATTGCGATATTGTTTCTCAAGTAAAAACTGCTTTATTAACGAATGGTTCATCTTGCCTCTACATATATTATAAAAACAACTTTCTATCAGAATGAGTTGTGTATCATGACAGGAAATGGCCTGAAAGGGATAGGCTATCCATTTCAAACCAAGTAAAGACCCCAGTTTTTTTTCCAAAGCAGATAAAGAGTATTAATATGAAATTTTTGGAGGTTGTTTGAACAAAATCAAAACATACTATGTCTTGTTTAGATTGTAAATATCTTATATCATTAATGCATATGGGGTGACTATTAAATTGGAACTTTCAGGATATATAGAGTAGATAGAGTAGGGAACAGTGAATTAAGCAAATGGTACTATGTGT
Organism: Artemia sinica; assembly: GCA_027921565.1. Classification (NCBI taxonomy): domain Eukaryota; kingdom Metazoa; phylum Arthropoda; class Branchiopoda; order Anostraca; family Artemiidae; genus Artemia; species Artemia sinica. The sequence goes on from CM051265.1 coordinate 59,657,774, forward strand.
GCACAGATAGTGCTATTGCTAAGCGTGTTTTTTAATAATATGTAAATAATAATCCAATTTTAAAAATAGGGTGATTTAGGGAAGAAAGAAGTCATGAGCTATATATGAACTCATTGACGCGCCTATGGAGTTTCAGGAAAATGAAAACATCGGCTATCGATGATAATGACTGGCATGGTATTGTTAACTCTGATGAAATACCTTCTAATATTGACAATTTATTAACTAATTATTTCAATGTTGATAATAGCACAGTTGAGCAAGGCAATGTAGCTAGTTCAGAGGGGGACTTACCATTGCTAAGTCCAAATACTTTACAAATCTTAGATGATTTTACCAATGAGTTAACTGAGATAAGATAAGATATTTATTTCGAAAAATGACTATCACAAGCCCCGAAGGGCCGAATTCGTATTTCGGAGTCATATAATAAAAAAAGACATAGAAATAGCACGAAAACTAAAAAACTGGCTAAACAATGCCAAAAACAACAATATCAGAAAGGCAAAGCCATTCATTAGTCTAAAAAACAAAAAGTGTCAAATGTAAGAAAGTTAAAAAGCCACAAATTAAAACAAAAAACCAAAAAAGAAAATTGAGATAAAAATAATGTTAAAAAGGTTTAAAAGAGAATATATAAAAAGGGAAGGGAGCGGAAGAGCCAAACGGACACCAGCATGGGTATCACCAGTAAAAAAAAAAAAAAAAAAAAAAAAAAAAAAAAAAAAAAAAAAAAAAAAAAACTAGTGGTTTATTTGATCAGTAATGAAGGGGACAAAGTTTTTTTTTTATATCTGGAGGTAGAACAACGGATGGGGGACAAGATAGGGATGGGTTCAGAGACAGTACGTGGCAGGCGGTGTCTGGATGGGGAGTGTCTTTTGGGAAAATGTTTTCCGTGCGAGGGTTTATTATTGCATTTTTGCGAAACGGAGGCACAGCGTTCCTCTCCTGTGCTCAAGAGTTTCCAGCTTGGCTTTTTTTTAGAAGGAGTGAATATGGTACCAAAGTTTCTTTAAAAATTATTCTTAGGGCTCTTTTTTGAATAGATTCAATTTTATCTGATTCATCACGGGAGATGCCAGGATGCCAAACTGGACAAGCATATTCAAGATGCGGGCGGACAAAGGAAGTATAAATCCTTAAAGAATGGGATGGGGGGATGTTAAATTTATTCAAGAGCTTAAGGAGAGACATGGACGCATTAGCTCTACGGACAATATCTTTCACGTGGATATGCCACTTTAAATTAGAGGAAATTGTAACCCCAAGTAATTTAAAGGAAGACACAGAAATATCTGGGGGATAGGGTCAAGGAATGCGGGAATAGATTTCAAGAAATTTATCGTCATTATATTTGATTTAGTGGAATTTAATTTCATATTTAGGTTCTTAGCTTCATCCGAAATGTGGGATAGAATTTCAAGGGGGTCACTTTTAATATTCCTGTGACATACTTCGAGGATCGTCAAGTCATCCACATATTTCCACCTTTGGGGGAATTCCTTACCAATATCGTTAATCATGACTAGAAATAAAAGTGGTCCCAATAAGGTTCCTTGAGGAATTCCACAATATATAGGGAGGGGGTTAGAGAAAATATTTTTGTATTTAACAACTTGGGATCTATTTGAAAGAAACGATATAACAATATTTACTAACAGAGAATGAAGTTTAAAGTTAACCAGTAGTGAACGAATTAGTATGGTGTGATCAACCAGGTCAAAAGCTTTTTGGAAATCAACTAAGACTAGGTTCAGCCAGACATTTGGTTTATCAAGGTTACTTACGATGGTATGCATTAAGTGCACAAGGTAATGGGTGGTGGAAGTTTTCTTTAAGTTACCAAACTGCCGGGTGTCAATACACGGACAAATTTTATCCTTAAGCCAGTCACAGAGGAAACCTTCATAAAGTTTGGAAAAAACAGAAGTGAGCGTAATGGGGCGAATGTTGGCGAAAGTCAGACTGGCGCATTTTTTAGGGACAGGTGTTATAAAACCTTGTTTCCAGCAACATGGGAATTTACCAAATTTTGTGATGTGGTTGAAGATATTTGATAAAGGCTCAGCAATTTTGTCCGAAAAGGCTTTAATTAAGTCAACTGGGATGTCCAAGGGACAAATACATGATTTTCTAAGCTTAAGAATTTTGTTTATAACATCAGAGGGAGAAATAAAGGGGAAGGAAGTATTGGAAAGGAATAGTTAGACTTGAGCCAGTGAAAGGGGGGAGACTTTGCACGATGGAAGCAAGGTACAAGTTCAGATCGTTGGCAGTCTTACTAGGGGGTTCAGGGAAATGAAAATCAATTTCGGAAGGACTTTTTCCGCATATTTCTTTAATTTTTCTGTACCATTGCTTGGGCTTGTTAGAATATAGATCTTTGACTTTATTAATTTAATAATTAGAAGCTGCTTTTCTTAATTTTTTCTTTAGGAACTTCCTTAGACTATTAGCCTCAGTAATGCGACCTGCTTTGAAAACGTTGATTTTTTTTTCTTATAAGTTTTTTAAAAGACTCAGTAACATAAGGCTTATCTGTAGAACACGTTTTAAATTTTTTCTCAGGGAAGTGGAATTCATAATTACTCCTCAATAGATTTTGGAGGGACAAAGCCATGTAGTCAAAGTCATTTGTTTGATACACAGTGGACCAATTTTCAGTTGTAATCCAGGAGCCAAAATTGAAAAGTCCTGAGTCAGTGAGAGGTCTATAGGCGGTTTCAGTTATAGAAAGCGACTGTTTAACTTTACCCAGCGGAGATAGGAAAAGGCTAAAGTGGTAACTACCCCCTAGGGGGGGCAGAGTGGAGACGGGTTTGTAAAACTTTGAAAGATTAGGGCAAATTAAATCAAGAGTAGTATTGCCTTTAGTAGTAGGGATGTTAACGACCTGTTTTAAATTAAAAGCGTTACATTTAGAATCAAGTCTTATATCGTTTGCATCACCCATCAGGAAAATTCCTGCATTTGGGTATTTAGATAGTACAAAGTCAGCACTTGCATGTCACCACTTTCACCCACTTTATTTCGCCCACTTTTATTTTGTACAGTCAGCACAAAATCACCCACTGATTTAATGAGTATAGTTCCACTTCAAACAAATTTTATTGAAAACCAAATTTCTTCAATGGATTCTCACTGCCCTATTATTCAACTAAGTGGGGGAGGGGTAATAATATACAATAGGGGGAGGGTAATGATACACAATTTACAACACTACCAGAATTTCATCAAACAAATTCGATATTAAATACAATAGTCGTTTATACTGTAACCTTTGGGGATCCGTTTAATTCACTTATGGGGGGGGGGGGAATTTTATAATAGACTCTATAGATATTGTTCATGAAAATACAGAAAAAATTCGTGCACTTTTAGAAAACCAGATTCAGTTGTGGGGGGGTAGGGACTCTATTAAGGCTTAAATTGTTTTAAGAATATTTTATTTGAATGAGGGAAAATCGAGGTGTACGATCATTATGTACACACCGAGATGTTTGGTCTATGCTCATTTGGAAAATTATGAAACAGTTTTTATGCAGTGGATAAACCACATTATCACGCCTCTCGAAAATTATAATGAAAATGGTAGTGTTTCCGTAGTTTTATTTATTGAAAATTTAAGTGTAAATATATGTAAATTTAAAAAAAAATTATTTTAAGAGAGGGTGGGGCAGTGGAAAGGTCTAGAGTTTTAAAATGTAATCCCGATTTAGAAGGATGTCAGGGCGTTCAACGAATCTGTTTTGAAACAGACCAAAAATGTTTCATGTGCGCTTTCCTTATATCAGCTTTCGAACCTCTAACACATGACGCTTCAAAGAAAAATTTGGAATACTGGGCCGTACATGGGAAAGAGGGATCTGATTTGCCCACAGTAGATTTCTCTTGTTTAGAGGGAAAATCTCCAGTAACGCTCAGGTCAATAGATATTTTCGAAAGGTCGAACGCTATTTCAAATATCGGCGTTACTGTACTCCAATATGAAACAGATTTTGAGGATGGAGCACGTTCTAAAAAAAGGGGGTGATTTTCCCAGTAAGGGGTCCGTCGACTGAATTGGTGAAGCACTGGGTTTGGTTTTATATACACTACCTAGTGAACCCAATGCAATTGGCCATTTCAATCCAATTACAGATATCAGTAGAGTTCTGGGGGGGTAAAAAGAATTAGGGGGTATGTTTTCTACTGTCCAACATGCCTGTCTAGATTTCATAGTGATTTAAAGTTACAAAATCACATGAAGCATTGTAGGCGTCATGGCTATCAATCATTGGAAACAGTTTCGGGCGACAGAGCCATTTTAAGATTTTAAAAATTTTCAGAATACGCTCCTGCAAAGCAATAAAATAAGTTTTGATTGTGAAGCTAAGCTAGTGGATGTGAACGACACCCGATTTCCAAATCGAATCAAGAGAACATCAAGCTATTGCGGTTTCCTATGCCCACGCACAAAGAGACAGCTCTAACACAATGCAATTGTTAGAAATAGTCGAAAAATTGGATGAGAATGAGTGCATAATCAAGGCATTGACCAAATTAATTGTCACTGCAAATGGATTTATTTCTCGTTTGAGAAATACTCATTACCCAATGTTGTTGTCCACAGAGGATCGTCTGGCGATTAAAAATCAAAAAATATGCTGGGTTTGTAAGGGGGAATTTGAAGAGGGGACTTAGGGGAAAGTGACTAGGGGGAAAAGAGGGGGGAAGAGGAAAGTCAGAGGTCATAATCACTTGTGGCAGGAAATATCATCATGGGGTAGTAATTTTCGAGGTGTAGCACATCAATCGGTCAATGTGAATGTTAGCCAGGAGTTTTTTATACCGGTTTTCATTCACAATTCAAATTATGATTTAAAATTTATTTTACCGGCTTTGGCACGTATGCACAGGGAGGGGGAGGGGTAGTAGATAGTCCATGGGTAAACAACTCATTTACCTACAATATTATCCCCAAATCAGCTGAGAAGCTGGTGCTTTTAGAGTTGAAATGGCAGGTAGTGAATAATGGGCACACGTGCTGGAATAAAATCCGGTTTTTAGATTCATATAGTTTTTTTCCCCAAGGCTTTGAGTCAATTGATTCATGTGCAGAAAAGCGACAATTTTGATAGTTTTTTTTCTTTTCTTAAACAGCGCTTTCCAGACATTGAAAGTATAACCTACTGACCTGTAAAGGCATATATGCATATGACTATTACTGCTCTGGCGCACGGTTAAGTGAGGAGAAACTACCTCCAATTGAAGCTTTCTATAATTCACTTACCAATAGTGAATGCACTTCCGAGGAATATGAATTTGCCAAGAGGGTATGGGATAAGGGTAATTATAAAAATGGGTGGGATTATTGTAGAGTGTACTTTGCCATTGATGTACTCACTCTATTAGATATTGTCTGTAAAATCACAGATCAAATTTATTCAGAGTTTGGACTAGATATTGGCTACTATTTTTCCACGCCTCATTTGGTGATGGACTTGATTCTAGAATTAGTAGGGAGGAGATAGGGTTGATCACTGATGTGGATCAACCCTTTTTGTAGAAAGATCGATGAGGGGGGGGGTATGTTTTTCATAGAGATCGCGTTTTAACAACGGATCCAACTGGACAAGACACCGGTGTAAAGTCTAATGCAGTTTTTCTTGACATGAACTCATTGTACCCCTCGGAAATGTCTCACTACTCTTTGCCGTGTGGAAATTATAAATGGCTTGAGAAACCCTTGGGATATCCCCGACATTCACACCGTCGAGGACAATGGGCCACAAGGATGGTTCTTTGAAATTGACGAACACATACCATTGGATCTTCACAATTCTGTCAAAGATTTTGTATTCCAGTGTGTCAATAGACCAGTGACCAAAGAGTGTTTGAGCCCATACAATCGATCTTTAGTCGATGATATGGTCATGCACTGGACCCCCTCCAAGCAGAACTGATTGCAGATCTAGACCCTAAACAGAATATCGTTGTTCACCATGTGCTTTTGCGATGGATGGTAAACAATGGTTTCAAGGTTACAAAAATACATAGGGCCCTGCAATTCAATCAGAAACCCTACTTGAAGACGTTTATCGACACCTTTGTCGGTAAACGCTCAGTGGCAAAAAGTAAAGTTGAAAAGGAAATATACAAACTTGTTTTAAATTCAGCTTTTGGCAAAATGTGTGAAAGCGTATACGAAACAGATCACGTTGTGACGTCGTAACATGCCCCCAAGAATGTGCACGAATTATAGCCGACCCCAATTTTACAACATTCACGAGCATAGAGCCGAACATGGTTCTTCTACACAGGAAAAAGAGAAATGTTGTACTGAACAAGAATATAGCGGTAGGTAGTTCAGTACTGGAAATTTCCAAAAAACTCATGTTGTCGTTCTTTTAGAATGTGTGCAAGGTACAATGGCCAAGGGAGGGGGAGGTTCAAGTTTATTATGGGGAAACAGATTCTCTGCTGTTAAAAGTTAAAACCGGGGGTTTATTAAATGATTTGGAAAAAGGGGTGCACATCAGCTTGCGGATGGATTTCACTAACTGGAATGCGTCCCTCTACCCCGAGTTGGTGAAACGTCAAGCTCCCAATCAACTACTAATGTCAAAATCAGAGACGGGGAGTGATTTAATATCCAATGAGGTTTTTCCCGGTCCTAAAGTTTATTGTGTAGAAACACACGACAAAGATGTAAAGCAGGCGTGTAAAGGGGTGCCTACACACTTTGTAAAAAATAATTTCAACATGAGTGTCTGAAGAAACTTTGTAGATAGTTGTCCCGTGCCAAGAGCAAAGGTGCTAGCAATTCGCTCTCTGCAGTATAGAAACTATACTCTTAGAGTTGAAAAAAATGCCATATCATGTATATCTGACAAGGTCTTTGTTCTCGAGAATGGTGTAAAAGTACCCCCCCCCCCCACGGCCACTATCGAATTTCAGACCGAGGAAAACAATTATTCAAAATCGGAAGAGAGTACAGGATCTGACGACTAAAAGCTGTGGTTTCCATGCGCTACTATATTTCGTGTTCAGATGTCGCGGCTATACTCACAAGCAGTTTCTCAACATTTATGTAGACAATCCACGTCTGAACGACTTTATGGTGGAAAACATCCTCTCAGACCTGTATAATATTGATTTTAGTGCCCTACGAGTAAAGTGCTTTAAAAATGTATGTGAATTTGTTTATTAATAAAGAAATGTATATATACAACAGTGTCTTTATTCTTCACTTTAGATTTCTTCTTCGGTGTATGGGCAACTGTCGTGAACCACTAATGCTGGTAGATCATTTGAATTCACTGTATATTGATCTTGATTGGCTGCAAAGTCAGGGTCCCATTTTCTACAGTATAATGTAACTTCACTCTTGACATATCTCTTTGTATAGTCAATGATACTATTTGCATTTATATTGTGAAATTCACGTGTTTCAATCTGTCTAATTGCAGCAATATCACATACAGTGTTTTCAAATGGTGAATCACATTTGGTAACTGCCAAATAAAAATCACTAGGTTTATAGTCATAATAGGCAGTGTCGTCACAACGATAACGTAGAAACGAAATTGTCTTGTTACCCCAACAGTTAAATCGTAGACCTGATTCTTCCTCCCAAATAATTTAAATCCACGACGGTACCAATCACGTAGAAATAAACTAAAATCACGTTTGGGGTTCTTTCCAATCATACCGGGATAAGTATTCTCCCACTGATCACATTTGTCATAGTGGCAATTGGAGCATAGATGTCCTCTAGGGTGAGAGTCACAAATCTCTTCAAGACATGAATTACAGCCTTTAATTTGCACTGTATATCCACTATGTAATTTACAAGGATTGCATAATTTGCACTTTTCATTATAGTCATCAATAATTGTACAATTCTCACATGATGACCAACTGCCAAGAGTGTACATACATAGTGAACATGTACAGAACATTTTTTTTGGTTTCCGATCTCAACTCTCTCACAGCTAAAAAGATACTGATACTCGTTCAATAAATTCAGAGGGGAATGGGAGAGGAGTAACTCTGTGACGTTACCTCTTTCGAAGGGGGAGCCATCTACATTGAATCTATGGCAATGTTTTCAAAAGTATATCCACGATATTATTCTGCTTTGTTTCAATTAATATATCAATAAACTGATTAAAAGCATTTGAGTCACATCGCAAAAGCTTCATAAAATAGTCCAATGGGGGAGAATCAGTTTTCATTATATTGTCAAGTGTCCCCTGTGAGAATATTTTCCATTGAAAGGATAACTCAAGAAAATCGTCTTCCAGAATCAAATGTTTTTCCATAATCACCAGATTCGATCTAATTCTCTCTTTCTCAAATTTATTCATTTTTCAATCCTATAACTCTCACTGCTGACTCTAGACTAACCATGAATCGTTCTACTTAATCTAACATTCTTAGAAAAGGGTGACATTTTTGATTTCGAAACAATTTTTTTGTATAATTACAACAATAATATATATTACACATGTACAATTAGCGATACAGCTTATTGTCCTCGATATGCTTCACTATTGCATTTAAAGCACTTTGAAGTCTATTCACATGTGCTATATCAGCTTTTGCACCGAAGCATAATAGATCTTCCATTTTAAATTTGCTCAAAGATATCACATATCTTGCATATACTTCACCCCATTCCAGACAAAGCCGTGATCCTCTCGTGATTTCCACCGCAATGTTTGGTGCTCTTGTATCATTGCTACCAACTCCACTATCAACTTCTAACAGTGTAAACATTCCACTCATTTTCTTTACTAATATATCTTAATGAATGAAGTCAAACTGTTTTCACTCCTTGAATTCTATTCTCATACTAATAAAAACTATAGCAAAAATCCTTCCTTATATCCACTGCGATCTTGTCCCCTTTGTGGATCAATAATATCGCCCCGTCGATTATGCAATCAATTTCCCAGAAATCTAGTCCCCTCATGCATTAATTATGTTCGTCTCGTATCTTTTGGGTCCCTCCTACTGATGCTCGCTTCCAAAAGACGGGTAACGTCAGAAAGAAGCAAAAATTACATGATACCGCTGATAAACATTGATATATTGAATGAATTAGGTCATATTCCTTATTTTTGAGGTGTTTTTTTTTCTCAAGATAACTAACCTAGCAAAATAAAGAAAAAAGAATGCGGTGTAATCAATTATGACTGCATGGGGTCGGCAGAGACGCATTGGACTTGTTATTTCAATGATCCCAAATACTCATTCGTAGAATTTTATGTTTGTTTGGAATTCAACCTGGAAATGAAACTGTCAACTACTCAAAGACATCAAATGAACAAATTTCCTATCATTCTACTCAAGTCAAAATTTTATCGATGTGAATTGTGTTCATTTCTGTGTTGATCATATAAAAACAAGATTTAACGGGATGGATCAACGTAATTGTATTTAAAGCATATTTTCAAATTTAAATGAAGAAAAATTAGAAAAGAGATTATTTGTTTACCGTAGAAGTTTTAAATATTATGGATACGTTAGTAATGGTTTCTTAATATCCAAATTTATATTTAGTGCTTCAGGCTTATCTGATTTCGCTATTTTACCCCTTGCTTCCTTAAGTATTGGGACAGTTCTGATTGAAATACTTGAAAAATATCTAAGAATAGCAGAAAGCAAGGCTGAGTATTAAAGTGCTTGTTCATTCAGAATTGCTCGCTATGTATAAATTTGGCGAATCATGGGCGTAGGCAGCATATTGTCTAGGGGGGGGGTAGTCGATAGTGTGATGGAGGGCCTTTTATCAACTGCTTTTCCAACCATCTGCCTTTTTAGCCATATCTAATGTAAATTTGAAGGTCTAGGGAGGGGGCAGCTGCCCCCTCCCCTCCCTACGCCCATGGGGTGAAATGACTAATGAAGAAATAATTAAACAAGAAATTCAACTAGGGAAAACATTACAGTTTTTTCCTCGTGAAAAATACTTGAAACAGGTAAAATTAAATGGTTATAAATATTGCCCAAATTTTTAAAAAGTCCAAAAATAATATTTAAAAATGGTGTCAAAAATCAAAAAAATATTGCAAAAGTCCTCCCCTAGGTAGTTATTTTTTTGTGTTGGTGATCTCACACCAGCCGGGGTTCTGAGAAAACCCCATAGGTTTTTTTTTTTTAGGGCAGCTAGCTGCTTCTTACTCCTTGATCTGGGGCCAGATCGTATTGACATCATCAGCTGCTACATGAGGTAACAGTGAGAGTCGAACTGTTGGATCGCAACGGATGATCTTTCAATCGCTTTACCAACTCGGCTATGCTGGCCTGTAAGGAGATTTTATACAATCTTTTCGTGTTTCATTAGACATATAGAATCATTAAAAATGTTGCAAGCTTCCAAAAGTGAACCTGAGACCTTTCTCTTCCGAGTCAAGCGCTCTAACCATTTGCGCTATCGGAGCCTTGTTAATAGTTAGACAGAAATCATTTTGTTAGATAAATTATTTCCGATTAAGAAAATGTGCTTAATAAAATCATCGACTAATAAACGGAGAATCTTTTAAGCGAAATTAAAATGGAAAATAAATATAATCGAACTATCAGGAAAGAAGATTTAGACATTGGAACGGAATACGCAAAGCAACGAAATGTGTAAAAACTAAGTGTGGAAATAAACTCGTTATTACTATTAATTTTAAAGGTGAAGCGAATGATATCTTTGCATCAAAACTATTTGATTCTACAGCACCTGATTTTGCAAAGAAATTTAAAAAAAATAGATAAAGGTATGAGTTTAAAGGTTATTGAAAGAAAAAATAAAGATAATAAAAATTATTTAGATATTCAAATTAAGATAGCATGTCAAAATATCCTTTAAATATTTAATTATATCAGTAATATATAAAATATAATGGTATATAATAGAAAATATCGAAAATTAGTAAAATATGTATCAAATTCTCATTTCACAAGACTTTTTTTATTTTATGTTAAAAGCTATGAGGGAAATTGTTAAAATGTTGCAGATAATCATTTGAAATGGTGCAAATTCGATTGGAAAAGGGGTAAATTTAATTGATTTGATGAGTGGTCCAGAACATACCTTTACTGTACTACTCTTATTAATGATACTATATTCCAAAAATTATGGGAGCTGTCCCCTGGCCCTCCCCATCCTTCCCCCCAAAAAGACAACTTATTAACGATTATTTATTTACAAACCTATGTGAGCTGACCCCAGGCCCTATATATCCCGATCAAGCCCCTCCCTAAAAACGAAGTATTAACGATATTTTATTCCAAAATTTATAGGAGCTGACCCCTTGCCCTCCATGGCCTGACCCCCTCTCAAAAAGTTTATTGACGTTCTTTTATTCTAAAACTAATAGGAACTCACCCCTGGCCCTTTATCGCCCAACGCCCCCCCCCCCTACTAAAAATATATTAACGATATTTTAGTCAAAAACGTATAGGAGCTGACCCCTGGCCCTCCAAGGCCAGACCCGCTCCCTAAAAAACTTATTAACGATATTTTATTCCAAAAATCATGAAAGCTGACCCTTGCCCCCTGATCCTTAATTCAAAAAATCATGAGAACAGACCCCTGGCCCTTCCTCCATGGTCCACCACCCCCCAAAAAACAACTTATTAGCTTTATTTTATTCCAAAAATTATAGGAGCTGACCCCTGGCCCTCCATCGCCCGATTCTTCTTCCATCGCAAAAATAACAACTTATTAACGATAGTTATTTAAAAACTTAAGGGAGCTGGCCTCTGGTCCTATATGCCCCCCCCCAAAAAAAAAATTATTAACGACATTTTATTACAAAACATACGGGAGATATCCCTAGCCCTCCATGACCCAACCCCTCCCCCCAAAAACAAAGCTTATTGACGATATTTTATTCCAAAACTCATGGGAGCTGACCCATGCCCCTCATGGGCTAACCCCCTCCCCCCAAAAAATAAAACCTTAATGATATTATATTCCAAAACTTATGGTAGCTGACCTTTGGCCCTCCCAGCCCCCCCCTCCCTCCCGAAAGAAAAAAATATTAATGAAATTTCAAAGCTGATGGGAGCTTACCCGTGACCTTCCACGGTATGACGACTCCCCCCCCCCCAAAAAAAAAAAAATACTAGTAACAATGCTCTATTCAAAAAACTTAGGGGAGCTGACTGTCGGCCCTTGATGGCACGAACCCATCCCCCCACAAAAAAGTTATTAGCGATATTTTATTCCATAGCTTATGGGAGCCTACCCTTTGCCCCTACGGCCCGGTCCCCCTAAAAAACTTATTAACCATATTTTAGTTCAGAACTTATGCGGACTGAATACTGGCATTCCATAGCTCGACTCCCCGCCAAAAAAAATTATTAGTGATATTTTATTCCAGAACTTATGGGACGTTTTGTTCCCCTTGATCTGATGTTTAATAAGGTCTCTTTTTTGGGGGGGGGGGGGTCCATGGAGGGCCATGGGTTAGCTCCCATAAGTTTTGGAATAAGATATCGTTAATATAAAAAAAAACACGATTAACGATATTTTATTCTAAAGCTTATGGGATCTGACCCCTAGCCCTCCATGGCCCATCCCCCTATAAAAAAAAGTAAAGGTTATATTAAATTTCAGATCAGAAGAAATAAAACCATAATTCGAACTCAAAACGACTAGTTATTACTATTAAAGAATAGATAAAACCCAAAACAAACAGAAATCAAATAAAAAGTCATAGAAAAAAAAACATACAACAGGCACTTATATAAATGAATAACTAAATCTTAAAACAAGTAAAGCTTAAATCGAATTACAAATAAAGTTTATTGAAGCTTGTTAGCTATAGAATATGCTTATTAGCTATTGAAGTGTAAAGGAAACACAAAACAAACAGAAATCAAATAAAAAGTCATAGAAAAAAAACATACAACAGGCACTTATATAAATGAATAACTAAATCTTAAAACAAGTAAAGCTTAAATCGAATTACAAATAAAGTTTATTGAAGCTTGTTAGCTGTATAGAATATGCTTATTAGCTATTGAAGTGTAAAGGAAACACAAAACGAACATAAATCAAATCAACAGTCATAGCAAACAAACATACAATAGGTAGTAATTTATTTAAAAAAATAAAGCATAAAACGAGTAAAACTTAAATTCACTATACATATCAAGCTTAAAAACGAACAAAGATTACCACAAACAAAAGTTTGGTACTGCCTCCGAGACGTATCAACATGTATTTAAGTTGATAAACGATGGAAATTCACCCTTACGTATTATTTCTCCCTCAAATACTCGCCGGCTTTTTGGTACAATGCCTTCGTTCGCATACATGAGCAGTACTTGAAGCTCACCACACACTTCAGTCTAGCCAAAGAGAAAGAAGGTTGCTATACTTCCAGGGTGCTACACGCTATGTATCATGATGAGCAAAACAGAATTTTCATTGTGTTCTTGAAGCAATTACTGTACAAATTTCAAAGGGTCAACTTGCTGTTTCAGCACACACACGCTGACCAATTTCGTCTTTTTGAAGAGCTGCAGGGTTTGATACTAAGTCTCTTGCTTAGGATACTCGGGTCATCTGCAGTGTCTTTGATGGTTAATATGGACTTCGAAATCAATTATTTGCAGCCAGATCAAGTTGATTACGGACACGAGTTCCTGATTGAACTGGCCAAATCTAAACTTTCAGACACACAGAAGATCGAAATCAAAATACGGTGTTTTGCGTTCCTGAAGACTGCGGCTAAAGCGGTGCTTAAGCAAATGCCTCCTGCTCTGGATTCGCTCCGAAAGCTGAAATTTTTATCCCCTGTGATTTGCTTGTCTCAGTTTCGACCCCGATTTGGAGACTTGCCATTGAGAATTGTTGCTACCACTGATCTCAGTACCTTGGAGAATCAGTGGAGGAAACTGTTGGACGTTAATTGGTCATTTGTGTGTGGAGGAACAATCCCCGAAGACTCCTCTCAGTTCTGGATAGTGTTCTCTACATTATCTTGATGCTGTTGGGTCATTTCCTTTTCGTGAGTTAGCCAAGCGGGCATTGACCCTGTTGGGTTTGTCAGTTACCAATGCGATAGTGGAACGGTCCTTTTCTATGATGAATATCATTAAGAGCAAGCTCTGAAACCTTATGCTCTTGCCCATGTTGAACTCAATACTTGTGTTCAGGCTGTGGTTGTCGCATGGGGCTCTTGTTGCTCGACGTTTGAGCCTACAAAGCGTATGCTGATTTTCAACAGTGATATTTATAAGGCTTGTGAAGTCGAAGAAACTGACCAAACAACTGATCTAGTCGATCTAGGTAATATCCTAGCCTACTTTGAGTCTTAAATCTTTTAGTGCCTTATGGATCTAAGTGCCTTTTTCTGTATTTTTAGTTGTCTGTATTATTTCATCTTTGGATTACGAAGGCTTTTGTATTAACCCAGTTCTCATGTTTCTTTTTGAGGCCATACTATAATCATAAAGTTATCTTTGAATATTGTGTTGCGACTGCTTTTCAATAGTGATATTTATAGGGCTTATGAAGTCGAAGAAACTGACAAAACAACCGATCTAGTCGATCTAGATAATATTCTAGCCTCCTTTGAGTCTTAAATGTTTTAGTGCTTTATGGATCTAAGCGCCCTTCTTTTTTGTTTTTGTTTTTTACCTGTACGTATTATTTCATTTTGGGATTAACGAAGGCTTTTGTATTAACCCCGTTGTCACGTTTTTTTCTTTTGAGACCTTACTTTAATCATAAAGTTATCTTTACATATTGTGTTGCAACTGTACCAAATAACGTGTACCAAAAATTTTATGCAATAATAAACCAAAGATATTGTATGTCTGCGGCTTGTGGTTGTTACTAGCGTATTCATTGGAATAAGTCATATTAAATTCTAAAAGTTAATAAAAAGAGTTCACAGCTGTTTAACCATTATGACACATAAAACTACAGCTAATGCTGCCCAACAATACCAAATAAAGCCCGTAATGAAACCAACCAAAACCCCCAAGTCAAACGCCCCCCATGCATCAAGTACCCCGTATAAAAACACCATCCTCTAAGCCCCCTAGCTCACATCCCTATCAGAAGGAATCACCAAGTCAACAAGCCTCCTTGCCCGGTGAGATGAGGTCATCCTGCCCCCCCCCCCTCCCAAGAAGAAACAAACCAGAAACACTACCAGGAATTAATCCCTTAACTGACAAACAGGATACACAACCAAACATGCAATCCCCAAATATATGCTTATTCATTCTAAACTGTAATGCAGTTCAGGCCATGAACATACATAAAACTACAGAAAACAAAAATCTTTGCAGAACTGGCAAAAATCTACATCCCTGATGATATGCTCATTCAAGCAAAAAAAGATCTTGCTTTACTTTTAACAAAGCTGAACATTGATACACAGTCATATGAAAAAAATAAATCAACAACACAACACATATCAATACTCCAGTGGAACGTAAGATCACTCACAGAAAATAAGCTAAATGAACTAATATCTTTTATGAATAATAATTCCATTAATATTGCTTGCCTCCAGGAAACTCATTTAACCCAAAATCAACAAATTAAGTCTCTGGGATAAACTATCCTGAGAAAGGATAGATCATCAGAGAGAAAAGGAGGTGGAGTAGCTTTAATTGTTAAAAATAACATAAAATTATGTGGCACCAACTTTCCAGATTTTGCAAATGATGTTGATGCAATTGGTATCAGTGTTTGGCTGAATAATACAAAAACCTACATAATAAGCTTTTATAACCTAATGGCCAAACTACAGATGCCATGGTATTCTTTAATTATATAAATAATTCTAATATGTCAAAAAATATCATTATTTGCGGAGACTTCAATGCCCACAGCCTTTTGTGGGGAATAAACCAGCAAATAAAGCTGGTAAATTGATTGAGCATATGATTTCAAATAATATTGGATTAGCTGTTGCTACCCCTCCAAACCTGAATACATGTTTCAACCCCAAAAGTGGCAGTTTCCTACAATTGACCTACAAATTGTGTCATTAAACATTTTGAATAAAATTTGTATAAATAAAATTGATAGTCTATGTACTGACCACTTTGTTATAGTTTTTGCTCCCTAAATGAACCTGCTGAAACCCGATCACACACCTCAAAATATATCAACACTAAAGCAAATTGGTCTATGTTCAAAATAAGCTAAATGATGAAATTACAAGTTTCACCCAAAATTCATGCATTTCAAACACAACAGTTGACACACATGCTGAAGTCTTGGCATCTTTACTAATAAATACAGCTAATCATGCTATTCCCAGGACAACACCCTAAAAAACCTTCCCTAAAACACATTCCCATAGCATGGTGGACAAATGAGTGCCAAAATAAATGGAGAACAAAAAAGGCAGCTAGGAGAGCATTCATAAAAAAACCATCACCTACTACATATTTAAAAAAAATACAAGCAGAATCTAATCTAAAAAGGACTATAATAGATAATAAATATAAATACTGGAATAATTTTTGCAAATAATCTCTCCAGAGAGACACATGAGCCAATTATACATAAAGTCATAAGCCACTTCTGTGGGAAAAAGACTTCCCCCATCCCACTCCTGTATGAGCTTATGCATAATAATACCCATTATGACAAAGATAATGAAAAAGCTAAGCTATTTGCAACTCTCTTTGTTAATAAGCTAACATCAAATAATCAAAGCAAAATATCCCCACTTCCTATGAACCCAAGTTACCAACCACGCCCAGGATCCGAGTATATAACTAGTCCATTTTCAATCCAGGAAATGAATAATGCAATACATCATATTAGGGACCAAAACTAGCGGCAGTTATGACAATTTACACCCTACTTGGATAAAGAATCTCACCCCTTCATACAAACAGGAACTGCTAAACTGTTATAATCACGCTTGGGCATCTTCTATGTTACCCAATATATGGAAATGTTCGTCCCTCCTACCAATCCTAAAGAAAAATAAACCCAAAGATAACCCTGAGTCCTATAGGCCCATAATGATTACTCCTGTGATGGGGAAAATAATGGAGAAAATGATCTATTACAGACTCCTCTGGTTTGTTGAAAAAAATAAAATGATCCCTCACACTCAAACTGGATTCAGAAAACACCACTCTTCAACAGATGCTTTCATTTTGCTAACAAATGCAATAAATGAATCATTCTCAAAAAATAATGTCCTAGTTGCAGCTTTCCTAGATTTTTAAGGGGCATATGACAATGTGAACCACCAAACCCTTTTAAACAAACTTGCAAACCTTGGACTACCCCCCAAGCTAGTATCTTTTATAAAATCTTTCATAGAATTGCGAAGTTTCATTGTTTGTGTTGGTTCAGCCTCTTCACCCCAAAAGAAAATAACCAAAGGCCTACCTCAGGGAGCAGTCCTCAGTTGCCTCCTTTTTGCCCTATATCTCTGGACATGAACCTCCCCACACGAATCTACAATATGCTGACGATCTGGTGCTATGGTCATCTGGCAAAACCTTTGAGATAGCACAGTCAAATCTGCAAAAGTCCCTTTTCCAATTTTAAAATTCTCTCAACATTCAGATTTACCCATTGCACCTACCAAGTCAAAAATAATCCAATTTCACCGAAAGCGGAACCATGTTAATGCAAAAACTACCTCTAAATGGAACAACTATTCCAGAAGATAATCATATTAATTACCTAGGTCTCATGCTTGACCAAAAACTTAATTTGCACCTCCACATTTCAAACACAATAAAAAAATGCTATAGAAAAACAAATATACTAAAAAGACTTCAAACAACAAAAGTACGAAGAACAATAGGGAAATCTTTTTGCAAGACAGTGGAGATAATTTGAATGAATATTTCGGCCCTATGTCAAGGGCCGTCCTCAGCAAGACAAAAATATATTTTTTTTTTTTTTCATATATTTTTTGTCTTGCTGAGGACGGCCCTTGGACATAGGGCCGAAATATTCATTCAAATTATCTCCACTGTCTTGCAAAAAGATTTTCCTATTGTTCTTCGTACTTTTGTTGTTTGTTATGGGAAAGGCAGTGTGGTCTTCGTCACTATTTTAAAAAGACTTCTTTCCACACCCTGGGGCTGTAAGGAGAAAACCTTACTCCAGTTTTACAAATCACATATAAGACCCCATATTGACTAAGGGCTCATCGTCTATGGTGCATGTGAAAAGACCCAGATGCAAAAAATTGAAACAACACAAAATGATATAATACGTCTAATATTTGGTCTTAGGAAACCCACAAGCACCAAGTTTCTGCTTACGGAGAGTGGATTAACAACAATAAGGGAGAGACGTAGCTTTCTCTTGACAAAATATCTTACAAAAATTGAATCAAATAGCTCACACACCCTACATAATTGGTTAAGAAATCCAGCCATGTATAGAGGCATTGCAGATGAGTATGCCAATATTCAGAAGAAGTTCCCTGTACCAGCAAAGTCTATTGCACCTACTTTCCCCCAATCCCCTCCATGGGAATTGGTCAATTCCCATAATAAATACTGATTTCTCAAAGTGGAATAAAGATCTAACCCCATTGCTTTTGTCCAGAAAAAATTTGCTGAACAATACAATTACTTATAAAAACCACTTTCAAATATTGAAATAGATAAACTTGCTTCAAGTGGCATAAGAACCTATTTTCAGTATATTCCTAGCCACTCTGGCATAAGTGGTAATCATCAGGTTGATGAAATAGCAAAAAATGCTATAAATATTGACCAGCCAAGTGGGAGACCAATCCCGATTAGAGATATTTACCGATTGAGACTATCAGATATTAATTTTAATAAGAATAATCCTATCCTTTCCCCCTTTCCAATAAATATTTTTCTAAAATTTACCATAGAATTCGTTCTGGATTAAATGGACTAAACTTTCTTGCATTCTCGTATAAGTTTTCTAATTCAAGTGGTTCAATTCCCCTGTCCCTCTTTGCAGGCATTGTAATATGAATAATGAAACAATTGACCATTGCCTATTTGAATGTAATATGCTGACGTCTGCACAACATACCTTGCTTTGTAAACTGTTAAAATGCTTCAAACACCACAAAATCTCACTATCAGCCAAGAGCTTAGCCAACTATACCTGCACACAGAGCATAGAAATTGACATCTACTATCTCATAATTGAACTCCTAGAGTCGAAAGATCTACTGAAACATATCTGAAAATATCTAATAAATAAGAGGCAATCAAGCCAGTAGCCCTGTAGCCCACAGAGCGAAGCAAAAGGAAAAGGGCTAAATAGTACTACTGAAAAGCCCGCCTGCTGTTAAATAGAAGAAGAAGAAGAAGAACAGATGAATTTTGGCGGATCACTCAGTATTATAGATAAACTTGCTTCAAGTGGCATAAGAACTTATTTTCAGTATATTCCTAGCCACTCTGGCATAAGTGGTAATCATCAGGTTGATGAAATAGCAAAAAATGCTATAAATATTGACCAGCCAAGTGGGAGACCAATCCCAATTAGAGATATTTACCGATGGAGGCTATCAGATATTAATTCTAATAGGAATAATTCTATCCTTTCCCCCTTTCCCAATAAGTATTTTTCTAAATTTACCATAGAATTCGTTCTGGAACAAATGGACTAAATTTTCTTGCATTCTCGTACAAGTTTTCTAATTCAAGTGGTTCAATTCCCCTGTTCCCTCTTTGCAGGCATTGTAATATAAATAATGAAACAATTGACCATTGCCTATTTGAATGTAATATGCTGACGTCTGCACAACATACCTTGCTTTGTAAAGTGTTAAAATGCTTCAAACACCACCAAATCTCTCTATCAGCCAAGAGCCTAGCCAACTATACCTGCACACAGAGCATAGAAATCGACATCTACCATCTCATAATTGAACTCCTAGATTCAAAAAGATCTACTGAAAGATATCTGAAAATATCCATTAAATATGAGGCAATCAAGCCAGTAGCCCTGTAGCCCACAGAGCGAAGCAAAAGGAAAAGGGCTAAATAGTACTACTGAAAAGCCCGCCTGCTGTTAAATAGAAGAAGAAGAAGGATCACATAAATCGTTGTTCTTCAGTTAATAAAAATTTCAAAGTGCTAAAGACCTTTTTTCCAAAGCCACTCTGGCATACTGGTAATCATCAGATGAAATTGCTATACACATTAGCCCATAAAAAGACACCCAATTAGAATATTTGTACCAGAAAAATGACAGATATTACATTACAATAGGAATACTTCCTATCCTTTTTTCCTCACCCCTTTCCAATAATGGGCGAAAGTAACCTTAAAATTTAATCATATAATTCTTCTGAGAACAAATGGACTCTATAACAGCATTCTCGAACAAGTTTTAGTGAAAACCCAAACCTTTGCAAGTGGTTCAATTCAAAAAATATGTTGTATATTCCGACTCTTTGCATCAAGCTTCGATAAATCCTAGGTAAAATTGAGCATTGCCTTATTTGAATTGTAATATGCTGAGTCTGCAAAAAAACAAAACCCTTGCTTTGTATAAGTGTTAACAAACGCATCAAAACACCAAATTACCAAATCTCTCTATCAGCCAGTGTAAAGATAATCTTGCTGCAAATGGCCAAACTTATTTTCTAGCTATCACACCTATATACCTTGCACACAACATATGAAATCCATCCAAATATACAAAGATCTACTGAAAATACCTGCAATATGAAAGGCTGTAAGCCCACAGAGCGAAGCACAAAGGAAAGGGCTAAATAAGGATAATTATCCTTTCCCCCTTCGCATGCTGTTAAAAGAAGAAGAAGAAGGTTCACAATAAATCGTTGCATTCTTCTAATAAATACTGATTTTCTAATTCAAAGTGGACTTTAAAGATTTAACTGGGCCCCTCACGTATTTTTGTCGCAGAAAAAATTTACTGAATCTTAATACAATTACCTATAAAAATCACTTCCAAATATTTGTTGATGCGTTCTGCACAACAAAAATCATTACTTTAAAATGAATGAAAGGTAGCAAGTGGTGCTTTCCTTCCTCACCTGAAAATTGCAATGGGCGAGAGATTATATAATAATTCTTTTATCTATAAATGTCTGCTGAAATGGTTAAATGCTATAATCATGGCATTAAACACATTAGGAGAAAAATCCAACCTTTGATTGCAAATTCAAATAATATTATTGTATATTCCGACTCTTTATCCAGCCTTGAGTTGCTTGCCTCAGCTCCTAGGTATAAGCTGGACATTGACGCTTATCATTGTCTCAGTATTATAGATAATCTTGCTTCAAGTGGCATAAAAAACTTATTTTCAGTATATTCCTAGCCACTCTGGCATAAGTGGTAATCATCAGGTTGATGAAATAGCAAAAAATGCTATAAATATTGACCAGCCAAGTGGGGAGACCAATCCCGATTAGAGATATTTAACCGATGGAGGCTATCAGATATTAATTTTAATAAGATTAATCCTATCCTTTCCCCCTTTCCCAATAAGTATCTTTTCTAAAATTTATCATAGAATTCGTTCTGGAACAAATGGACTAAATTTTCTTGCATTCTCGTATAAGTTTTCTAATTCAAGTGTTTCAATTCCCCTGTCCCCTCTTTGCAGGCATTGTAATATGAATAATGAAACAATTGACCATTGCCTATTTGAATGTAATATGCTGACGTCTGCACAACATACCTTGCTTTGCAAACTGTTAAAATGCTTCAAACACCACAAAATCTCACTATCAGCCAAGAGCCTAGCCAACTTTACCTGCAAACAGAGCATAGAAATCGACATCTATCAACTCGTAATTGAACTCCTAGAGTCGAAAGATCTACTGAAAGATATCTGAAAATATCTAATAATCATGAGGCAATCAAGCCAGTAGCTCTGTAGCCCACAGAGTGAAGCAAAAGGAAAAGGGCTAAATAGTATCACTGAAAATCCCGCCTGCTGTTAAATAGAAGAAGAAGAAGAATTCTGTGGATAAAGAAGAAATCGTTTACCGTTATAGAGATATTTTACCGATGGAGGCTATCAGATATTAATTTTAATAAGATTAATCCTATCCTTTCCCCCTTTCCCAATAAGTATCTTTCTAAAAATTTATCATAGAATTCGTTTTGTTGAACAAATGGACTAAATTTCCTTGCATTCTCATATAAGTATTTTCTAATTCAAGTGGTTCAATTCCCCTGTCCCCTCTTTGCAGGCATTGTAATATGAATAATGAAACAATTGACCATTGCCTACTTGAATGTAATATGCTGAGGTCTGCACAACATACCTTGCTTTGTAAACTGTTAAAATGCTTTAAACACCACAAAATCTCACTATCAGCCAAGAGCCTAGCCGAAAACTATACCTGCACACAGAGCACAGGAATCGATATCTATCATCTTATATTTGAACTCCTTGAGTCAAAAGATCTACTGAAAGATATCTGAGAATATCTAATAAATAAGAGACAACCAAGACAGTAGCTCTGTAGCCCACAGAGTGAAGCAAAAAGAAGAGGGCTAAATTGTACCGACTGAATAGCCCGCCTGCTGTCAATTAGAAGAAGAAGAAGAAGAATCGTTGTTCTTCTGTGGATACATGGATAAAGAATCTCACCCCTTCATATAAACAGGAACTTCTAAACTGTTATAATCATGCTGGGGCTTCATCTATATTCCCCAATATCTGGAAATGTTCGTCCCTCCTACCAATCCTAAAGAAAAATAAACCCAAAGATAACCCTGAGTCTTATAGGCTCGCATAATGATTACTCCTGTGATGGGGAAAATAATGGAGAAAAAATGATCTATTACCGACTCCTCTGGTTTGTTGAAAAAATAATATGATCCCCCACACTCAAACTGGATTCAGGAAACACCATTCCTCAACAGACGCTTTCATATTGTTAACAAATGCAATAAATGAATCATTCTCAAAAAATAATGTCCTAGTTGCAGCTTTCCTAGATTTTGAAGGGGCATATGACAATGTGAGCCACCAAATCCTTTTAATTAAACTTGCTAACCTTGGACTACCCCCCCCAAGCTAGTATCTTTTATAAAATCTTTCATAGAATTGCGAAGTTTCATTGTTTGTGTAGGTTCAGCCTCTTCACCCAAAAGACAATAACCAAAGGTCTTCCTCAGGGAGCAGTTCTCAGCTGCCTCCTCTTTGCCCTATATCTCTGGGACATGAACCTCCCCCACACGAATCTACAATATGCTGATGATCTGGTACTATGGTCATCTGGCAACACCTTTGAGATTGCACAGTCAAAGCTGCAAAAGTCACTCTTCCAATTTGAAAAATTCTCTCAACATTCAGATTACCCATTGCACCTACCAAGTCAAAAATAATCCAATTTCACCGAAAGCGAAATCATGTTAATGCAAGATTAACTCTAAATGGAACAACTATTCCAGAAGATAATCATATTAATTACCTAGGTCTCATGCTTGACCAAAAACTTAATTTCCACCTCCACATTTCAAACACAATAAAAAATGCTATAGAAAAACAATTATACTAAAAAAACTTCTTTCCACACCCTGGGGCTGTAAGCAGAAAACCTTTACTCCAATTTTATAAAATCACATATAAGACCCCATATTGACTATGGGCTCATCGTCTATGGTGCATGTGCAAAGACCCAGATGCAAAAAATTGAAACAATACAAAATGATATAATACGTCTCATATTTGGCCTTAGGAAACCCACAAGCACCAAGTTTCTGCTTATGGAGAGTGGATTAACAACTGAAAAAAAAATAAGGGAGAGACGTAGCTTTCTTTTGATAAAACATCTTACAAAAATTGAATCAAATAGCTCACAATCTTGATTATGCAAATCACTATTTTTTTAATCATGATTTTCATGGGGATTTGTTTCATAGAGTGACTGGATTTTGCTGAAAAAATTACTCATTTGTCTCGATGTTTTTTGAAAAGTTTTGCAGTCAAAATTTATAAAGACCCGAAAGCTGCAAATATGCAGCTTCTGTTTACTCTAGAAAACAAAGAAAATTAATATCCTGATTCATTTTTTTCATGTGTTTATTTCGCCGACAAATTTTTCAATGGCTAACTTTCAGGCTTGAATTTCTTTAATACTTCCAATGCATAACTGTACACAGGGAATGCAAGTATCTAGGAAAATTGATAAATTTGTGAACCAAAATTTATTTCTTTTTTTTCACACTCCCCCATCTATAAAAAATCTTGTGCCTCTGGTAGATTTTCTATTTCTAGTTCTAGAGTTCAGTTTTTTGCCCCAGCTCCGATAAGTCCAGCTTTTGTAAAAAAAAGTAAAGTTTTTTTGCCGATATTTTAGTATTTTGATTCTTTTTTATGCAGATTTTAGATATACAATCATACCTTTTTCTAGAAAAGACAGTTATCTTAGAACAAAGGCATATAATTTTTCAATTACTACTGTGAAATCTTAAAAAGAGAATCCAAAAAATTTCTTCTGCCATTCCAGTGGCTGATAGAAGAATATACTTTACGATATTTGAATTTCTCATAAAACAAACAAGGGATTATTACTATTTGTTTTTAGCAATAGCCGTTTTTTTTTATTTTGTTTTCAAATAAGATTATGCTATTTACTTATATTATTTTTTTAATTAAATTTAGTCCATAATATTTATTTTCGTAGCAATAAATGTTTTATTTTTCTATGATATTTTGCAATTTACTATGTTTACTATATATTTACTATATCTATCAACTATATTTAATAACACACTCAGCCACTGAAACCATTAAAAAATGAGCCACTTTGTCCATTCTTGGCTTGCAAAAGTCACACTTCATGGGCCAGAAGCCTTCAGTCCACACGTGCAAAGGCTCTACAACTTCAGCATTCAATTGGGAGCAAGGTTGCCACCGAGATTACGTTCGTACCATTTTTGGTACGTATTAACTAAAACAGTACGTTTTACGTTACGGTCTTAAAAACGTTACATTTTTGTTACGTTTTTGAATTTATGTTACGCTTTTGAATAATGAGTAAGTCTCACATTTCCTGAGTAATCTATTTTTTCCCCCGTGAAAAATCTGCTGTTCCCATTTTAATTACACTGACATGAGTATCGACATTCTTTCACATCGCGGACATTTAATCTTATTAACAATCACTCAGTTATTAGGATTATAACATTCTCTCTCATGAGCATAAGATTATCATTTGTTTAATGACAAGTGACAATAGTCAGTTAGTCACCTCACCAACTTTTCAATTTCATCAGTGTTGACTTTGAATCTTGTTCCGTCAACAGTCATACTGAAATTATCAAACAGTTCGTGGTAACGAACTGTAAGTAAGGAGCGACCCGGCTCAATGGTAACCGAAACTCTAAAAACTGAATTTTGGTACCAATAGGTACATCAAAAGAATCAGATTTTAATTCTGATTTCAAAAATATAAGTTTCATCAAGTTTAATCTTACCCATCAAAAGTTACGCGCCTGAGAAAATTTGGCTGATTTTCGAAAAAAGGGGGAAAGACCCCCTAAAAGTTATAGAACCTTAATGAAATTCACACCATCATATTCAGCGTATCAGATAACCCTACTGCAGAGGTTTCAAGCTCCTATCTACAAAAATGTGGAATTTTGCATTTTTTGCCAGAAGAAAGATCACGGGTGCGTGTTTATTTGTTTTTTTTTTTTTTTCCCAGGGGTAATCGTATTGACCCAGTGGTCCTAGAATATCGTAAGAGGGCTCATTGGAACGGAAATTAAAAGTTCTAGTTCCCTTTTTAAGTGAACAAAAAAAAAAGGAGGGCAACTAGGCCCCCTCCCACGCTCATTTTTTTCTCAAAGTCACCCAATTAAAATTTTGAGATAGCCATTGTGTTTAGCATAGTCGAAAATCTAATAAATATGTCTTTTACGATGACTTAATCCCCCACAGTTCCCAGGGGAAGGGCTGCAAGTTATGAACTTTGCCCATTGCATACATATTGTATTGGTTATTGGGAAGTATATAGACATTTTCAGGAAGAATTTTTTTTCTGGTGGGGGGGGAGGGGGGCTGGAGGAGGGGTTACTCGGGAGAATCTTTCCGTGGAGGATGTTTCTTTGGGGTAAGGGACATTTCTATGAAGGGGCGCCGGATTTCCAAGCATTATTTAAAAAACGATCAGAAATTAAATTTAAAAAAAAACAAGTACTTTCAACTGAAAGTAAGAAGCAACATTAGAACTTAAAATGAACAGAAATTATTACGTATATGAGGGGGTTCTCCCCCAAGTTAATATTTCGCTCTTTACGCTACAGTTTTTTTTAGTGCTTTCAAAAGAGCTATCTATTCAAATTAAACGGCCTTTGTGATTCAGGGGTTGTTGGTGAATTAAAATTTTTTTAACTTTTAACGTAAAGAGCGTGGTATTGACTAAGGGAGAACCCCATCATATACGTAATAACATATACGTAATAAAAAAAACAATAAAAAAAAAACAAGCAATACGGCTCAATAGTAAGCGAAACTTTTAAAAACGGAACTTTGATGTCAATAAATGTATCAAAAGAATGGGCTCATAATGCTGATTCTAAATATATGAATTTTATTAAGTTTAGTATTACTCATCAAAGGCTACGAGCCTCAGAAAACTCACCTGATTTTTAAAGAGGGGGGAAACATCCCCTAAAAGTGAAAATTTTTTAATGAAAATCACACCGTCAGATTCAGCGTATCAGAAAACCCTATAACATAGGTTTCAAGCTCATATCTGCAAAAATCTGCAACTTTGTATTTTTTGCCAGAAGAAAAAATATACGAATATAGAAGTTCGTTACGTAAGTTAATTTGTAAATTACGTCAAAACCAAATTTAGAGACAGCCATTTAGCAAAAGAAAAGTAAAATTTGTATGCAAATTTTGTTTACTTATTCAATGACGGCGAGCCAAAATAAAAGCTGCATTAACTAAAAAACAATCAGAAATTAAATAAAAAAAACAAGTTTTTTAAACTGAAAGTAAGGAGCGACATTAAAACTTAAAACGAACAGAAATTATTCCGTATATGAAAGGGGCTGTCCCTCTCAACGCCTCGCTCTTTACGCTAAAGTTTGACTCTGTCTCACAACTTTATTTTTTAAAACAATAAAAAACTTTAGCGTAAAGAGCGAGGCGTTGAGGAGGGGACAGCCCCTTCCATATACGGAATAATTTCTGTTCGTTTTAAGTTTTAATGTCGCTCCTTACTTTCAGTTTAAAAAACTTGTTTTTTTTTACTTAATATGGAAAAGGAGCTAGCTGAAGTCAGGAAGGAAAATCTATAATAAAAACATGTAAATAATAATAAAAGCTATTTTCTTTATAATTTGCTTTTAAATAAGTGATTATAAGATGATGTGGTACTTGTTGGTTAACTGGTACACACGCGAGAAGTCAAATTTTTGTTAATGCTAGTGAAACTAAACAATACCGTATAGGCCTACAACGAAAATCTAGTAGTTTAGAAACAAATTTGGGCTATATATTTGCACATTAGGGGGGGGGGGGGTAAAGCATAGTATATATTAAATACGTAACCAAACCTAGGTGTTTTTTTCCCTAAACCGCAATAAACATAAGTTTAAATATTGTAAACGAAATGACAAACCACGCTTTGCAATCCAATTCCCTATTGACTGATACCCGTTTGACTAATTTCCTTTAGCATCTATCTTGCGTGTGTACCAGCTAATTGACAAGTGCTGATGATATATATATATATATATATAATATATATATATATATATATATATATATATATATATATATATATATATATATGTATATATATATATATATATATATATATATATATATATATATATATATATATATATATATATATATATATATATACTATATATATATATATATATATATATAATATTAGTCTTTGCGTAAAAACCTCACCCTCACCCCTTCTGATAGGTTGGACATAATATCACGTTATATACACAACTTGGTCTTTTTATATGGGATTATGAACAGCTGATATTGAGAAAATATATGAAACTGTAAAAATGAGCCATTTTTTTTTTTGCTTTTTAAATAAGCATTAACACCGAGGAAAGGGGGTTAGTTAGTTGAGCTGGAATTTTCGATTTTATGCCAGACTTTTTCCAAATATCATGGTCCCATTTTTGTCATTATAACCCCCTCCCCATCTGAGGTCCCACATATAACTGTATAAATACATTTCATTGTTGAATGTGTCGAATCTTGCGATGACATTCTTTCTTGTTGTATTCTTTCATATTGTAAAGTAATAATTTTATTGTCTGATCTTTTTAATATATTCCTAGGGATATATCCCGGACCATCAGGGGGTGGGTGTATTTTCAGAAAAGGGGCCATGACATTTGGAAATAGTATAAAATAAAGAATTTAATGGTACTGCTTGTGTGTTTAGCATGTTCTCTTCAGAAAAGGACAATCACTAAATATTTGGCTTTAGAAAAAGACAACTAGACTAACGCCCATTTTTATGAAGAAGAGAAACAGTCTTGTATCTGTGTAGGGTAGGCTTACAGGATACTTAAAAACTGATTCATGGGACCAAGCAGGCTGGACTGGGGCCCGAACCCCCTGAAAATGTAAACGTTTTTGTAAAATTTCTTCGAATTTCTCGGCATTTCTTTATTAAACTATAGGTTTTTTATTATTCCCCTAATTTTTATTAATCAAATCATTTCAGTTCCTTTTTATCAACTCACTGATCTTTTTGTTCCATCTTCCATCAATTTATTTGCCACACGATTATTTTTAATTTTTGAAATATTTTTCAACCACTTGTGAATGTTCAGTTACTTCTCACTTTTATCAGTGTAGCACAACGGTAAGAGCACTTCTCGAGGCTGTGTTAACTTAGTTTGTAACCTTGGATGAGACACTATATTTTTTTTTAATTGGAAAATTAAAATACTTGGAATATTTTTTTCCAGAAATCTATAAATATAAGTGAAAATTCGGGGCAAAAAATCGATTCGTTTTCGTTTTTGCATAATTTGATCTTTTTTTATTGGTTTTCCTCAATCCATCAACTTTTTTCCGTTTATGCATTTAAAACCTAGGCAAATTTGGTATTTATGTTACGTAAAATCCAATGCTTTTTTGTGCCCCTCACGTTCGATTCTATTCATATATTCTTGAGAAAATAAATAATTCTCTGCTTTTTAGTTCATTTTGAAAATGAGCTTAATTTTTTTTTATTGTTTGTGACCTCCTCCCATAAAAATTCTTTGTACGTGCCAGGACTAGTGAGACGAATCAAAGCAGCTTTAGGATAGGGTTGCTCTTGGATAGCTCTTGGGGTTGAATTGTGTGAAATTCTTCTTTATTTCTTGCTTTCTTTTGATTGGGAGTTACGATTCAAATTACAAACGGAAAAAAAGCATTTTATGTAAAATAACTGCTTTTATGTATACGAACTGAAGACAACGATTGAAATAACTTTTTATTCGTCGATAAAATAAAAACAAAAAAACCTGTCACTCAGAATTGCTCAAATTTTCATTTTGGAGCGATGCAAATTTAAAGTTTGAGGAAGTGAGACTGAGACCAAGCCAGTCTAAAATATTAGACGGAGAGGGAGCAATTAAAATGATTTTTTTTGGGTGTTTTTAAGAGGCTGGATTTATTAAGATAATTTTTATTGAAATTTTAACAAAAACATCTAGTTGGTTATATTCTTTGCTGAAAAACTGTAAATTATCCTGTGTTTATTGATTTGGCTTTTATCTTGTACGTATTACTCATCAACTTTTGTTTTAAAACACCAATAAATGGCAATTAAAAACAACAACAACAAATTAAGCAAAATAGTAGCCTGGGGTTATATACACGAATCGGGAGGGGGGTGTCTTTCTGTTGTGCAGGTAAACTGGAAGCAGCACTTACAGTTGAATAAATAAGATTTCCTGAAAGTAAAGAAGCACGAACTGTTATTATTATATACTTTTTTAAAACCTTTTAAAAGTTGGAGGGAGGATTTTTATTGAGGTTACGTAAAAATATATTTTTCAAATTATACAGGGCAACAAATCTTCCTCCCCCTTTAAGTACGGCTCTTGATAGTAAAATTAAGGCACCCTGCCTTGAAAAGAGACTTTCCTATCAAAAGTTACGAAAAAGTTACGTTTTTTAAGAGTTGGACGTTACGAAATTTTTTGGTCTCGTGGCAACCCTGATTGGGAGACCTTCAAAGTGTAAGCCTACACCTTGAAATGGTAGGCCACCAATATCGCCAAAAATAATACCAAGTATTCTAGTCATTAGCACAGGTTAATATATCGAAATTTGAAATGCATATACAAACAAAGACTTCATCTTCACACAATGGGCGGGGGCACCAATCCATGAAAACATAGGAGGGGATATATTTTTCAAACAGTTCTTCTACAGTTGCCACTAAAATCATATTTTCAAATTATTTTCTTTATCCTTTATCTTACCCTGCTATGATAACTGAACTCCCAAAAATAAAATAAAGTATTAAAATAAACAAAATGTAAAAATAAGTACTTATTCTAGACCATATATTCTGCCTACAAGTCATTGCGGAAAATAGGTAGAATCAAGGCCGTATTCAGAGGAGCGGTTAGGGGGTTTGAAACCTCCCGAAATGTTTATCAGACTCGTAAAAACATAATGAAATGCACAAAACACATTTTTGATGCGTTTTTAATTTTTTTGTCCTTTCCCCCCACTGAACAAATTCCTGGATATGGCCCTGGGCAGAATATTCCATAAATCCTTCTTTTCTTCATTGCTTTTTTTTGTCAAATTTTCTTTTTGGCAACCCAATTCAGCATTCCGGGGAATTTTCCACAGGAATGGGGGGGGGGGGGAATATTCCGCACGGTGGAATTTTCTGAGAGAAATGTTTTTGGGGGAATACACCTAGCACCTTTTAAATAACCTGCATTCTTCATTCTACTAAGGGAAAACACAAAGAATCATAGCTGCTTCATCTTTAGACTCTAGAAACAAAAATGAGAAAACTTTTAATTACACCTATAAAGAGCTATTAAAATAATTTATTGGACCGTTTTCTGCTTTTGGCCATAAAACCACATTTTCTCAAAAAGAAATACACAGACCTTCGTTGAATGATCCAGTTTCTCGCACGACGAACAGCTGCTTCGAACCGACTATCCTTATCTCTAACTTAGGGGGGCTGCTGTGTAAATCCAGGCATGAATTTTTCTTCTCTTAGAACAAGCAAGCATGTTCAGTTTCAATTTCAACGCAGTCACAAATAAAAAGCTTATTATTAAATATAACAAATGTAGAAGTAACTTGTCAGTGGTATAGACTTGGCGGCTGCAACAGGGCCACCGATAGAGGGGACGAGAGGTCAGATCTACATATTCATTTTCACGAAAGGGACCCAACAGTTAAAATCAATGTATGTGAGAATTTTAGATGGATGTAATGAAAGATGAATAAAATTCAAAAGTATACACAATCAAATTGAGGCATTGGGGATGAGGAATGGGCCTCATCCCCAATGCCTCTCATACACGGAACAATTTCTGTACGTTATAAGTTGTAATGCTATTCCTCACTTTCAGTTAAAAAAAAATATATTTAATTTATTAAAGCAGCCCCTCAAAAGAATTAAATTGATATAAGCATTAATCAAAGAATGCACTTCCTATTTTTCCCCAAAATATAGATGTAAATGAGAGGTAGGTTTAAACTCTCCCACCCCCTAATGCGCAAATATATACCCTGAATTGGTATATATATATATATATAAGGGTGGGGTTAAAATTCATTTCCAACAAAAATGATTATTATATTTGGAAAGAGCATAAGGAAAGGCATCGAGTGGTATGTTTACTTTATTCATAAGTCAATAATATGAATAACGAAAAATTTACCCAACTAACTTGGTAGGCCTAATCTTTCAAAATATCATAGGCGGTAAATATTTACCAAATCATATTATTGAGTTACGAATAAAGTGAATATACCACTCGATGCCTTTACGAATATAATAATCATTTTTGTCGGAAATGAATTTTAGCCCCCAGCCCTATATATATATACCAATTCAGGGTATATATTTGCACATTAGGGGGGTGGGGAAAAGTTTAAACTTACCTCTCATTTACATCAGAAATAAAATTGATAAATATTTACCAAATCATATTATTGACTTACAAATAAAGTGAAGATACCATTCGATGCCTTTTTTTATGCTGATTACGAATATAATAATCATTTCTATCGGAAATGAATTTAGCCCCCTCCCTATATATGTCAATTCAGGATATATATTTGCACATTTGGGGGTGGGGTTAGGTTAGGGAGGGGGGCTAAAATTTATTTCCGATAGAAATGATTGTTATATTCGTAATCAGCATAAAAAAGGCATCGAATGGTGTATTCACTTTATTCCTAACTCAATAATATGATTTGGTAAATATTGGGTCAATATATACCAAATCATATTATTGAGTTTCAAATAAAGTGAATACACCATTCGATGCCTTTTTTTATGCTGATTACGAATATAATAAGCATTTCTATCGAAAATGAATTTCAGCCCCCCCCCCCCCTATATAGGCTATACCTAACCTAACCCAACCTAACCTAAACCTGAATTGGCATATATAGAGGGGGGGGCTGAAATTCATTTCCGATAGAAATGCTTATTATATTCGTAATCAGCATAAAAAAAGGCATCAAATGGTGTATTCACTTTAGTCCTAACTCAATAATATGATTTGGTATATATTGACCATTAATTGTTTAGCATGTTTTCCACAAAAGTGGCCAACCACTTAACATTTAGCGCTAGGCTATTCTTTTTTACCGCCTGATTTCTACCCTGTAATAAACCTTAGTGATAGGCTAGCCTACAATCAGTGACTTCTCAGACACAATTGAGAAAATTCACCTTTTTCTTATCTCGAAACTTAACTCTTCCTTCTAAAACCAAGCAAGTATCCATTTTAGCTTCAACTTATCCTTCACTATAACAATTCAAAATAACATTCTAACTTTCATTCCAGAAGTCAACACATCCAAATTAACTTTATTCGCCCATATTTAGCACCGGTATTTAACCACTAACACAGTTTCAACTATAAATTACACTCACTCCAACATGAACATCAACTGAATTCTGAATAACTGATATCTGATTCATTGACTTGAAAGATGCAGCCAAAAATAAAAAATCCCGCGCTCTCTCCTCTGCGCACAAAACCCGCTAGTCTGAGGAAAATGACTAGAATGGGAATAGGGAAAATTATGAAGCTAGACAATAATAGAAGATACTTTTCTTGATTCCTGGACACTCATAGAAAC
Organism: Artemia sinica; assembly: GCA_027921565.1. Classification (NCBI taxonomy): domain Eukaryota; kingdom Metazoa; phylum Arthropoda; class Branchiopoda; order Anostraca; family Artemiidae; genus Artemia; species Artemia sinica. The sequence goes on from CM051265.1 coordinate 59,691,042, forward strand.
TTGTCCAAGGGAGGGGAAGGGCACTGATGGGTAAATCTCTTTCCAAAGAGATAAGATTTTTTTGGAAATAAGCCGTTTTGCCAGAAAGTGTTATATATTTTCGAATACTATAATATTTCGCAGGCCGCGGTTTTTATTTTCCAGGGAAAAGCGAAGGGGTTGAATGCACACTCCAACGCTATACAACAAAAGTTTTCTTGATTTAAGGTTCCTTCACATTGAAAACGTAAGACTTTACGTTACGTTTAGTCCTAAGGTTGTTACGTTTCATGTTACCGGTCTTACCTTTATGTTCCTTCACATCGAAAATCTTCCCGTCACATAGCAACGTCGATTTTCTGTGCTACCCATGCAAAAAAGGTGGTTTTCTTTGTTGTGCAAAGAAGGAGGCTGTAATTTCCCTATTCTAGGTTTTTGACCATAGGCCAACTGATTCCAACGGTACACTTTTCATTTTGATCTGATGCCATTTTAGAGGGGCTTTATACTTTTTTTAAGTCACCATAAATTTCTTATCAAAATTAACTTTTACTTTTAAGAAGAACCAAAATAATAGTTACTATTCTTGAATCAGTGTCAGATGGCATTTTTTTCCACTAGGTATTTTTTTTCTAAACACGTTTTTTAACTTTTGGTTACTATAGGCTGTAGTTTGCTCTTTAGTCATCCCTCTGTTTATCCCAGTCCAACGTTAAACTTCTGGAAGTGAACACTGGCGAAGGGTAAGGACACTGAATGGCAGTTTCCAAATTTCTTTATTTTTCTAAATCTCTTTAAATCACTTTATTTTTCTCTCTAGTTTCAGTTTCATGGCAGGCATGTCTTTTTAAACATTTTTAATAACTTTATGTTAAAAAGTGTCTCTTTACCTTGTTTTTCACCATCTCCCATAGAATTAAGACACCTAATTTTATCTGTTAGATTTTTTTTCAAAGAAAATCTAAAACCAGCTACTACATTTCAAAACAAAGCCATAGAAATGTCAAAACTACTTTCAAATACCATGTCTTTCCTCTGGCACTAGTGTCATTATTGTTAATTATTTATATTGCTGGAATATTTGATTGTTTAGACCCACTAGCCATTTCTTTTTTAGACCCACTAGTCATTTAATGCTTACCTTAAAGAGAAAAAAAAACTTTATTAAGTTCGTCTATAAAAACTAAAATACACTGAATGATTAAATTAATTTTTGAATTGCGTTGATGATCTCCATCCGAAACTCTAACTTTGAGTCATCTGGTACTTTATTCAGATGAGGTAAAAGTGATTGTAGAAAGTACCACTCCAGATCATGCTGGTCATCGCTGTTTTTTTTTTTTTTTTTTTTTTTTTTTTTTTTTTTTTTTTTTTTTGTCAATTGCTTGCTGTTCCTTCAGGTTTTTTTGATCTCTAGACCTAGTCTTTGTTCTTTTATGAGCTTGATTTTGGCTTGTTGATGCATATATTTGTTGCTTACTAGAAGCTTGGGAACTTGGGATATCTGTTTGATTGTTAATGAGAATTTCTTCACTAGGGGTAATAAAATCAGCATCATTCACCTCATCATAGTTATATTGTTGGCTGCTAACTGCAGCATGTGAAACATCTTGATCAGGAGAATTGGCAAAAATGCTTGTTGTATAGTTCAAGGGATTCTCACTAGAGACACCCCCTGCACACTCTGTATAAATTTCCACTGATATATTCTCATCTTGAACAGTGTTGCCTGTTGTCTTGCGGTTCCTTTCAATCATATGTTCAGATAGTAAGTTCATTCTTTGTAAAAGCACCAGATCCACTTGTAGATCTCCCTTTTTTCTTTAAGTGGACATAGTGGTCTCTCAAGTTCTCAAGTTCCCCCACTTTTCACAAGCTCATTAACTAGAAAAAACCACAATTATTACTAAATTTTTCAATTTTTTAACTTTAAAACATACTCATTTTATAGCCCAATTTTTATTGCAGCTTATTCATAAAATATATTGTGGAGATTTAGTTAATATTTCTCCTCAATAGCAAGAACTCCGTAGCTGATTAATTCTATGGAGCAACAAAAAAATAATTCTTTGGACCATAGAAAGTCAAGCATCACTTAGAAAAGAAGTAAAATTTACTGTGCCTTAAATCAAATTTATTGAAACAAGTACTTTGCCTATACCCATATAGGAAACATTTGTATTTGTACTAACTGAATTAATATGATTTCTTTGCTACTAAAATACTTCAATGCATAAATACTCAATAGACTGTACAGTATTCCCATCTGTTTATCAAAGTTAAGTGTCACTTAAAACCTGTTGGTCATGGGAAAAAAACATGCATATTCAGTATCTTGATTGGAAGCTTTAAAATACAATACAATTTGTTATGTTTGCATCAAATTTTAAGGTTGCTTTGGGTCCAACTAAAGTTAGTCAAAATCAACTTTTACTTGAAGACAGTATCTACACACAGGTGTTTGGGAAATGATATTGTATTTACTATTCTCTTTTTTCCTTTTTTTCAAAGTTCATATTTTTCTATGATATTTTCCTTCCTCATAGTTGCAGCGGCAGCTGCAACCTAGTAAAGAGCGAACCAAAGACCATAGTAATCAAAAGTTCAAAACATGTTTTCCAAAAAAAACTATCTAGTGAGAAAAAATTTTCATCTGACACTGAATCAGGAATGGTAGCTATTGTTTCGGTTAATCTTAGAAGTAGAAGTTTTTTCGAAAAAAAATTTATGGTGATTTCGAAAAAGAGCTTGAAACCCATTGAAAATGGCGTCAAATCGAAATAAAAAGTGCTTAATTGGAATTAGCATGGTCCAAAACCTTTTGTATGATAATTACAGTCCCCCACCTGGAACACCAAGGAAAATGACTTTTTTGCATGGGTAGCACTGATCTGTCTCCCTTTTTTCGTTTTTTTTTTCTAGGAGGGCTAGGTCTAGGAGGGCTAGGGGGTGGCCAGAGCATCATAGAGAGGTGTGTAATAGCTCATTAAACTTGTAAGTGCCCTTTTTAAGTGACCAAAAAGATTGGAGGGCAAATAGCCCCCCCCTCCCTACAGGCCCCCTCCCCCGTAACTAGTCCTTTAAAAATTTTGAGATAGCCATTTTGTTTAACATAGTTAAAAGGTCCGATATATGTTTTGATGATGATATGGCCCTCCATTGTCCCTGGGGAAGGGCTGTATTTGGTATCGGGTATATCGATATCGCGCGTATCGGTATCATGCGTATTGGTATCGCATGTATCGCATCGGGAATATCGGTATCCGCTGATTTTTTCAGTTATTATCTAGGCTCATTTTTTAAGGCATGTCCCTGCAAGGTATAATGGCTGCAGCGGCAGCTGTAACCTAGTAAAGAGCGAACCACATCCCATAGTAACCAAAAGTTAAAAAACACGTTTTGAAAAAAACTGCTAAGTGAAAAAAATTCCCATCTGACACTGACTCAGGAGCTTTAACTATTATTTTGGTTCATCATAAAAGTAAAAGTTAATTGCGAAAATATGTTCAGTATAAGTTCAATTCAATATTGAATTATAGAAAAAGGGGAATGCTATTTGAATTTTGAGCATAAAAAGATGATTATAAAAATAAGGAAACATATTTTTACTTTGAAATAGTTCAATTTTTTCTAATTAATAGCAAAAATCTTTTTGCGTGAACAACTTATTATTTTTGTAATAAGACTCAAGAACCGTTTCAAAAAAAAAATCTTCCCTGGATTTGCCATAAATTTGCTGCTTACGCTGAATAACCAAGTAAGCAAATATATCGATAAAAAAGAAGACGCTTTTTCGGTATTTCAGTCCGGTATTTCAGTATCGGTATTTCAGTCCTTTACCTGTACGTAAAGGAACCACAAGCTTCCCCAAAAAAGGGAATTTTCTAAAATGGTACACATTTCAACTGGGCTCAGAAACACTACACTTTAATAGCATGAATCGTGCTTCAAAAACTCCGGTTTGCTACAGGATTAATAAAAAAAATAGGACGTTAGCCCAATAAGTTTTATCGAACAGTTCATAGTGTTAAACTGTAATTGAGCTACTCAGCTCAATTGTAACCAAAAGGAATTAAGATATTTTGCTCAATTGTAACCGAAAAGGATTAAGGATTAAGGGATTTAAAAACCGGGAGTCTGATTTTCGAAAAAGGGAGAAACGCCCCCCAAAAAGTCAATAAATCTTAATGTAAATCAGACCTTTAGATTCAGCGTATCAGAAAATGATATAGTGGGGGTTATGATCTCCTATCTGCACAGATGTGGAATTTATGTTTTTGCCTGAAGACTGATCACGGACGCGTTTCTATTTGTTGTTTTTTTGTTCTAGTGTCCTTTTTAAGAGACCGTAAAGATTGAAGGGCAACTAACCTCCTCCTAAGACCTAATTTCTCTCTTATTTTGTTTTCGAATTTTATGATTTGAGATCAATTTGACAAGCAAAAAAAATCATCTTCAACTACCTACAAACGCATAATACAGAAGTAGATTTAATGTTAAGACCTTCAAACGACGAAGCGATGATTTTACCTAGGGGCATTCAGATCAGAGAGAGAAGACATTCTGATTGTGCACATTAGGGGGTGGGGGGTAAAGCATATTATATATTAAATACGTAACCTAACCTTTGTACGTTTTCCCCCCTAAACCCCAAAAAACTAGGGTTTAAGTATTGCAAACGCAGTTAGAAACCACTTTTTACAATACAATTCCTCGTTGAAAGAACCTGTTTGACTAGTTTATTTTATCATCTATCTTGCGTGGCTTACAGCTAATAGAACAGTACCAATTCTACTTTAGCTACTTTTGGCTATCTTGGAAAGGGGTTAGGTTAGGAAAATGAAATTTCCAGGGATGGGTCTACAGGCTAAAGTATGGGTACTTATGTACTATCTAGAACACACGCAAAAAGTGAAGTTTGGTTGATGCTTGTGAAGTAAAAGAAAATAGATAAAAATATAATAGTTTAGAAACAAATTTCGGCTATATATTTGCACATTAGGGAGGATGGGGGTAAAGCAAGGCATATATATTTAATACCAAACAAAACCTAGGTACATTTTTTCCCCTAACCCCTAAAACAATAGTCTAAATATCGTAAACCCAATAGCAAACCACGCTTTACAATCCATTGCTCTATTGAAAGAAACCTGTTTCGAAAGAAACCCGCATCTTCCCTATATAATATAGCGCGTGTGTTCCAGATAGTACGTAAGTAACAAAGTATGTCCCGGGAAGGTATTTTGAAATACCTACCTCCACTCCTTTTCCCTCTAGAGGGTCCTTAAATTTGCCTACATGACAGGTCTATACTTATTGAAATTTTGACAAAACAACATTTTACCTTAATGTTGAGTTATCAGTTTCTTTTCTCAGGGTTTAGTTCCAAAAATGTGATTCCTGTTATGTGAGTAGAATTTTAAGCATTCAATTTTAAGCCAGAAATGTATTGGCATATCTTTAAAACCGTATAAGTTGGGATTGAGCAAAGTTGTGAAACTGAAAACAATTTTGTTGTACTTCATCTAAGTAGAAGATCTATTTTGCAATGTTTCAATTTTATAACACACAGATTTGATGAGGCGGTGAATAAGAGATTTGATGAGTAAGCCAAAGGTATTCAGAAAAGACAGGATTCGTGGCATTATTATTGCAACCGTTCACCTCTGGAGGTAGAAAGTGGGGGGAAGTTGTTCATTTATTTGTGCCTTGATTTGCTTTCATTTTCATTTCTGGTCCGTGTGTCTCTGTTTTCCTGATTGGAAGATATTTCTTACTCAAGTGTCTTCTCTCAGCCTGCTACTACGCCATTGATTTACTGATTTCAACCATGAAAAAATGCAGCCTTTAAGAGGTGTCATGTTATCTGGAGAAATTTTTTGTCGTAATTTTCTGTACTTGTAAAATAAATGAGATTATTTTTTTGTATTTATTGATGCTTCAGAAAGAAGAAAGGGAAACTGAATCCTGAAAAACAGATATTAGACTGTAGACCTAGAAAATTGAACAACGCTAGTGATGGAAATCCAAAAAAAGAACGGGAAATCCAGCAAGCAAGATGGAAATCCAATAAGGACCTTAAAATCCAACAGGTTGTTTTGTCAACAAACTGAAAATTCAATTCGGGTATGGGAATTCAACGTTTTTGGTTCTCAACAAATTGGAAATTCAATAATGACCATGGAATTCCAAAATGATCTCCAATATTCCATTTCAGCTGCTGAAATTCCAATTTTGTTGTTGATAAACATTACAAACAATTTTTGTCAAATCTCAAACGATATTTTTAACAGTGTGGGGCTACTGGGCTAGCAGAACTCATAAAAGTGACGTTTAATGACTCATTTGAAAGCTATTGCTCTTAAATACGTTTTTTTTTTACAATTTTACATTCGTAAGTGCGGTATAGTACTGAAAACAAAACTTATGGTGCCACTTCTTAGGTGGAAAAGCTCTGAAGTACAAAACAGGTATCATTTAATAGCTATATTCCAGAGCCCTTAACTGGAGGTTCACAAAAACCCCTCCTGCAACCTCCAGTCCCCCTTAATAAGCTACACTATTAAAGTCCTACAAACACTAATATATTAAATTGCATCATTAGAGGCGTGGTTCTGTCAGTATAGCGCTAGACTTCAAATTAGATTATCACGTATTCGATTCCAGCTTGGATTTTTTTTTTCAATCATGGTTTATCCCTTCTTATGATTACTTTCCAGATAATCCACTATTTTTGTAAGCGTGATACACTAATTTTTAAGGCATATCCCAAGAAGGTAGATTTTAAACCTATTGCTCATATCTACGTGCTTTTTATCAATTTTACCATCCGAAAGTGCTATATCATAGGTAGTCGCGCTAGCGCTGCCTAAGTAAAGAACGATGTGGCAGCAATGTGTTTTTTTTTCTTCAGTCAGGCACTTCGTATCGAAGGAGTTGTCATAGAAACTTCGAAAAGGGCTCATTCGATTGGAAATTGGAGTGGCTAGTGCCCTTTTTAATAGTCGAAAGTGATTGGAAGGCAACGAACCCCCCCCCCCATGCCCATCATTCCCCCAAACAAATCCAATAAAAATTTTGAGATAGCCATTTTGTTCAGCGTAGTTGATTTCAACAGAGAAAATATGTTTTTGAGGAGGACAGTCCCCCACAACCCTCGGGCAAGGGTTGTAAGTTATGCCCTGAGAGCATATAAGAACAATGTTGGCACAATGTTCTATGCATTATTTTTTTCCTTTAGAGCAGGGCACTTCATATGGAAGGGGTCCTTGTAGAAACTTCAAAAGGGGCTCAATCGATTGGAAATTGAGAGCTCTATTGCCCTTTTTAATAGTTGAAAGTGATCGGAGGGCAAATAGCCCCCCCACGCCCATCATTCCTCCAAACACATCCAATCAAAATTTTGAGATATCTATTTTGATCAGCGTAGTTGATTTCCAGATAGAATATATGTTTTGGAGGAGGACACTCCCCCACAACCCTCAAGGGAAGGGTTTTAAGTTATACCCTGGGGGCATATAACGTTTTTATAGAAGGCGTGAGGAGGACACTCCCCCACAGCCCTCAGGGCAAGGGTTTTAAATTATGCCCTGGGGGCATATAAGGTTTTTATAGAAGACGTTGTCGTAGAAACTTCAAAACAGGCCCATTCGATTGGAAATTCGAAGGGCTAGTACCCTTTTGAATAGTTGAAAGCGATCGGAGGGCAACTAGCCCCCCCCCACGCCCATCATTCCCCCCAACACATCCAATCAAAATTTTGAGATATCCATTTTGTTCAGCGTAGTTGATTTCCAGATAGAAAATATGTTTTTGAGGATGACAGTCCCCCACAAACCTCCGGGCAAGGGCTTTAAGTTATACCCTGGGGACATATAAGGTTTTTATAGAAGGCGTTCGTCGTAGAAACTTCGAAAAGGGCTAATTTCATTGGAAATTGGAGTGGCTAGTGCCATTTTTAAGAGTCGAAAGTGATTGGAGGGCAACTAGCCCCCCCACGCCCATCATTCTCCCCAACACATCCAATCAAAATTTTGAGATATCCATTTTGTTCAGCGTAGTTGATTTCCAGATAGAAAATATGTTTTTGAGGATGACACTCCCCCAAAACCCTCAGGGCAAGGGTTTTAAGTTATGCCCTTGGGGCATACAAGGTTTTTATAGAAGGTGTGAAAAGGACACTCCCCCACAACCCTCAGAGCAAGGGTTTTAAGTTATGCCCTGGGGGCATATAAGGTTTTGATAGAAGGTGTTGTCGTAGAAACTTCAAAACAGACCCATTCGATTGGAAATTCGAAGGGCTAGTACCCTTTTGAATAGTCGAAAGCGATCGGAGGGCAACTAGCCCCCCCACGCCCATCATTCCCCCAAACACATCCAATCAAAATTTTGAGATATCCATTTTGTTCAGCGTAGTTGATTTCCAGATAGAAAATATGTTTTTGAGGAGGACAGTCCCCCACAACCCTCCGGGCAAGGGCTTTAAGTTATACCCTGGGGACATATAAGGTTTTTATAGAAGGCGTTGTCGTAGAAACTTCGAAAAGGGCTAATTTGATTGGAAATTGGAGTGGCTAGTGCCCTTTTTAATAGTCGAAAGTGATTGGAAGGCAACGAGCCCCCCCCCCACGCCCATCATTCCCCGAAACAAATCCAATCAAAATTTTGAGATAGCCATTTTGTTCAGCGTAGTTGATTTCAACAGAGAAAATATATTTTTGAGGAGGACAGTCCCCCACAACCCTCGGGCAAGGGTTGTAAGTTATGCCCTGAGAGCATATAAGAACAATGTTGGCACAATGTTCTATGCATTATTTTTTTCCTTTAGAGCAGGGCACTTCATATGGAAAGGGGTCCTTGTAGAAACTTCAAAAGGGGCTCAATCGATTGGAAATTGAGAGCTCTATTGCCTTTTTTAATAGTTGAAAGTGATCGGAGGGCAAATAGCCCCCCCCCGCCCATCATTCCTCCAAACACATCCAATCAAAATTTTGAGATATCCATTTTGTTCAGCGTAGTTGATTTCCAGATAGAATATATGTTTTGGAGGAGGACACTCCCCCACAACCCTCAAGGGAAGGGTTTTAAGTTATACCCTGGGGACATATAACGTTTTTATAGAAGGCGTGAGGAGGACACTCCCCACAACCCTCAGGGCAAGGGTTTTAAATTATGCCCTGGGGGCATATAAGGTTTTTATAGAAGACGTTGTCGTAGAAACTTCAAAACAGGCCCATTCGATTGGAAATTCGAAGGGCTAGTACCCTTTTGAATAGTCGAAAGCGATCGGAGGGCAACTAGCCCCCCCCACAACCATCATTCCCCCGAACACATCCAATCAAAATTTTGAGATATCCATTTTGTTCAGCGTAGTTGATTTCCAGATAGAAAATATGTTTTTGAGGAGGACAGTCCCCCACAACCCTCCGGGCAAGGGCTTTAAATTATACCCTGGGGACATATAAGGTTTTTATAGAAGGCGTTGTCGTAGAAACTTCGAAAAGGGCTAATTTGATTGGAAATTGGAGTGGCTAGTGCCCTTTTTAATAGTCGAAAGTGATTGGAAGGCAACGAGCCCCCCCCCCCCACGCCCATCATTCCCCCAAACAAATCCAATAAAAATTTTGAGATAGCCATTTTGTTCAGCGTAGTTGATTTCAACAGAGAAAATATGTTTTTGAGGAGGACAGTCCCCCACAACCCTTGGGCAAGGGTTGTAAGTTATGCCCTGAGAGCAAATAAGAACAATGTTGGCACAATGTTCTATGCATTATTTTTCTCCTTTAGAGCAGGGCACTTCATATGGAAGGGGTCCTTGTAGAAACTTCAAAAGGGGCTCAATCGATTGGAAATTGAGAGCTCTAGTGCCCTTTTTAATAGTTGAAAGTGATCGGAGGGCAAATAGCCCCCCCCCCACGCCCATCATTCCTCCAAACAAATCCGATCAAAATTTTGAGATAACCATTTTGATCAACGTAGTTGATTCCCAGATAGAAAATATGTTTTTGAGGAGGACACTCCCCCACAACCCTCAGGGCAAGGGTTTTAAGTTATGCCCTTGGGGCATATAAGGTTTTTATAGAAGGTGTGAAAAGGACACTCCCCCACAACCCTCAGAGCAAGGGTTTTAAGTTATGCCCTGGGGGCATATAAGGTTTTGATAGAAGGCGTTGTCGTAGAAACTTCAAAACAAGGCCCATTCGATTGGAAATTCGAAGGGCTAGTACCCTTTTGAATAGTCGAAAGCGATCGGAGGGCAACTAGCCCCCCCCCCCCCTCACGCCCATCATTCCCCCAAACACATCCAATCAAAATTTTGAGATATCCATTTTGTTCAGCGTAGTTGATTTCCAGATAGAAAATATGTTTTTGAGGAGCACAGTCCCCCACAAACCTCCGGGCAAGGGCTTTAAGTTATACCCTGGGGACATATAAGGTTTTTATAGAAGGCGTTGTCGTAGAAACTTCGAAAAGGGCTCATTTGATTGGAAATTGGAGTGGCTAGTGCCCTTTTTAATAGTCAAAAGTGATTGAAGGGCAACTAGCCCCCCCCCCCCCCCCACGCCCATCATTCCCCCAAACACATCCGATCAAAATTTTGAGATAACCATTTTGTTCAGCGTAGTTGATTCCAGACAGAAAATATATTTTTGAGGAGGACACTCCCCCACAACCCTCAGGGTAAGGGTTTTAAGTTATGCCCTTGGGGCATATAAGGTTTTTATAGAAGGTGTGAAAAGGACACTCCCCCACAACCCTCAGAGCAAGGGTTTTAAGTTATGCCCTGGGGGCATATAAGGTTTTGATAGAAGGCGTTGTCGTAGAAACTTCAAAACAGACCCATTCGATTGGAAATTCGAAGGGCTAGTACCCTTTTGAATAGTCGAAAGCGATCGGAGGGCAAATAGCCCCATCTCCCCCCCCCCCACGCCCATCATTCCCCCAAACAAATCCAATCAAAATTTTGAGATATTCATTTTGATCAGCGTAGTTGATTTCCAGATAGAATATATTTTTTTGAGGAGGAAACTCCCCCACAACCCTCAGGGCAAGGGTTTTAAGTTATACCCTGGGGGCATATAAGGTTTTTATAGAAGGCGTTGTCGTAGAAACTTCGAAAAGGGCTCATTTGATTGGAAATTGGAGTGGCTAGTGCCATTTTTAAGAGTCGAAAGTGATTGAAGGGCAACTAGCCCCCCCCCCCCTACGCCCATCATTCCCCCAAACACATCCGATCAAAATTTTTAGATAGCCATTTTGTTCTGCGTAGTTGATTCCCAGACAGAAAATATGTTTTTGAGGAGGACACTCCCCCACAACCCTCAGGGCAAGGGTTATAAGTTATGCCCTTGGGGTATATGAAGTTTTTATAGAAGGCGTTGTCGTAGAAACTTCAAAAAAGGCTCATTCTATAGGAAATTCAAAAGGCTAGTGCCCTTTTTAATAGTCGAAAGTGATCGGGGGCCAACTAACCCCCCCCCCCCCCCCCCACGCTCATCATTCCTCCAAACACATCCAGTCAAAATTTTGAGATATCCATTTTGATCAGTGTAGTTGATTTCCAGATAGAATATATGTTTTTGAGGAGGACAATCCCCCACAACCCTCAGGGCAAGGGTTTTAAGTTATACCCTCGGGGCATATAAGGTGTTTATAGAAGGTGTGAAGAGGACGCTCCCCCAAAACCCTCAGGGCAAGGGTTTTAAGTTATGCCCTGGGGGCATATAAGGTTTTTATAGAAGGCGTTGTCGTAGAAACTTCAAAACTGGCCCATTCGATTGGAAATTCAAAGGGCTAGTGTCCTTTTGAATAGTCGAAAGCGATCGGAGGGCAACTAGCCCCCCCCCTGACGCCCATCATTCCCCAAAACACATCCAATCAAAATTTTGAGATATCCATTTTGTTCAGCGTAGTTGATTTCCAGATAGAAAATATGTTTTTGAGGAGGACACTCCCCCACAACCCTCAGGGCAAGGGTTTTAAGTTATGCCCCGGGGTCATATAACGTTTTATAGAAGGCGTTGTCGTAGAAACTTCGAAAAGGGCTCATTTGATTGGAAATTGGAGTGGCTAGTGCGTTTTTGAGAGTCAAAAGTGATTGGAGGGCAACTAGCCCCCCCCCCATGCCCATCATTCCCCCAAACACATCCGATCAAAATTTTTAGATAGCCATTTTGTTCAGCCTAGTTGATTCCCAGACAGAAAATATGTTTTTGAGGAGGACAATCCCCCACAACCCTCAGGGCAAGGGTTTTAAGTTATGCCCTTGGGGCATATAAGGTTTTTATAGAAGGTGTGAAAACGACACTCCCCCACAACCCTCAGAGCAAGGGTTTTAAGTTATTTTAAGTTAAGGGTTTTTAAGTTATAAGGTTTTTATAGAAGGCGTTGTCGTAGAAACTTCAAAAAAGGCTCATTCTATGGGAAATTCAAAGGGCTAGTGCCCTTTTTAATAGTCGAAAGTGATTGGAGGGCAACTAGCCCCCCCCCCCCCCGCCAAACCCATCATTTCCCCAAACACATCGAATCAAAATTTTGAGATAGCCATTTTGTTCAGCGTAGTTGATTTCTAGACAGAAAAATGTTTTTGAGGAGGACACTCCCCCACAACCCTCGTGGCAAGGGTTTTAAGCTATGCCCTGAGGGCATATAAGAACGATGTTGGCACCATGTTCTATGTATTGTTTTTTTCCTTTAGAGCAGGGCACTTCATATGGAAGGGGTCGTCCTAGGAATTTCAAAAGGGTGTCATTCGATTGCAAATTGAGTTCTAGTTCCCTTTTTAATAGTTGAAAGTTATTGGAGGGCAACTAGCCCCCCCCCCCCACGCCCATCATTCCCCCAAACACATCAAATCAAAATTTTGAGATAGCCATTCTGTTCAGCGTAGTTGATTTCCAGATAGAAAATATATTTTTGAGGAGGACACTCCCCCACAACCCTCAGGGGAAGGGTTTTAATCTATGCCCTGAGGGCATATAAGAGCAATGTTGGCACAATGTATTATTTATTATTTTTTTCCTTTAGAGCTGGGCACTTCATATGGAAGGTGTCGTCGTAGAAATTTCAAAAGAGGCTCATACGATTGGAAATTCAGAGTTCTAATGAATTGAAAGATATGCCCTGGGGTTATATAAGAACGATGTTGGGACAATGTTCTATGTATTATTTTTTTTCCTTTAGAGCAGGGTACTTCATATGGAAGGGGTCGTCGTAAAAAACTTTTTAATAGTCGAAAGTGATTGGAGGGCAACTAGCCCCCCCCCCCACGCCCATCATTCCCCCAAACACATCCAATCAAAATTTTGAGATTGTCATTTTGTTCAGCGTAGTTGATTTCCAGTTAACAATTGTGATTTTGAGGAGGAAACCCCCCCACAACCCTCAGGGCAAGGGTTTTAAGTTATGCCCTGGGGGCATATAAGGTTTTTATAGAAGGTGTTGTCGTAGAAACTTCAAAACAGGCCCATTCGATTGAAAATTCGAAGGGCTAGTACCCTTTATAATAGTCGAAAGTGATCGGAGAGCAACTAACCCCTCCCACGCCCATCATTCCCCCAAACAAATCCAATCAAAATTTTGAGATATTAATTTTTTTTCAGCGTAGTTGATTTCCAGATAGAAAATATGTTTTTGAGGAGGACACTCCCCTACAACCCATAGGGCAAGGGTTTTAAGTTATACCCTAGGAGGATATAAGGTTTTTATAGAAGGCGTTGACGTAGAAACTTCGAAAAGGGCTCATTTGATTGGAAATTGGAGTGGCTAGTGCTATTTTTAAGAGTCAAAAGTGATTGGAGTGCAACTAGCCCCCCCCCCCCCCAACTAACACATCCAGTCAAAATTTTGAGATAGCCATTTTGTTCAGCGTAGTTGATTTCTGGATAGAAAATAAGTTTTTGAGGAGGACACTCCCCCACAACCCTCGGGGCAAGGGTTTTAAGTTATTCCCTGAGGGCATATAAGAACGATGTTGGCACCATGTTCTATGAATATTTTTTTTCCTTTTGAGTGGGGCACTTCATATGGAAGAGGTCGTCGAAAAAACTTCAAAAGGGGCTCATTCGATTGGAAATTGAGAGTTCTAGTGCCCTTTTTAATAGTCGAAAGTGATTGGAGGGCAACTAGCCCCCTCCCCCCATGCCCATCATTCCCCCAAACACATCCAATCAAAATTTTGAGATAGCCATTTTGTTCAGCGTAGCTGATTTCCAGATAAAAAAAAATATGTTTTTGAGAAGGACACTTCCCCACAATCCTCAGGGCAAGGGTTTTAAGTTATGCCCTGGGGTTATATAAGAATGATGTTGGCAAAATGTATTATTTATTAATTTTTTCCTTTATAGCAGGGCACTTCGTATCAAAGAAGTTGTCATAGAAACTTCGAAAAGCGCTCATTCAATTTGAAATTAGAGGGGTTTGTGCCCTTTTTAATGGTCAAAAGTGATTGGAAGGCGACTAACACCCCTCTCAGGCCTACCATTTTCCCAAACACATCCAGTAAAAATTTTGAGATAGCCATGTTGTTTAACGTAGTTGAAAGTTCTGGAAACTCGGTCTTAGAGGATGACAAACACCCTAACAGACCTAAGGGTAAGGGTTTTAATTTATGCCCTGGGGCATATAAGGTGTTTATAGAAAGCGCTGTCGTTTCCAAAAGGGCTCATTTGATTGAAAATTGAAAGGCCTAGTGCCCTTTTTAATAGTCGAAAGTGATTGGAAGACTTGACATTTTTATAGTAAAGATTGAAGTGGGTATAATGTATTATTTTTGTTGTTGTTGTTTAGACCAGGGCACTTCGTATCGAAGGAGTTGTTGTGGGAATTTCGAAAAGGGCTCATTCGATTGAAAATGGAAAGGGCTGATGCCCTTTTTAATAGTCGAAAGTGATTTAAGGGCAACTAATCCCCCTTCCACTCCCACCCTCCCACGCCAACTCTCCCATTTCTGCTCTGAAAATTTAACCAAATCAAAATAGCGTAAGTTTATCCAAGCTATCAAAGAAAGTAAACAATTTTTTTTTTTCGAATGGTATCAAGTTTTCCATTTCAGGTGCATTTCAAAACGAGCAGAAATTAACATAGGTTGGGCGCAAAACCCATATGCCTTCCCAAGGCCAGAACAAAATTTGCCCTTTAATGAAAAAATATAAATGTTTTTACTTTTATAACTTTAATAAATCAAATAATATTAATATTTTGATTACTAAATATCAATATATGTATATTAAACTGATAATGCACATTCATTTGCATTTTTTCAGTAAAGTGCAAATTTTGTTCTGGCCCTGGGAAGGCATAAGGGTTTTGCGCCCAACTTATGTTAATTTCTGCTCGTTTTGAGTTTGACTCGGTTAATTATTTTAATTTCTGTTCGTTTTGGGTTTCATTTATTTATCGGTGCTGATTTGTGCTAGTTTTACGCTTGGTAGATTATTTGATTTTATTTTTGCTCATTTTTGTTTAATGGAGTTCTTTATTTTTCTTTGAAAAACTTACTTTGTGGAAAAAGTTTTTTAAATTAATAGCATTAAAAACGGCACTTTTGGTACCTCCTTCTTATGTGGAAGAGTTTGGAAGCATAAAACTGTACCATTGCAATAATTATTGTCTAAAGCCCTTAACTGGAGGCTTACAAGATCCCCTCACACATATTTCTCTACAGACCCTCTTAGTAAGTTTCATAAATCAACTAGTCATATTAAAAGTAAAAAATCATTGCGAAAACAAATTATCTAAAACTAAAAACTTTTCAACTAAACATCTACCAGAAATTAAGCTTGATTGATCAACAGTTTTGAATTGAACCTTCAAACTTCACTCTGTGATGAAGCCTGTGTACTAGTTCTAACGGTGGTAATTGAGGGGAAGGGACGTCCTTGCCCCCTTAGTTTTTACTTTTGCCTAGGTTTTGAAATCACTTTTTTTTTGTCATTTCATTGGAAAAGGCACTTGTTTCATTTAAAAAAGTTGAGGAAACAACCGAAAGTGCACATTGTGGGAATGTGCTATCAAATCAAATCTATAAAAAGCGATTAAGTAGGGGGAAGGCACCATGCTTGGGAAAATTTTTTTGCTTTGCTTCTTACTCCTTGACCCTTTGCAGTGCAGAAACGAAAATTTCTCAGCATCATCTGCATTAATCAAGGAAGATGTTGTCAAGTTTTCAAGTCTTGAAATTAATTTGTTTTCAAGAAAATATGTTCTTTTGACAACTACCCATTTTGTCCCAAGCATGGAACTGGGCACCAAAGATGGGACAAGTGGAAACCGTACTTGGGACAGACAATAAAAACGTTTATTCGATGCAAATCTCAGTTATTTAATAGAGAGAACATAGAAAATTGAAGAACAAAGCACAGCTGTACAAAACAAGCTTAAACCAGAAGTCGTTCACTTGTTCACAACACGTTAAATGGTGACAAATCAGGGGAAAGACAAAATGTCCGGCCTTTCCGGAAGGCTCAGGCTTTGGCAAGATCATCACGATTTCGGTTGTACTATACTAGTATAAAACCTCAGTGGGGATGAATTTCAAGAATGGAGCAGTCCTCTTGAAATACCAAACCTTTACTTCTTTTTCCTCTGCCATTTTCAAAATAATTTCACCAACAATGTGGTACTTTTCTTTTTTGGTGTCCTTTTCAAGTACTAAGACAAAGTCTCCAGTTTTCATACCATGAAATTGAGGGTTTCTCTCGGCTGAAGGTCGTTCCTGAGCATCTGGTTTGATTGGTGCAGCCAAGTCCAAAATATCTCAAGATTCTTCTGCTTTCAGTGAAAAAGAACTGCCTAGGCTTTTTGCTTCTTTGATGAGGGTTTCTGAGAGCTCCCTTAGTTTGTCAAAGCACAGAGTCCTCCTCAATCTTCTTCTTTTTGGGAGTATCTGTCAGTATTTGACACACCCTTTTTGGTTGGCGTCTTATTGTGGCCTTTTTGGGACGAGCTTTAGAATGTGATCTTATTATGGTAGGCAAAACACTCAGGTTTGAAGTGCAGGTGATTCCTGAATCATGAGGGGCTCAACCCTCCTTTTCTGATTCTGAGGATAGCAAGTCTTCATTTCTGGGTTCTAATGCAGGCTTACTCAGTGGTCTATTGGTGACAGCTGATGGTGAAAAATTGCTGCCCTATGGGTCATTGAGCAGTCGCTGGAGTTATGTTTCATTTGTGTGTTTATATTGAATAAAGTCAAAGTCCAAAAAAAAGTCAAAGTTCAAAGTTGAAGGCAAATGGGCAAATACCTGTTACTCAAAACACTGCAGTGATGTTGGTTGGGGTAAATGAAAGTGGATAAGTAACACCAAGAAACTGCAGAATTTCCTACAGAAAACTGGAATACCTGGACTGTTGACCATCCGGCTTGAAATTGCTGTGTTGTAATGGGATTTGATAGAGTAGAACACTCCAAGATCAGTTGGTTGCAGATTGTGCAACATGTGTGGAGCTAAGGTCTAAAGGATGCCCAAAGTCTGAAAAACAAGCAAGAATGGTCGTGATCTGGCCCCTCTCAGCAAAAGCCATCCTTCCGACTTGACGGACTCCAGTCTCAGCAACAACCTTATGTGGCTTTTGCACGGTAGTTAAGCCATTTTCATCCACGTTTCGTATACTTTGGGGAGGGAAGGGATAGCAGTGACCTAAATGTCATTGCTATCCATTACTTTGAGCACATATTGTCTGACAAAGGAATACACCCCAACCCGAACAAGGTCCGAGCCATCCGAGAAACGCCTTCCCCAACTAGTCACGAGCAGCTACAAACGCTCCTCGGTATGATGAATTATCTGTCTCACTACATACCCAAACCCATCAAGCCTGAACGAGCCTCTTCGAAAACTTGGAAAAAAAAACTGTTTGATTGGACGGCGACACATGAAACCACTCTTCAGAAGATTAAAGATTCTATTTGCCAAAACGCGGCATTCTCTGATCCTGGTGAACTGTCCGTCGAGTTACAAGTCAACATTTCAATGTCCGGTTTGGGAGCGGCGTTGACTCAGAAGTCCTCAGCAGTATCATTCGCATCTAAATCACTGACTGATACCGAGAAGAAATACTCCCAATTTGAGAAGGAGCTCTATGCAATAGTGCTTGGCTGTCGCCATTTCCATCAATACCTGTGTGGACGTCTATTTACCATCATCACCGATCACAAGCCCCTAGAAATACTCCTAAACAGGCCCATCAGCAAATCATCCCCAAGGTTACAAAGGATGCTCCTCCAGATCCAGCCGTATGACTACAACATCAAATTCCAACCAGGCAAAGACATTCCCCTAGCTGACGCTCTCTCTCGGTTACACATCAATATAGAAGACCAAGAAATGCAGACCAGCCTCGAATGCTGCGTTGCCTCAGTGGTGAAATTGCTTCCAATCAGCAGTGAAAAACTTTCAGAGTTAAAACAAGAAACCTACCTTGATCCAGAGCCTACCGCCGTGCGGGAAGCATTGTAAACAGCTGGCCAGCAACCAGGAGCCAGGTTCCAGCGGCAGCAGCCGAATTTCAGTTCGTCAGAGACCAACTAACCGTGGTAGAAGACATCATAATGAAAGATGATCGGTTGGTCTTACCACGAATGATACAGAAATTAATCTTGACCAATCTCTATGCCTCACACCTCGGCATGGATACAACAAAGCAAAGGACCCATTCTATAGTATACAGGCCAGGGATGAACCGCTCTGTCGAGGAATTCATCAAAAAATGACACGCTTGCTGTACATACCAAAGATCCAACCCAAAAGAGCCCCTTCTGCATCATAAGATCCCTACTTACCCGTGGAAACACGTGGAAGTCGACCTCTTCTAAAAACAACAAGTTACACATGGTAACAGTCGACTAATACAGTAAATTCATCGAAATCGACTATCTGGGACTAACCGCACTATCCGTCCATGTAATAGATTGCCAGAAGTGCCACTTTGCGAGACATGGCATTTCACGCCTTATGACGACGGATAACAGACCCCAATTTAGCGCCTAAAATTTGGAGAGGACTGGGGAATAAAGATACTGTCTTCTAGTCATACTACCCACAGTCGAACGGCATCCCAGAAAGTTTTTTTCTGAATTTAAAACAAAAGCTGTTTGGCAAGTTTTTGTGAACTTATTTTGCAACTTAGTGAACTTTTAGTTTTTGTGAACTTAGGTCACCTATAGTAACAATATGTGAAACTTGTCTGACTTGTTTTTAGTAAGAAATTAGACATTTGATTTAGCCATAAATCAGTGTGAATGTAATTAGGCAAGCCGCTATTTATAGGCAATCACGCTACAATAATGGTGGCGGGAGGAAAGAAACCACCAGAAAAATGGTGGTTTCGATACATGTGTGCCCAGTTTTGAATTTTCTGCAGCGGAACATTACAAAAGAAAAAGATATAGTTATCAAGATTGCATCAAAATTTTTCGCAAAAGATGCGATAAAGCAGGCACAGGATGTGTGCAAAAGTGCCTTGAAACTTGAAGTTCTTGAAGGGCGCAGGGGTTCACATCCAAGCGTAATATTTTTGGCAGATTTCCATGATCTGTTGAGTGGTGTTTTAGCACGTAAGGAGGAACTACCCCTCTTTGTTATAGTTGATCCTTGTGATGTACCAGTTATCCCTAATGAACCAAGCAGTATTGTAGCATCTCGTTTAAACGAGTGCGTGAGAATGTTAAATTTTCTCTTTGAAAAGCAGGAAAACTCAATGCAGCCCCCAGGCCCTGTGATCTGGCCGTCAGTGCCAGCTCAAGCGCAACCTTCTGTTCCTGTTGTGCTAAGCAATATTCCGACCAACTTGAATATTCGAAACCCTGTTAATCAACGTGAGTTTGTGGAAAAACTAGGTTATGCCGATAAGGTCCAGCATATTGTGGCTAAAAAGATAAGATAATAATGCAAATGTCTGACGCATAATCAGCGGCTGTTGCTGTTGCTGCAATACCGAACACGCTAAATATTCGAGCGAAGGTAGTGAGGCACGAGGATGCCGGTATTATAAGGATGGACCAAGACTATGACGTTTCAAAAATACCTATTCTTGTTAGCAGTGTGGACAGTGCAACCAGATTCGGTAACACATCCGTAGTCCAGCTAAAATTCATATCGAAAGATGAATTAAATCGTGCTGTTAAACACGGAATCAAGATTGAATATGGCTTATTTCGAGTTACGTTGCCGATCGAGAAACCGATGCAATGTCACAATTGTCAAGGCTTCGGTGATTTGCTGGAGTGTTCTAATCCAACTAAATGCAGCAAATGTGCCGGCAACCATAGTAACCGTGACAGGAGCTATCAGGCGCAATCCTTTGCCTGTGCCAACCGTGGTGGTAGTCACCAAATCAACAGTCTGTCGTGTTCAGAAGTCAAGAAACACCTACCTGTCCAAGGGCCTGATGTTAGAAATGAAACTATAAACCGTGTGTGTCAATATGGACTCTAGTCCTAATGAAAAAGTTTCTGTATTTTTTCAGAATTAATGGTGCCCGGGAGAAATTATGAACTCCTGAGAACATGTTATTTAAGTATGATATTGTATCTTTAGCCGAACACTTACTTAATGTGGATAATTCTCCGATGCTAGAAGTCTCGTCTGACCATTTATTTTTATTAGGCTTGCTAAAAATAACAACTGGCCCTCCATCTGGTGGGTCATTAGTTGTTGTAAATAAGGAATTTAAATGTAGTTGTTTTGAATCTAGAGATTGATTAAGGACCTCACAGTTGATTAAGGTAGTATTGTTCTTGTATGTGTTTATATGCCAACTAATTATCGAAATTCGACATCTAGCCAACAATATGCTTTAGCTTGTGCGTCTCTGTCAAAATTACTGCATAAAATTAAGTCATCAAATAAATCACTTGTCATATGTGGTGACCTCAACACAGACCTCAATGATACTGCTGGACCTTTTACATAATTGATCCTTTCTTCATTGCCAAGCTAAATATTTTTGCTTTCAAAGTCCAAACCTTTCTCTTACGTTCACCATTCTGGTTCCATTTCCGATCTTGATTTTGTTCTCTCGAATATCCTGGAACTCTATAGCGTTCTTGTTGACGTTTCTGGTAATATTTTAACAAGTGACCATTTACATTTAAAGTTTTGTATGAATTTGTTTGTTCCACAAATCAGTCAACAGCCTCAGTGGTTTTGGAATATGAATTGGGATAATATCGATATATCACTATATCAAAGTGTTTTGGATTCTATGCTGTCTAAAATCAAAATTCCTTTTCACCTTCTTTCGACAACGCTGAAGGGCAGCAGCCTTTGCTGTCTAGATTGCTATCTTACTGGTATTACTCATTCGATCAAAGTAGCCACCTCAGCGGCCGCACCATCTGAGAGAATTAGGATTGGTACACGAAAAAGGGCTGGAGCGATGACCCAGAGCTACAATCTGCAAAGAACTGTCACAAGTTTTGGTTTAAAATCTGGGGGGATTGTGATCGCCCCACATCTGGTTTAATTTTTAGGATCCTTAAATCGACTAAAAGAGAGTACCGGAAAGCTTTACAGGTCTTCAAAAGAAGGCAAGTATCTATTCTATCTCGTGATATCCGAAATCATCCGCAGATACTATGGAACAAACTATCAAAGTTCACATCATCGTCATTTTCGCGTTCTAACCCTATTGATGTAGCTTCCTGGGAAAAACACTTCTTCTCTATATTCTCTGATAGCCCCCCACCACTGGACACCATTTTTCGGCAGATTCTCTTACGCCATTTTTCTCAACTAGATCATAGCCGAAATCTTGTTTTTATCACACCATCTGCAGTTCTTACGCTAATTCGTCTCCTTAAAAAAGGCAAAGCTCCTGGTTCTGACGAAATCCAATCAGAACATTTGATTTATGGTACTGCGAAACTAGTTGAGCATATGGCACTACTTTTCCAAGCTTGTATTGCACAGCAATTCGTACTGAATGCACTACGTGAAGGCAATGTGACGTGTGTCCCAAAAAAGAATAAGGACCCTCAATCATGTGACTCTTATCGTCCAATTACAGTTTGTTCAGTTATTTCAAAATTGTTTGAAAAGATTCTTCTTTTAAAAATTTCGAATAGATGTGACCATGGAGATCATTAGTTTGGTTTTCCTGCGGGTTTTGGTGTTGGGAATGCACATGCAGTTTTCGTGTCTATTTTGGAGAGATATGATAGAATGAAGAAACCTTAATACGTTTGTGCAATAGATATTTCTAAAGCATTTGATCCGATCCTACACTCCCAAGCTGTTTTAGCACTTTTGAAGAGTGGGGTAAACCCATTCATTTGGGCCTCCTTGTGGCAATGATACCAAAACTCCTCCATACGTGTCCGCGTGGAAAATCTTTATAGCAGTCGAATTTCTGTGCATCGTGGAGCAAAACAGGGCTCAGTGTTGAGTCCTGCAATATTTAACAATGCCATCGGCTGCGCAACCCGCAGAGTACCGCATTTTCTTATCGAGCCATCCATTGACGCAAGTCACCTTTCATACGCAGATGACATTCTTCTGCTGTCTGATAATTTGCAATCACTGCAAGCTGCTATGAACAGCCTTTATGCCGGGTTTTCTGACATCTTCTGTCAGTCACGTCTGCTAAAACCTGAATTTCTCGTTTTTGGTTGTCATCACCCTCCCGATTCAAAAATTCAGGTTGGCCCTCATTCAATTTCTGCCACGGCTTCACTCAAGTACTTTGGACTTGCATTCGGGACCTCAATTCGAACAACAAGGTCATTAGCAATAAATGCGTTGAGAGAGAAATTGACAAAAGTCCTATGGACGTTTTTCTAGAGTTAAAGGTCAATTTTACAAAAAAACGCTTGGTTAGCTTTATAACTCGTTTTTTGCTTCCCATGTATTTTTTCTGCTGCCATTATGGAAATTTTTTTACCACGTGTGAACGTCAACAATTTCGGTCTTTTTCAAATTTTGTAAGTATTTTCTTCGTGTTCCTATTTGGTCTCGTAACAGTTATATCTCCAAACGCTACGGTGTTTTTGAGATATGTGATAAAATGGTTATTTTAGAAGGGAGATTCAGACAGCGATCTAAGTCAGACGTAGATTTTCCGTTGGGATGTATTAATCGTTTGTGAGTCATTGTTAGTGTATTTTTAGTTTGTGATGATAAGTGTTTATACTTTGTTTATATAGTGTTTATAATTTTCTTTTTCCATACTCCTTAAAGTGCATTTTTGAATGTATAGAGGGTTCAAATTAATTATTATTATTGTAGCAATTTAAACTGGTTGCCCTAGATAGGCTAGTTGCTTCAGGCGTTCTTAGTGAAAGGCTTGGATTTGGTGACATGAAGCCATAATACCATTTCTTGCCTGCTTTTATCTTGTCATTCCAACTCGAAGGATATGACAATCCAGTTATTTTAGCATATTCATAGGCTAGCTCACGAACTTCTGAAATGCCAAGACCATAATAAAGATGGGATGATTTAGAAACACAATGGATAGTTGCCGCATCTTGCATGCTCTTTTTATTTTTGACAACTTTAGTGATGGCAGCACTAAGCTACCATAAGAGAGATAGAGAGAGAGAGAGAGAAGAAGAGAGAGAGAGAGAGAGAGAGAGAGGAGAGAGAGAGAGAGAGAGAGAAAGAGAATAATAAACAAAATTTTTGAGGAAGTCCAGAATAAAAGAGGGAGAGGGGGCAAACGTCCTCTCCGTGCCTACGCCCATGCATTGGAAATGTCCCAAAGTACCAATACAGAGCTGTCTTATCTCCCCTAGATCGGTGATAATTACAAATTACATTAAAAATAAGTTTTCAACTGAAACTAGGAAGTAACATTAAAACTTAAAATGAGCATACATTATTCATTATAAATAAAAAAGATCATGGCAGCGTTGTTTCTGCATTAAATTTTAATCAAAACGAACAAAGATTAATTTTAAAAAAACAAAGTTTTTCCGAGGGAAGTGAAGAGCGAAGTTGAAACTTAAAACGGACAAAAATTATTACTTCATAGCCTATTTAATATATATTAATATAGCTAGCACAAATAAACCAACTAATTATGTTTCCCTATGCTTTTACGATTATACAAAACTAGCGCTTTACTGAAAACACAAAATAATATAGGAGTTTTGGTACAGTAAAAGCAAACCAATTAAGGACACTTTTTATAGAATCAAAATATTATCAATCCCTTTTAGGATTTTCTTTAATTTGGTATCACTTTTGCACAATGGCTCAGTTCAATGACTGGCTCTCATTTTGGTTCTTAAAAGGACATATAATGATTAGTTTGTACATAAGTTCAAATTAAGGCCATCTTGATAGTATTAGGACTATAGACTAGCTTTAGAATTTGTATCATAGCTTGAAATTCACTCTTGTATAGAGAGAAATAATCGGATTTCCGGAGTTCATATTATGTCTTATTTGATCTTCATTTCAAGTGATACTAAAGCATATTTCTTACAATTTAAGACTGTATATTACCCACTATTGGTATTATAGCTGGTGAGAGCAAAATGCTGCTTGATAAATCAATCCAATATTTCTGTATGTTGTTCAATTCCTTCGCGGTTACTAAAAAATATTTAGTTTTATGCTTATGTTTTTAAGATAATTATAATTATATACTGAAAGTTACTAAGGTCACAACTGGTGTAAGAATATAAAAATCTTTATAGATTCGTTTAGTGTTGTCAGGCTACATACTCACTTTCGACTCTTAAATCAATAATCCTGTTTTTTATACTTGACTTTTTGTGTTTTCAGTTAAGCGCTAGTTTTGTATAATCATAGAAGCACAGGGAGACACAATTTGTTGGTTTATTTGTACTAGTTACATTAATATATACTAAATAGGCAGTGAAGTAATAATTTTTGCCCGTTTCAAGTTTCAACTTGACTCTTTACTTCCCTAAGAAAAACTTTGTTTTTTTAAATAAATTTCGGACAAAGTTATTAAAGATCACACATTACATAGATCTAATGACCAAAAATTAATTCTTTAATTAGTTTTATATCAACTTTTCCCAAATATAGTTAAAGTAGGCCTTACTGGGGTAGCTTACAAACAATCTTTAGTAGATAAAGAGGGTGATGAAATATTAAAAAGAGATTCTTTAAATCCATTTTGGCTACGTTTGTAGTCACGTAAAAAACCGAAAACTTACAACTCTTCTTGTATCATATTATTCATTGATACTGAGCTTAGCACTTTGTTTGGTAGAATATTTGTAAACTGTTGCAGATTTATTTTTAATTATTATATGTTTTTGCAATCAAAATGTACAATATCAAACAGTTCGTGGTGACGAACAGTAAGTAAGGAGCGACCCGGCTCAATAGTAGCCAAAACTTTAAAAAACGGAACTTTTATACCAACAGACACATCAGAAGAATCAGATTTTTATGCTGAAGTTATATTCAAGCTCCTATCTGCAAAGATGTGGAATTTTGTATTTTTTGAAAGAAGAAAGACCATGGATGCGTGTGTATTTGTTTTTTTTTTTCCCAGGGGTGATCGTATCGATCCAGTCGTCCTAGAATATCGTGAGAGGGCTCATTTGAACGGAAATTAAAAGTTCTAGTGCCCTTTTTAAGTGACCAAACAAATTGGAGGGCAACTTGACCCCCTCCCAGACTCATTTTTTCCCGAAGTAACCCAATCAAAATTTTGAGATAGCCATTTTGTTTAGCATAGTCGAAAATCTAATTAATATGTCTTTGAGGATGACTTAATCCCCCACAATTCCCAGGGGAAGGGCTGTAAGCTATAAGCATTGTCTATTGTTTACATAGAGCATTGGTTATTGGGAAGCAATAAAGCATACAGGTGTTTTCAGGAGGAATTTTTTTCTAGTGGGGGGTCAGGCTTGGAGTTACGGGAGAGGATCTTTCCATGGAGGATATTTCCTTGGGGGAAGGAAGATTTCCATGAAGGAGAGCCAGATTTCCCAGCATTATTCAAAAAACGATCAGAAATTAAATAAATAAACAATTTTTTTTTTCAACTGAAAATAAGGAGCAACATTAAAACTTAAAACGAACAGAAATTATTACGTATATGAGAGGGTTCGCCCCCTAGTCAATACCTCGCTCTTTACACTAAAGATTTTTAGCACTTTCAAAAGAGCTATCTATTCTAATTAACCGGCCTTTGTGATTCAGGGGTTTCTGATTCGAACAAAATTCGTACTTTAGCGTAAAGAGCAAGGAATTGACTAGGGAGCGAACTCCCTAATATACATTATAAAAATATACGAACATAGAAATTCGTTACGTCAGAACAAAATTTTGAGAGAGCCATTTAGCCAAAAAAAAGGAAAATTAATATGCGAATTTCGTTTTAATTATTCATTTTTGTATTAATTATTCAATTTCGTTTTAATTATTCATAAATATAAAAAAAAAACTTTACAGAAGACATATAAAAGAAATAAAAAGAGTCTGACACAATAACAAATTTAGTTTATTGATTAAAAAAAATGAAAAACAAGTGGGCAGCATTCAAAATGCACCGAACTACTATCCGTCAAAAATTTAAGAAGATCTAAAATACAGAAACACTTCTGTTAAAGTCTTAATACGGCCTTGGAGCACTACGTGGAAGTCTTAAAAAATAAAATTTGAAGCATGGAAAAACTTTAAGAGGAATGTTTTCACAGATGCAGGTAAAAAGTCAGCTAGTCTTGACGATAAATAATTCATCAGATAATTAACGGCCTCGAACCCCTTGTCACCGTCTTCTGAGTGTGCACACATGACTAGATGTTGAACATTCTCAATGAAAACTGACGGAAACTATAAAAAGAATAAAATTAATAAAATGCCATATTGAAAATTGGGCATTAGATTAGTATTTTCTGAAACATATCTTTTGGGGACGCTACATGGATGACGTAATTTCACTCTGGAACAATGGGAAAAATGAGCTCAAGGGTTTCACAGATGTAGGTAAAAAGTCAGCTAGTCTTGACGATAAATAATTCATCAGATAATTAACGGCCTCGAACCCCTTGTCACCGTCTTCTGAGTGTGCACACATGACTAGATGTTGAACATTCTCAATGAAAACTGACGGAAACTATAAAAAGAATAAAATTAATAAAATGCAACATATTGAAAATTGGGCATTAGATTCGTATTTTCTGAAACATATCTTTTGGGGACGCTACATGGATGACGTAATTTCACTCTGGAACTATGGGAAAAATGAGCTCAAGGGTTTTTTAGATCACCTTAATACATACGAGAGAAATTTACAGTTTACTTTAGAAAACGAAATCGCAAATAAAATCCCATTCCTAGATGTGTTAGTTATTCGTAGCTTCGATAAACTCAATTTTACTATTTATAGAAAATCAACACAAAATAATAGATATTTGCATTATCAAACCACCCCCCACAAGTTAAAAGAGCAGTCGTAATATCCCTCGTCGATCGTGCCCTAAACATTTGTTCTGATTCCCACGTCACAGCAGAATTAAACTTTATCAAGAACATACTTTTTTGGAAATGGGTATCCTATTTTATTTATTAATAGTGTAATAAACTGCAGACTGAAAACACATTCCAGTAAAATTAATGATAGTTTACCAAGTGAGATTTCTGACAAGCCCTTAAACATAATTTACCTCCCCTACATCCCAAAAATCACTACAAATCTTAAAAAAGTTTGCACAAAAAATAATCTGTATGTAGTATTCACAAATAATTTTAGAATCATAAATTTTCTAAATTCTGGTAAAGATAAAACCCCAGTTACTCGCCAAAGAGGGGTCTATCAAATACCATGCGATTGTGGCAAATATTATAGAGGTAGAACACACCAGAATTTAGAAAAACGCATACAACAGCATAAAGATGATATAGTCAAAGCTCTAAATTCTAATATTTCCGCTGTTTCATCTGATTCTGCATTAGGTAGCCATATTTTTGAAAATCCTAACCACAATATACTTTTTGATGAATCCGCCATTATTGGCAATGACCTAGGAATAAATATTTCCTTAAATAGGGACTTGGGGGAATATACACTAAATGCTCTATACACAAATTTAATTAAAAATGATCTTACAAAATATTTTAAAAAACCGATAGACATTAACACAGAACCGGTCACAAAAAGACCTTTGAGGTTAGCTGCCAAAAAGTCTGGATTAGCAATAAGAACGTGTTTTTAAATTTTTTTTCTTTCAGCTCATTGAATCGCCCTGTTTTTCCTTACTTCTTATCAGTCCTGGTTGAACTTCACTGAAGTAAGGATGCTAGGACTGCTTTAAAAATTTTTAAATTTTTGATTTTATTGGTCATATGTTTTTGTGAGTCTTTTTCTTTTATTCTTTTATATATTTTTGTCTTGCTTACGACAGCCTTTGAACATAGGGCCGAAATATTCATTCAAATTATCGCCACTGTCTTGCAAAAAGATTTCCCTATTGTTCTTCGTGCTTTTGTTGTTTGTTATGGAAAGGCAGTGTGGTGTTCCTCGCTATTTTTTATTTGCCATATCTTGATAATGGCTCGACGAATCGAGTTGAAACTGTTGGGGATTGTGGGGATCCGGGGTGGGGGGTATGAGAAAAGGAATTTCAAATTTTGATACAGGGGAGATATCAAATCAGGTGGAAAGACATTATGAGTTTCCAAATTACACAAATGGTATACCTACAGTTATGTCTGTGGAAGGAATTAGAATTTTCAGTTGGTGTTTCAGAGGAGGGGGGGGCAAGATGACTTGAAATCTGTGTTTATTGGGATAAAAATGTTTTGTCTTTGATTTTCCAAAAAGTTTAAACCTTCTAAGTTGGTTGGGTTTGGGTATGACTCCTCTTCCTAGTAGATCTACTGACGAAAGGGATTTAGAGACCCCCCTTTCCTCAGCCTCTCACGTTTTTTAAAATCCTTCATGTAGTTGGAATGCATAATTAGGACATTAGCTATGACTTCAAACTAAATTTGGTTAAGCTTACATTATTTTTTGTAGAGATATCCTAATGACTAGAAGATTGTATCCTCACCTCCCCGCTGAGGTTGCATAGGCTCGGGCCCCCTGAAGGGCTTAGGATACTAGCTGTCAAACTCAATAAGTCCATTGTGTTCTTACTGTATTTTCTTGTAGATTTCCTAATGGCTAGAAAATAGCCCTAACCTCCCCCCCTTCCTACAATGTTAGATTGGGCCTGGACCCCAAAAAGGTGCAATTTTTTAATTACTTCTCGTTTATCTGCCATGTTCAGTTGAAATCTGACAAACCGTTAAATTATACGTCCCGATTACAAAAATATATACCCCTTTCCATTTCTAAAAAATATAGGATCCGCTATGGGTCTTAAAATTAGTGGTTTATTAATTTTATGCCCGGGTCAAGTAGCCTACTGTGTAGTCTTTTAATCTTACCTGAAATGTTGAAGCTTGTAGAATGAGTTGGGGTATGGCTTGTCTTGGCAGGGTTTGATCTATGGGAGCTGCTTGATTTAATGACAATGGTTGTATCGCGCTTTGAAATTGCGGTGCCTGTTGTACTACTTGTTGGAGTTGTCGAATTATTTGCTGGGGCAGGAAAACTTGCTGAGGAGGTTGAGGTTGTCTAATCAGTTTCTGGGTCCGAAAAACTTGTTGAGGTCGTTGAGGTTGGCGAATTATTTGTCGAGGCTGTAATACTTGCTGAGGTTGTTGAACTGTTCGTTGTCGCTGAAAAAGCTGTTGAGGCTGCTGTTGTAGGAGCTGCTGATTGTTAAAAAGTTGGGCCTGCTGTTGCACTGAAGGCTGTTGAAGAACTAGCCTTTGCTGGGGAATCTGTTCAGGTTGAACTTGCTGTGGCTGTGAAGAAAATTGTCAGGGCTGAAATTGGGTGGGTTGTAGCTGTAATTGCCTTCCTTGCGGAGCTACTGGTCTTTGGAAAGATTGAGGTAAAAACTGCAGTCAGGGTGCTGTTTGCACAAATTGAGTAGGACACTGAGCAGCTTGAACAAATTGTCTAGGTTGAGCCTGAAGCAATTGTTGTGGAGCTTGAATCTAATGCCCAATTTTCAATATGGCATTTTATTAATTTTATTCTTTTTATAGTTTCCGTCTGTTTTCATTGAGAATGTTCAACATTTAGTCGTGTATGCAAACTCAGAAGATGGTGACAAGGGGCTCGAGGCTGTGAATTATCTGATGAATTATTTATCATCAAGACTAGCTGACTTTGTACCTGCATATGTGAAAACATTCCTCTTAAGGGTTTTCCAATACTTTAAATTTTATTTTTTAAGACGTACACGTAGTGCTCCAAGGCTGTATTAAGACTTTAACAGAAGTGTTTCTGTAGTTTAGATCTTCTTAAATTTTTGACGGATAGTAGTTCGGTGAATTTTGAATGCTGTCCACTTGTTTTTCGTTTTTTTTCATCAATAAACTAAATTTGTTATTGTGTCAGACTCTTCTAAAAAACTGCTGTCGGGGTGCTTGTTGCACAAATTGCGTAGGACGCTGAGCAGCTTGAACAAATTGTCTAGGTTGAGCCTGAAGGAATTGTTGTGGAGCTTGAATGAACTGTCTTGGCTGAGCTCCTGCAAAACGTTGGGCAGGTATCTGAAATTATAAAAAGAACAGTTGAAGCATTTTCAATCTGAAGCTTTTCCTTGCTTTAGTGAGTCAAAGGAGGTTGCTCATCTATATAACAACAATGCATAAATGGAAGCCTCATTAATTTAAAAGGCTTAAAAATTTTCTTTCTTGCTTAAAAGATGCAAAGAAAGCAAATTACTTGTAGTTAGAAAAACCGGAAACGGGTTGTATGCAGCTGGTAAATTCGCTAAATCCCTTTATCCCTCCCCCCCCCCAAAAAAAAAAAAAACTCATAATTTTTTATATAGCTTGTTGATTTTAAAATTAGAGTAATACATATTTCCCCCTTACCGTGAAATCATTTGTGCCTTTTGGGTCCCTTAAAGTAAAAATGAATGGGATATCATTGAAGCTGATGATGCAGAACGCTTCAAATAACATTAGGAGAAGAAACGTGTACTGAACAACCATTTTCCGGTCGTCCAGAGCAGTGCCGAATTGGTCACGCCAGAACTAAATTACATTCCCAGTGAAAAATAGTTACAAACAATTGCAGTTTAACATTACTAGGTGGCAAGTAAAATGAAGGCAAATACCTCATTTGAGCAAGGTTAAATTATTAAGGAAAAATTTTGTTTTTCTTTTATCGTCTTCTCCCTTACCATGTCTCCGTTATATTTGGAAGTTGTATATATCTTCAAGTACATACTTTTTGGGGTTAAAGATTTAATTACATTTTGCTTTTACAAAGTACTATTCAAAATTATGATAAAGTTTATATAATGTATGAAACACAGAAAAGAAAGGATATAATAAATCAAATTTCCATTTATTATATCCTTTCTTCTCCTTGTTTCATACGCCATGTATAGCCAGTGTGGTCTTAGAATGCATTTAAGTTTATATCAATTGCGGCTATCAGTGAAAAGAAAAAAAGAAACTGAGAAGAACTCCAAATGTACAGATTTAACGTAAAAGGCTTACTTTTCCATGGAAGAGGCTGAAATATTTCTTTATTAAAAGGGTTGCTTGAACATAAAAAAGGGTAAAAAACTGAGACATATAAAAATGTGCTGTAAGTGAGGATAGAGTGCCGGGGACTGATTCACAAAAATGGTGGGGGGACAAAATATATTTTTCAAAATCTAGGTTGAGTAAATTTGTTGACATTTACCAGTGAAAATACCAAAAAAAGGTATTTTTCAATGAAACTACAATAAAAACGTATTTTTCCAAAGCTAGAGGCAAATATTCGCCCCCTTATCCTATCTCCTAACTGGTGCCATGGATAAAATACCAGATATTGATAAAAATGGGAAGAGTCCTAGTGAATGGAAAAAATCTGAAAAATGGTTTCTTTGACAATCAAGAGCTAACATGTTTGTAATAATTGTAGTAGTTTGGCCCATTTCTACTAACCTCTACTCTGACCTATATTTGTATATGTTCTATCGAACATATCTCCTTCTTGACCTGGCACAACTTGGCTATAATGTTACTTAACTTGACCTAGGTTATCCCTTTAATACATCAATTAACTGACAGTGAATTAAGGTACAAAGCTACTAAATTAATAAAATAAATCTACAGTAAAATAAATGAGTAGCCTATGTTTTAACATAAAAGTTTTTGATTATTATTAATATCAAACATATGCATTAATTGGTTTCTATGATCAAATTAGTCATTGTTTTTTTTTTTTTTATGACGAAGTATAGGCATTAGTATCGCAATCATTCCTGCCTTGAAGTCTATGGTAATTAGTAAATAATTCAAATATTGTTCCGCCATATATTATAAACATGTTAATTAACTGTCATTGAATCTCCATTTATGGTTAAGTGAATTAATCATGCAAAATTCTGTTGTTTGCAACCAGCCCAAAAGACGGAAGAGCAAATAGCTTCCTCCTCTTTGAAGGACTTTGGCAACATAGTACAAAATCTTGTTCATGAGTTTAAAATTATTGTTATTAGTCTTCAACTTGTTCTATTTGAGAAATGTCATCACAAAAAAGCGCATGTTTGCAGGGTTGTCTATGATAGGGTTGACAAAACTGATATTAGTCCGTTGCATGAAGAAAATCTATATATACGTACATTTTAGTTGAAAGGCGAGGATGTTATATCATACCATGTTGAAATCAAAACAATGCAAATAATCAATGTAGTGTGTAAGTGTAGGGATGGAGGTGGGAGACTAAGACCCCTCCTCACTCCTCATATGTTGTACCTCATTTTCATTATGATCATTTATGGAATGGATCATCAGACCAAAACGTATCCAATAGTTCATGTCAGATTTCTATGCAATAGATTTCTGTGAATATATACCAAAACAAGGAATTAATTTTCAAAAAATTATTTTTGATAGTCATTAGTGATGAAATAGCGCTTAATTTTTTGTTAACAATAACACTAGGCTATTAGTCTAATAAAACTGTGGGTCGGCTTCTAACAAATTGCTACATAAATGATTCTTTTACTACCTGACTAAAAAGTTTATGCTGATTCCAAATCCGAAGTGTCTCACTCTAACTCTCAAAAAGTTGAGTTTTTTAAGTTGAAGCCAAAAGCTGTTGTAGCTCAAGTTTAAGCAAGATGCATAAA
The DNA here is from genome assembly GCA_027921565.1 of Artemia sinica. Classification (NCBI taxonomy): domain Eukaryota; kingdom Metazoa; phylum Arthropoda; class Branchiopoda; order Anostraca; family Artemiidae; genus Artemia; species Artemia sinica. The sequence goes on from CM051265.1 coordinate 59,724,145, forward strand.
CAGATCAATTGAAAAGCGAAAACAAACTGAGAAACCCATGGTTTTATGAAGGTTGACTAAGAATTTACAATTCACACAGGACCTTTAATTTGCTTGGAATAACAGGCAAACATTTGTTTAAAGCCATCTTCCAAATAGTACCTATTCACTGCCTGAGCTCAGCCCTGTATTCTGAGCAAATTTCAATTTTCAGACTTCTGAAAGGGTAGTAGGCTCTATCAAATAGCCTATTAGGCATATTCACTGCATGTTAGAGAAGTCTGCTGTTTTAAACCAGGTTAAAACTATCTACTTACTAGGGTAAAAGACCTCTTTTCGGAAAGAACCACTTTTCTTCGGCTTTCCGGGAAAACAGAGACGGGTTTTCGGACCGCCCCTATTTTACTATTGCATGACGCAATGCAAGTATAGTAACAACATCCCGCCTTTTACCACCTTCTTGGTGAAAGACGTCCAGAAGGAAAATTTTTACAAATAACTTAAAGCTAATTGGAAATAAAAACAAAAATATGGGTTAGTGGCAATGCAAATATTGAAGGTAAGTTTGTGTAAATAAATAAAAGTTGGGTAAATAATAGAAAGTAAGAAGGTAAATAAATATTGAAGGTAAGTTACAACCTGTCATTACAGAAACAAGGTTAAGCGTGTATCCGTTTTTGTTGTGATTTATAAAATTCGACAGTGTTTCAAAGAAACCAACAATTGTACACAAAAAAGAATTTTCTTCTAATGAGCTAAATACACAATTACGGTACTTTTGCGCCAAAAAGCCAGTGTAATAACATGGAATAACACGCACAAGAATAACATGGACAAATTTTACTACTTTCCTCCTAACCCAAATGATTAAGTTAAGTTTTAATCTATAGAAATAATTTTTTTTTAAGTTTTTTTAACTGAACGTAAGGAGTGACATTATAACTTAAAACGAACAGAAATTATTCCGTATATGAAAGGGGCTGTATCCTCCTCAACACCTCTCTCTTTACGCAAAATTTCAACTCTGTTTAGAAAGTCTACTTTTTAAAACATTAAAAACTTAAGCGTAAGGAGCAAGGCGTTGAGGAGGGGACAGTCCCTTTCATATTGGAATAATTTCTGTTCGTTTTAAGTTCTAATGTCGCTCCTTACTTTCAGTAGAAAAAAATCGCTCTTTTTAAATTTAATTTCTGAATGTTTTTCAACTAATGAAGGGTCGAATTTAGCTCACCGTACATGAAAAATTAAAACAAAATTTGCATATTAATTTTGACAGATTTATTCCATATATGAAGGCCTCTTCCTTAATACCCTGCTCTTTACGATAAAGCTGTTAGTACTTTTAAAAAAGCTTCCTATTGTAATTAAACGGCCCCTGTGTTTCAATTTTAGTAAACAGTCGAACTTTAGCAAAAAGGGCAAGGTATTGAGGAGGGGCAATCCTTCATATATAGAATAATTTCTGTTCGTTTTTCAATTAATGCCGGTGGATCTGGTCATAATAGACCCCTCCCCCTCACGGAAAAATCATCTGTGGAAATTTTATACAATGTAAAGTGCACCCTCTCCCTGTCAAATTCCCTCCAGCCAGTTTCATTTTCGCTGTGAATCCCCCCCCCCTCTCTGTAAAATTACTTGCAGACGATTCAGCCTAAAATATTCTCCTTTGTATCCTTTCATTTGAATAAGACTTAAATCTCTAATCGGTTTCTCGATCCCTCCAGAAAAGCCCCCTTCCGTGAAAATTATTTCCAAGAAAACAGTAGAAGGCTATCTTATACTCGTGACACTCACCCCTGCTGCCACCTACAACTTTTTTACATAGTTTATGCATGTTTTTATGGTTTTCGTCAGTGAGAATGGAAAAACAGTATTTTTCTCACTTGAAAAAACAGGAATTTTCTCACATTGATGGATGTTTTCTTGGATGGTTATGTGTGTTGGTCAATTTATTTGATGTTTTTCATGGATGTCAACAGCAATTCACGTCTGTTTTATGGTTTTTGTCAGTGAGAAAATTCCTGTTTTTTCATTCTCACTGAGAAAACCATAAACCACGTGGTAATGTTCGGAGTATAAGATAGCCTAGGGAGAACACGTGGTTAATTAAAGCGATTGGGAATTTGGAACACCTGTGCTGTCAGTCATTAATCAAATTGTTTCCGGGCAAAGTTTAATAATGTCTGACAGGTACTGTCAATCATTAATCAAATTGTTTCCAGGCGAAGTTTAATAATGTCTGATAGGTGATGTCATGATTGATTGATTGACATTAAAGGGGAATTAATTTTTTGTTTCTAAAGAGAATTGATTCACGAGAGGGGAATTAATTTGTTGTTTCTAAAGAGAACTGGGTCCGAGCGAATGTTTCGATCTTAGCAATGAAGAAATTGATTCACGTAAGGGTTTCCAAATAATTTGAAATGTGTCAGCGCATAGATGCCAAAACAAAAGGAACACGCTGAAATTACGTTTAGGGATTATTTGGACGAAACCGTTTTAACCATTTTAGGGAATTATTTCGGCGAAACAGTTAGAGACATTTTAAAAGATGATTTTATAAGAGAATTTAAGGGTGAAACTCTGTGGTCATTATAATACACAAGTTGTATTTTAACAGTGTCGTGAGGTCCCCAACCCCAAAGGGTTCCGATCCCCCTACCCCAACCCAAAGGGTTCCAATCCCCCTACCCCAACCCCGAAGGAAGCCCCGGTCCTCAAAGGTCCCCCAAGCTCCCAAAGGGCCCCCGGATCCCCAAAGGCCCTCCCCCAGCCCCCAAAGGCCCTCACCAGGTCCCCAAAGGACCACCCGGCCCTAAAGGCCCCCCCAGACCCCCAAAGGACCCCCAGCACCCCAAAGGCCCCTGAGCCCCCATTTTTTAATACTTTTTATGGCTTTATTATATCTTTTCAGAACAAGTTATTTTCTTAATGTCCATCCTAAACCCATTTTTACAAGTTGAAGTACCCATCCCTTTCACCCATAACTTTACTATACTGATTTTTGAATGCTCCAACACCAAGCAATACTTTTCAAAGCCATTTCAGAACAAGTTCTTTTCTTAATGTCCTTCCTAAACCCATTTTACAAATTGAAGTACCCATCCTTTACACCCACAACTTTACTATACTGATTTTTGAATACTCCAACATCAAGCAATACTTTTCAAAGGCATTTCAGAACAAGTTCTTTTCTTAATATCCCTCCTAAACTCATTTTACAAGTTGAAGTTCCCATCCTTTTCACCCGCAACTTTACTTTACAGCTTTTTGAATGCCCCAACTCCAAGCAATACTTTTCAAAAGGCATTTCAGAACAAGTTATTTTCTTAATGTCCCTTCTAAACCTATTTTCCAACTTGAAGTACCCATCCTTCTCACCCACAATTTTACTTTACAGCTTTTGAATGCCCCAACACCAAGAAATACTTTTCAAAAGGCATTTCAGAACCAGTTCTTTTCTTAATGTCCCTCCCAAACCCATTTTACAAGTTGAAGTACCCATACTTTTCAACCACAACATTACTTTACACCTCTTGAAGGCCACAACACCAAGCAATACTTTTCAAAAGGCATTTCAGAACAAGTTATTTTCTTAATGTCCCTTCTAAACCTATTTTCCAACTTGAAGTACCCATCCTTCTCACCCACAATTTTACTTTACAGCTTTTGAATGCTCCAACACCAAGCAATACTTTTCAAATGAAATTTCAGAACCAGTTCTTTTCTTAATGTCCCTCCTAAACCCATTTTACAAGTTGAAGTACCCATCTTTTTCACCTACAACTGTACTTTACAGCTTTTTGGTTACCTCAACACCAAGAAATACTTTTCAAAGACCATTTCAGAGCAAGTTCCTTTCTTAGTGACCATCCCAAACCCATTTACAAATTGAAGTACCCATCCTTTTAGCTTAGAGTTTTAGTTTGGTTTAGTTTTAGTTAAAAGTTTAGAGTTTTTAGCTTAGAGTCTTAGCTTAGAGTTTTTGTTAGAGTTCTAGTTTAGTTTAGTTTTAATTAAGAGTTTAGAGTTTTTAGCTTAGAGTCTTAGCTTAGAGTTTTATTTAGAGTTCTAGTTTAGTTTAGTTACAGTTAAGAATTTAGAGTTTTAGCTTAGAGTCTTAGCTTAGAATTTTACTTAAAGTTATAGTTTGGTTAAGTTTTAGTTAAGAGTTTCGAGTTTTAGCTTAGAGTCTTAGCTTAGAGTTTTTGTTAGAGTTCTAGTTTAGTTTAGTTTTAGTTAAGAGTTTAGAGTTTTTAGCTTAGAGTCTTAGCTTAGAGTTTTAGTTAGAGTTGAAGTTTAGTTTAGTTACAGCTAAGAGTTTCGAGTTTTAGCTTGGAGTCATACCTTAGAGTTTTACTTAAAGTTTTAGTTTGGCTAAGTTTTAGTTAAGAGTTTCGAGTTTTAGCTTAGAGTCTTAACTTAGACTTTTTTTTGTTAGAATTCTAGTTTAGTTTAATTTTAGTTAAGAGTTTGATGTTTTACCTTTGAGTTTCAGTTAGAGTTCTAGTTTAGTTTAGTTAAGAGTTTGGTGTTTTAGCTTAGAGTCTTAGCATAGAGTTTTTGTTAGAGTTCTAGTTTATTTTAGTTTTAGTTAAGAGTTTAGAGTTTTTAGCTTAGAGTCTTAGCGTAGAGTTTTAGTTTGAGTTTAGTTTTAGTTAAAAGTTTAGAGTTTTTAGCTTAGAGTCTTAGCTTAGAGTTTTTGTTAGGGTTCTAGTTTAGTTTAGTTTTAATTAAGAGTTTAGAGTTTTTAGCTTAGAGTCTTAGCTTAGAGTTTTATTTAGAGTTCTAGTTTAGTTTAGTTTAGTTACAGTTAAGAATTTAGAGTTTTAGCTTAGAGTCTTAGCTTAGAATTTCACTTAAAGTTATAGTTTGGTTAAGTTTTAGTTAAGAGTTTCGAGTTTTAGCTTAGAGTCTTAGCTTAGAGTTTTTGTTAGAGTTCTAGTTTAGTTTAGTTTTAGTTAAGAGTTTAGAGTTTTTAGCTTAGAGTCTTAGCTTAGAGTTTTAGTTAGAGTTGAAGTTTAGTTTAGTTACAGCTAAGAGTTTGATGTTTTACCTTAGAGTCACAGCTTAGAGTTTTAGTTAGAGTTCTAGTTTAGTTTAGTTTTAGTTAAGAGTTTAGAATTTTAGCTTAGAGTCTTAACTTAGAGTTTTTGTTAGAGTTCTAGTTTATTTTAGTTTTAGTTAAGAGTTTAGAGTTTTTAGCTTAGAGTCTTAGCTTAGAGTCTTTGTTAAAGTTCTAGTTTAGTTTAGTTTTAGTTAAAAGTTTAGAGTTTTTAGCTTAGAGTCTTCGCTTAGAGTTTTATTTAGAGTTCTAGTTTAGTTTAGTTTAGTTACAGTTAAGAATTTAGAGTTTTAGCTTAGAGTCTTAGCTTAGAATTTTACTTAAAGTTATAGTTTGGTTAAGTTTTAGTTAGAGTTTCGAGTTTTAGCTTAGAGTCTTAGCTTAGAGTTTTTGTTAGAGTTCTAGTTTAGTTTAGTTTTAGTTAAGAGTTTAGAGTTTTTAGCTTAGAGTCTTAGCTTAGAGTTTTAGTTAGAGTTGAAGTTTAGTTTAGTTACAGCTAAGAGTTTGATGCTTTACCTTAGAGTCATTGCTTAGAGTTTTAGTTAGAGTTCTAGTTTAGTTTAGTTTTAGTTAAGAGTTTATAATTTTAGCTTAGAGTCTTAACTTAGAGTTTTTGTTAGAGTTCTAGTTTATTTTAGTTTTAGTTAAGAGTTTAGAGTTTTTAGCATAGAGTCTTAGCTTAGAGTTTTTGTTAAAGTTTTAGTTTAGTTTAGTTTTAGTTAAAAGTTTAGAGTTTTTAGCTTAGAGTCTTAGCTTAGAGTTTTTGTTAGAGTTCTAGTTTAGTTTAGTCTTAACTTAGAGTTTTTTGATAGAGTTCTAGTTTAGTTTAATTTTAGTTAAGAGTTTGATGTTTTACCTTAGAGTCTTAGCTTAGAGTTTTAGTTAGAGTTCTAGTTTAGTTTAGTTTTAGTTAAGAGTTTAGAATTTTAGCTTAGAGTCTTAACTTAGAGTTTTTGTTAGAGTTCAAGTTTATTTTAGTTTTAGTTAAGAGTTTAGAGTTTTTAGCTTAAAGTCTTAGCTTAGAGTTTTACTTAGAGTTCTAGTTTAGTTTTAGTTTTAGTTAAGAGTTTAGAATTTTATCATAGAGTCTTAGCTTAGAGTTTTTGTTAGAGTTCTAGTTTATTTTAGTTTTAGTTAAGAGTTTAGAATATTTAGCTTAGAGTCTTAGTTTAGAGTTTTTGTTGAAGTTCTAGTTTAGTTTAGTTTTAGTTAAAAGTTTAGAGTTTTTAGCTTAGAGTCTTAGCTTAGAGTTTTTGTTAGAGTTCTAGTTTAGTTTAATTTTAGTTAAGAGTTTGATGTTTTACCTTTGAGTTTCAGTTAGAGTTCTAGTTTAGTTTAGTTTTAGTTAAGAGTTTGGTGTTTTACCTTAGAGTCTTAGCTTAGAGTTTTTGTTAGAGTTCTAGTTTATTTTAGTTTTAGTTAAGAGTTTAGAGTTTTTAGCTTAGAGTCTTAGCTTAGAGTTTTTGTTGAAGTTCTAGCTTAGTTTAGTTTTAGTTAATAGTTTAGAGTTTTAGCTTAGAGTCTTAGCTTAGAGTTTTTGTTAGACTTGAAGTTTAGTTTAGTAATAGTTAAGAGTTTAGAGTTGTAGCTTAGACTCATAGCTTAGAGTTTTACTTAAAGTTGTAGTTTAGTTAAGTTTTAGTTAAGAGTTTCGAGTTTTAGCTTAGAGACTTAGCTTAGAGTTATAGTTTAGTTTAGTTTTAGTTAAGAGTTTAGAGTTTTTTAGCTTAGAGTCTTAGCTTAGAGTTTTTGTTAGAGTTCTAGTTTAGTTTAGTTATAGTTAAGAATTTAGAGTTTTAGCTTAGAGTCATAGCTTAGAGTTTTAGTTAAAGTTATAGTTTAGTAAAGTTATAGTTAAGAGTTTAGAGTTTTACCTTAGTGTCATAGCTTAGAGTTTTTGTTAGAGTTCTAGTTCAGTTTAGTTTTAGTTAAGAGTTTCGAGTTTTAGCTGAGTCTTAGCTTAGAGTTTTTGTTAGAGTTCTAGTTTAGTTTAGTTTTAGTTTAGAGTTTTAGCTTAGACTTAGAGTTTCAATTAGAGTTCTAGTTCGGTTTAGTTAAAGTTATGAATTTAGAGTTTTAGCTTAGCGTCATAGCTTAGATTTTTACTTAAAGTAATAGTTTGGTTAAGTTTTAGTTAAGAGTTTCGAGTTTTAGCTGAGTCTTAGCTTAGAGTTTTTGTTAGAGTTCTAGTTTAGTTTAGTTTTAGTTAAGAGTTTAGAGTTTTAGCTTAGAGTCTTAGTTTAGAGTTTTTGTTGAAGTTCTAGTTTAGTTTAGTTTTAGTTTAGAGTTTTAGCTAAGACTTAGAGTTTCAATTAGAGTTCTAGTTTGGTTTAGTTTTAGTTAAGAGTTTAGAGTTTTTAGCTTAGAGTCTTAGCTTAGTTTTATTTAGAGTTCTAGTTTAATTTAGTTTTAGTTAAGAGTTTAGAGTTTTACCATAGAGTCCTAGCTTAGAGTTTTAGTTAGAGTTAAAGTTTACTTTAGTTACAGTTAAGAATTTAGATTTTTAGCTTAGAGTCATAGCTTAGAGTTTTACTTAAAGTTATAGTTTGGTTAAGTTTTAGTTAAGAGTTTAGATTTTTAGCTGAGTCTTAGCTTAGAGTTTTTGTTAGAGTTCTAGTTTAGTTTTAGTTAAGAGTTTAGAGTTTTACCTTAGAGTCTTAGCTTAGAGTTTTTGTTAGAGTTCTAGTTTAGTTTAATTTTAGTTAAGAATTTGATGTTTTACCTTTGAGTTTCAGTTAGAGTTCTAGTTTAGTTTACTTTTAGTTAAGAGTTTAGTGTTTTACCTTAGAGTCACAGCTTAGAGTTTTAGTTAGAGTTCTAGTTTAGTTTAGTTTTAGTTAAGAGTTTAGAGTTTTACCTTAGAGTCTTAGCTTAGAGTTTTTGTTAGAGTTCTAGTTTAGTTTAATTTTAGTTAAGAATTTGATGTTTTACCTTTGAGTTTCAGTTAGAGTTCTAGTTTAGTTTACTTTTAGTTAAGAGTTTAGTGTTTTACCCTTGAGTCTTAGCTTAGAGTTTTAGTTAGAGTTCTAGTTTAGTTTAGTTTTAGTTAAGAGTTTAGAATTTTAGCTTAGAGTCTTAGCTTAGAGTTTTTGTTAGAGTTCTAGTTTATTTTAGTTTTAGTTAAGAGTTTAGAGTTTTTAGCTTAGAGTCTTAGCTTAGAGTTTTTGTTGAAGTTCTAGTTTAGTTTAGTTTTAGTTAATAGTTTAGAGTCTTAGCTTAGAGTTTTTGTTAGAGTTGAAGTTTAGTTTAGTAATAGTTAAGAGTTTAGAGTTTTTTGCTTAGAGTCTTGGCTTAGAGTTTTTGTTAGAGTTGAAGTTTAGTTTAGTAATAGTTAAGAGTTTAGAGTTTTAGCTTAGAGTCTTAGCTTAGAGTTATAGTTAGAGTTAAAGTTTAGTTTAGTTAAAGTTAAGAATTTAGAGTTTTAGCTTAGTGTCATAGCTTAGATTTTTACTTAAAGTTCTAGTTTGGTTAAGTTTTAGTTAAGTGTTTAGAGTTTTAGCTGAGTCTTAGCTTAGAGTTTTTGTTAGAGTTCTAGTTTAGTTTAGTTTTAGTTAAGAGTTTAGAGTTTTACCTTAGAGTCTTAGCTTAGAGTTTTTGTTGAAGTTGAAGTTTAGTTTAGTCACAGTTAAGAATTTAGAGTTTTTAGCTTAGAGTCTTAGCTTAGAGTTTTACTTAGAGTTCTAGTTTAGTTTAGTTTTAGTTAAGAGTTTAGAGTTTTATCTTAGAGTCTTAGCTCAGAGTTTTTGTTGAAGTTCTAGTTTAGTTTAGTTAAGAGTTTAGAGTTCTACCTTAGAGTCTTAGCTTAGAGTTTTACTTAGAGTTGAAGTTTATTTTAGTTATAGTTAAGGGTTTAGAGTTTTAGCTTGGAGTCTTAGATTAGAGTTTTAGTTAGAGTTCTAGCTTAGTTTAGTTTTAGTTAAGAGTTTAGAGTTTTACCTTAAAGTCTTAGCTTAGAGTTTTAGTTAGAGTTCTAGTTTAGTTTAGTTTTAGTTAAGAGTTTTAAGTTTTACCTTAAAGTCTTAGATTAGAGTTTTAGTTAGGGTTGAAGTTTCGTTTAGTTTAGTTATAGTTAAGAGTTTATAGTTTTAGCTTAGAGTCGTAGCTTAGAGTTTTAGTTAGAGTTATTGTTTAGTTTAGTTTTAGTTAAGAGTTATAGCTTAGAGGTTTAGCCTAGAATCTTAGCTTAGAGATTTAGTTAGAGTTGAAGTTTAGTCTAAACTAGCATAACCACAAAATTCCACAATATTGCATAGAAATACCAAAACCACAGGTTAGGTTAGGTTAGAGGTTAGGTTTCTCCACGTTTAAGTTAGAGGTTAGGTTTCTCCATGTTTAAGTTAGGTTAGATTAGGTTAGCTTATCATGAACACTCATGATAATCTAACCTAATCTAACTGGTACAAAGTCGACATGGGGGGATAGATAGCTTTTTGCACCGCGGGACCCGGGAAGCGCCGGTGGGCCCGGGAAGCACCGCGGGAAGCTCCGCGAGATTAGGTTAGGTTAAGTCAGGTTAGGTAAGTTAGGTTAGCTAAGTTAGGTTAGGTTAGCTAGTAAACATCTCTCCATGTTTAAGTTAGGTTAGGTTAGGTTATGCTAGATTAAGTTATGTTAGGTTAGGTTAAGATAGGTTAGGTTGGCCTACGTACGCGCGCGTACGTAGGCTATAAACAATATCAATAAACGTAAACAATAAACAATATCAATATCAGTAACGATTCTATTTGAACTTTCTCCAAGTTGATCAAACTGGTCTCTAAACAGTTCATGATAAAAAAAATAGTTTGGGACAAGAAAAAAAAAACCTAAAATAATGTCGTGAAATCATTTTCAACACTCAGAGCAGGAGGGCGCTGGGATTGAATCATGGAGAAACAACAAATTTACTTTTTTTAAAAATGTGACTCAAAGATGTTTCGTTCTTTTCACTGGCTTGAAATTGCATACAAATGGGCCAATCAGGTGTTACAATCATTTTGTTTGCTCAAAATTCGACAAAGCAACAACGGTTAGGCTAGTTTATTTTGCATGATATTTCTAAAGCCAATTAAGATGAAGAAATGTCTTCAAAGTCAAGGCTATAAGATAAAAAAAAGTTCTGGATAGTTTTGTCAGTTTGTAGTTTACGCACTAATATCAATATCAGTAACGAGCCCCCTCCGAAATACCTTGCTCTTTATGCTAGACTTTGACTTTTCATCCCAATTAAATTAAAAAATAAGCATTTTCAACTAGAAATAAGGAGCATCGTTAAAAACTAAGACGAATGGAAATTATCCCGTATATGAAATGAGCTACCCCCTCCGAAATACCTTGTTCTTTATGTTAGACTTTGACTTTTCATCCCAATTAAATTAAAAAATAAGCATTTTCAACTAGAAATAAGGAGCATCGTTAAAAACTAAGACGAATGGAAATTATCCCGTATATGAAGTGAGCTACCCCCTCCGAAATACCTTGTTCTTTATGTTAGACTTTGACTTTTCATCCCAATTAAATTAAAAAATAAGCATTTTCAACTAGAAATAAGGAGCATCGTTAAAAACTAAGACGAATGGAAATTATCCCGTATATGAAGTGAGCTGCCCCCTCCGAGATACCTTGCTCTTTATGCTGGACTTTGACTTTTCATCCCAATTAAATTAAAAATAAGCATTCTCAACCAGAAATAAGGAGCATCGTTAGAAACTAAGACGAATGGAAATTATCCCGTATATGAAATGAGCTACCCCCTCCGAAATATCTTGTTCTTTATGGTATACTTTGACTTTTCATCCCAATTAAATTAAAAAATAAGCATTTTCAATTAGCAATAAGGAGTATCTTTAAAAACTAAGACGAATGGAAATTATCCCGTATATGAAGTGACCTACCCAATCCGAAATACCTTGTTCTTTATGTTAGACTTTGACTTTTCATCCCAATTAAATTAAAAAATAAGCATTTTCAACTAGAAATAAGGAGCATCGTTAAAACCTAAGACGAATGGAAATTATCCCGTATATGAAGTGAGCTGCCCCCTCCGAAATACCTTGCTATTTATGCTGGACTTTGACTTTTCATCCCAATTAAATTAAAAAATAAGCATTTTCAACTAGAAATAAGGAGCATCGTTAAAAACTAAGACGAATGCAAATTATCCCGTATATGAAGTGAGCTGCCCCCTTAAATAAAAAATAAGCATTTTTTACTAGAAATAAGGAGCATCATTAAAAACTAAGACCTTTAAACTGACAACACTGTTCAAACACCACTTGTGTATTATACAGAACGCATCAAAGAAGTAAAGCTAGGTCAAGTCATAAGACCATTTTATCATCGTTAACCATTTTCATAGATTGATATTGTTCCAAATTTATAATAAATAAGGTATGAATTAGCATGCTCTTCAGGGTTACCTTAACTGCTAATTACTTTAACCCTTTTTTCTCCATCTTCCAAGCTCCGATGTCTCTGATTGGCTCCTAAAAAACGGATGTTGGCTAAAAAAACAGTCTGGTTGAAAAACTTGGAGTTGAAACAAACTTGTGTGGGGAATCCCCGCTCATACTGCTATCTTTTTTGCAATGTTTAGGAACCGGAGGGGAATCCCCGCTCGCTTGGAAAGGTACCAATGATAGGCAAGCAAAACTCTCACCCATCCCTCCAAAAATATTTTATTCAGAGATTTCTTGTTAAAAAATTATCCAATCACTAATTAGAATCAATCTCACTCCTATTATTCAAACATTAATTAATATCGTTCATAGAGTCCAATTTTGTGAATTCCTTATCCCTTTTTGCAAATGTCAATCAAACAATTCCGATTGTAAAAGCGTGTTTAATCACGTTGCTTGGAAAGGTATCCATAAGTACATGCTCTGAAAAGGTGCCAAGGAACGTAATCTCGTCAAACTGTGTGAGGGAGTACTGACTCTCTTTGAAAAGGTGCCAAGGAACATAAACCCTTAGAATAGCATGGGAGGGAACATAAGCCCTTATAATAGCATAGGAAGGAACATAAGCTCCTAGAATAGCATGGGAGGGAACAGAAACTCCTAGAATAGCATGGGAGGGAACAGAAACTCCTGGAATAGCATAGGAAGGAACATAAGCTCCTAGAATAGCATAGGAAGGAACATAATCCACCCAAATCCATAAGTACATGCTCTGGAAAAGTTTTTCCTATAGCTTCACGCAAATAGCATGGTAATTCCTATAGCTTTATGCAAATTCATTATAAGCATTCTACTCTTACCAGACGGGTTTCTGAGGCAACACCCATTTTTTGGGGCCTGTTTTAAGAATTTTATGGCCTGTTGATTAGCAGTTATTTTAAATTCTACTCTTCGCATTCGGAGGAAATAAAGTTTGATTTAATTTGAGTTATAAATTAATGATGCCTGGATTACTGAATCGTCTCAAGTTGGCTGGTTATATATCTGGTAACTAATGCTCAATTTTTCACTAGAGATTATGATCATATATATGGAGAGAAGAGAGGCTAGACAAATATTAAATTTTAGGCTTCCATTTTTAAAATATTCTGTTAGATTTTTCTTAATTTCCATTTTCGATCTCAGTTCTGTAGCGTACCAGAAAACAGAGAACAGCAAAGAAAAATAAATTTTTTGTCAAAATCAGAAACCTGAGAACATTACTGTGACCAGAGAACATTACTGTTTACGAATATAATAATAATCACTTCTATCAGAAATTCAAATTTAAGCCCTTTTTGAGTTCTTGAAAATGACAAAGGTTAGTTCAGGTTTTTATATTTTGTCATTTTCAAGAGCTCAAAAAGGGCTAAAATTTGAATTTTAGATAGAAGTGATTATTATATTTGCAAAGAGCATAAAAAAGGCATCGAGTGGTTTATTCACTTTATTCGTAAGTCAATAATATGATTTGCGAATATGTAGATCTGACCTCTCGTCCCCTCTATCGGTGGCCCTGTTGCAGCCGCCAAGTTTATACCACTGACAAGTTACTTCTACATTTCTTACTTCTAATAAGCTCTTTATTCCTGACTGCATTGAAATGGAAACTGAACATGCTTGCTTGTTCTGAGAGAAAAAAAAATCCATGTCTGGATTTACATAGCAGCCTCCCTAAGTTAGAGATAAGGATAGTCGGTTCGAAGCCGCTGTTCATCGTGCGAGAAACTGGATCATTCAACGATGGTCTGTGTATTTCTTTTTTAGAAAATGTGGTTTTATTGCCAAAAGCAGAAAACGGTACATTACATCATTTTAATAGCTCTTTAAAGGTCTAAATAAAAGTTTTTCATTTCTGTTTCTAGAGTCTAAAGATGAAACAGCTATGATTCTTTGTGTTTTCCCTTAGTAGAATGAAGAATGCAGGCTATTTAAAAGGTGCTAGGTGTATTCCCCCAAAAACATTTCTCCCTCAGGAAATTCCACCGCACGGAATATTCTCCCCATCCCTTTGGAAAATTCCCCCGCATGCAGAATTGGGTAGCCAAATAAAGTATGACAAATAAAAGTAATGAAGAGAGGAAGGATTTATGGAATATTCTGCCAAGGGCCATATCAAGAAATTTGTTCAGTAAGGGGGGGGGAACAAAGAAATTTAAAAACTCATCAAAAATGTTTTTTGTGCATTTCATTATGTTTTTACGAGTCGGAAAAACATTTCGGGAGGTTTCAACCCCCCCCCCCAACCGCTCCTCTGAATACGGCCTTTATTCTAAAGGTAGAATTCTTTAAGAAAGAGTGTTCAAAATAACAATCATTGAATTTGAATGAGAAGTATGCTATTTTTAAAGAACTTCAAGACTTTAGCGCAAGAGTGAGGGATGAGGAATGGGCAGTGCCCCTCATATACGGAATAATTTCTGTACGTTATAAGTTGTAATGAAATTCCTTACTTTCAATCGAAATTTTTTTTTTTAATTTAATTTATTAAATAAGCCCCTCAACAGAATTAAATCAAAGAATGTACTTCCTATTTTTCCCCAAAATGTAGATGCAAATGAGAGGTAAGTTTGAACTCCCCCCCCCCCCCTGAATGTGCAAATATATACCCTGAATTGGTATATATAGGGGTGAGGGTAAAATTCGTTTCCGACAAAAATGATTATTATATTTGGAAAGAGCATAAAAAAATACATCGAGTGATATGTTTACTTTATTCATAAATCAATAATATGAACAACGAAAAATTTACCCAACTTACCCTTTTATTCTTTCAAAATGTCATTGGGTAGGCTAGTTGCTTTTCTGAAAATGCAGCCCTGAATGCTTATAATGAATTTGCATAAAGCTATAGGAATTACCATGCTATTTGCGTGAAGCTATAGGAAAAACTTTTCCAGAGCATGTACTTATGAATTTGGGTGGATTATGTTCCTTCCTATGCTATTCTAGGAGCTTATGTTCCTTCCTATGCTATTCCAGGAGTTTCTGTTCCCTCCCATGCTATTCTAGGAGTTTATGTTCCCTCCCATGCTATTCTAGGAGCTTATGTTCCTTCCTATGCTATTATAAGGGCTTATGTTCCCTCCCATGCTATTCTAAGGGTTTATGTTCCTTGGCACCTTTTCAAAGAGAGTCAGTACTCCCTCACACAGTTTGACGAGATTACGTTCCTTGGCACCTTTTCAGAGCATGTACTTATGGATACCTTTCCAAGCAACGTGATTAAACACGCTTTTACATTCGGAATTGTTTGATTGACATTTGCAAAAAGGGATAAGGAATTCGCAAAATTGGACTCTATGAACGATATTAATTAATGTTTGAATAATAGGAGTGAGATTGATTCTAATTAGTGATTGGATAATTTTTTAACAAGAAATCTCTGAATAAAATATTTTTGGAGGGATGGGTGAGAGTTTTGCTTGCCTTTCATTGGTACCTTTCCAAGCGAGCGGGGATTCCCCTCCGGTTCCTAAACATTGCAAAAAAGATAGCAGTATGAGCGGGGATTCCCCACACAAGTTTGTTTCAACTCCAAGTTTTTCAACCAGACTGTTTTTTTAGCCAACATCCATTTTTTAGGAGCCAATCAGAGACATCGGAGCTTGGAAGATGGAGAAAAAAAGGGTTAAAGTGATTAGCAGTTAAGGTAACCCTGAAGAGCATGTTAATTCAAACCTTATTTATTATAAATTTGGAACAATATCAATCTATGAAAATGGTTAACGATGATAAAATGGTCTTATGACTTGACCTAGCTTTACTTCTTTGATGCGTTCTGTATAATACACAAGTGGTGTTTGAACAGTGTTGTCAGTTTAAAGGTCTTAGTTTTTAATGATGCTCCTTATTTCTAGTTGAAAATGCTTATTTTTTGATTTAAGGGGGTAGCTCACTTCATATACGGGATAATTTTCATTCGTCTTAGTTTTTAACGATGCTCCTTATTTCTAGTTGAAAATGCTTATTTTTTAATTTAATTGGGATGAAAAGTCAAAGTCCAGCATAAAGAGCAAGGTATTTCGGAGGGGGCAGCTCACTTCATGTACGGGATAATTTCCATTCGTCTTAGGTTTTAACGATGCTCCTTATTTCTAGTTGAAAATGCTTATTTTTTAATTTAATTGGGATGAAAAGTCAAAGTCTAACATAAAGAACAAGGTATTTCGGAGGGGGTAGGTCAAATCATATACGGGATAATTTCCATTCGTCTTAGTTTTTAAAGATACTCCTTATTGCTAGTTGAAAATGCTTATTTTTTAATTTAATTGGGATGAAAAGTCAAAGTATAACATAAAGAACAAGGTATTTCGGAGGGGGTAGCTCATTTCATATACGGGATAATTTCCATTCGTCTTAGTTTTTAACGATGCTCCTTATTTCTGGTTGAAAATGCTTATTTTTAATTTAATTGGGATGAAAAGTCAAAGTCCAGCATAAAGAGCAAGGTATCTCGGAGGGGGCAGCTCACTTCATATACGGGATAATTTCCATTCGTCTTAGTTTTTAACGATGCTCCTTATTTCTAGTTGAAAATGCTTATTTTTTAATTTAATTGGGATGAAAAGTCAAAGTCTAACATAAAGAACAAGGTATTTCGGAGGGGGTAGCTCACTTCATATACGGGATAATTTCCATTCGTCTTAGTTTTTAACGATGCTCCTTATTTCTAGTTGAAAATGCTTATTTTTTAATTTAATTGGGATGAAAAGTCAAAGTCTAGCATAAAGAGCAAGGTATTTCGGAGGGGGCTCGTTACTGATATTGATATTAGTGCGTAAACTACAAACTGACAAAACTATCCAGAACTTTTTTTTATCTTATAGCCTTGACTTTGAAGACATTTCTTCATCTTAATTGGCTTTAGAAATATCATGCAAAATAAACTAGCCTAACCGTTGTTGCTTTGTCGAATTTTGAGCAAACAAAAGGATTGTAACACCTGATTGGCCCATTTGTATGCAATTTCAAGCCAGTGAAAAGAACGAAACGTCTTTGAGTCACATTTAAAAAAAGTAAATTCGTTGTTTCTCCATGATTCAATCCCAGCGCCCCCCTGCTCTGAGTGTTGAAAATGATTTCACGACATTATTTTAGGTTTTTTTTTTCTTGTCCCAAACTATTTTTTATCATGAGCCGTTTAGAGACCAATTTGATCAACTTGGAGAAAGTTCAAATAGAATCGTTACTGATATTGATATTAGTGCGTAAACTACAAACTGACAAAAATATCCAGAACTTTTTTTTTCTTGTAGCCTTGACTTTGAAGACATTTCTTCATCTTCATTGGCTTTAGAAATATCATGCAAAATAAACTAGCCTAACCGTCGTTGCTTTGTCGAATTTTGAGCAAACAAAAGGATTGTAACACCTGACTGGCTCGTTTGTATGCAATTTCAAGCCAGTGGAAAGAACGAAACGTCTTTGAGTCACATTTTTTTTTACAAGTAAATTCGTTGTTTCTCCATGATTCAATCCCAGCGCCCCCCTGCTCTGAGTGTTGAAAATGATTTCACGACATTATTTTAGGTTTTTTTCTTGTCCCAAACTATTTTTTATCATGAGCCGTTTAGAGACCAATTTAATCAACTTGGAGAAAGTTCAAATAGAATCGTTACTGATATTAAAGTTGTAGTTTGGTTATGTTTTAGTTAAGAGTTTCGAGTTTTAGCTTAGAGTCTTAGCTTAGAGTTTTTGTTAGAGTTCTAGTTTAGTTTTCATTAGAGTTCAAGTTTAGTTTAGTTTTAGTTAAGAGTTTAGAGTTTTAGCTTAGAGTCTTAGCTTAGAGTTTTTGTTAGAGTTCTAGTTTAGTTTAATTTTTGTTAAGAGTTTAGAATTTTTAGCTTAGAGTCTTAGCTTAGAGTTTTTGTTGAAGTTCTAGTTTAGTATAGTTTTAGTTAACAGTTTAAAGTTTTAGCTTAGAGTCTTAGCTTAGAGTTTTTGTTAGAGTTCTAGTTTAGTTTAGTTATAGTAAAGAGTTTTGAGTTTTACCTTAGAGACTTAGCTTAGAGTTTTAGTTTAGTTTGGTTTTAGTTAAGAGTTACGTGCACGCACGTAACCCCGTCTAAATTTTTTTTTCTCATAATTTCCTGAATTAAATTTCTGTATTGTGTACTAAAACTCTAAATTCTTCACTATAACTAAACTAAACTTCAACTCTAACTAAAACTCTAAGCTAAGACTCTAGGCTAAAACTCCAAACTCTTAACTAAAACTAAACTAAACTAGAACTCTAACAAAAACTCTAAGCTAAGACTCTAAGCTAAAACTCTAAACTCTTAACTATTACTAAACTAAACTTCAACTCTAACAAAAACTCTAAGCTAAGACTCTAAGCTAAAACTCTAAACTCTTAACTAAAGCTAAACTAAACTAGAACTTCAACAAAAACTCTAAGCTAAGACTCTAAGCTTAAAACTTTAAACTCTTAACTATTACTAAACTAAACTTCAACTCTAACTAAAACTCTAAGCTAAGACTCTAGGCTAAAACTCCAAACTCTTAACTAAAACTAAACTAAACTAGAACTTCAACAAAAACTCTAAGCTAACACTCTAAGCTAAAAACTCTTAACTAAAACTAAACTAAACTAGAACTCTAACAAAAACTCTAAGCTAAGACTCTAAGCTAAAACCCTAAACTCTTAACTAAAACTAAACTAAACTAAAACTCTAAGCTAAGTCTCTAAGGTAAAACTCCAAACTCTTAACTATAACTAAACTAAACTAGAACTCTAACAAAAACTCTAAGCTAAGACTCTAAGCTAAAATTCTAAACTCTTAACTATTACTAAACTAAACTTCAACTCTAACAAAAACTCTAAGCTAAGACTCTAAGCTGAAACTCTAAACTCTTAACTAAAACTAAACTAAACTAGAGCTTCAACAAAAACTCTAAGCTAAGACACTAAGCTAAAAACTCAAAACTCTTAACTAAAACTAAACTAAACTAGAACTCTAACAAAAACTATAAGCTAAAACTCTAAGCTAAAACTCTAAACTCAACTAAAACTAAACTAAACTAGAACTCTAACTAAAACTCTAAGCTAAGACTCTAAGGTAAAACACCAAACTCTTAACTAAGACTAAACTAAACTAGAACTCTAACTGAAACTCAACGGTAAAACACCAAACTCTTAACTAAAACTAAACTAAACTAGAAGTCTAACAAGAACTCTAAGCTATGACTCTAAGCTAAAACTCTAAACTCTTAACTATAACATAACTAAACTATAACTTTAACTAAAACTCTAAGCTATGACTCTAAGCTAAAACTCTAAACTCTTAACTAAAACTAAACTAAACTAGAACTCTAACAAAAACTCTAAGCTAAGACTCTAAGCTAAAACTCGAAACTCTTAACTAAAACTTAACCCAACTACAACTTTAAGTAAAACTCTAAGCTATGACTCTAAGCTAAAACTCTAAATTCTTAACTGTAACTAAACTAAACTTCAACTCTAACTAAAACTCTAGGCTAAGACTCTATGGTAAAACTCTAAACTCTTAACTAAAACTAAACTAGAAGTCTAACTAAAACTCTAAGCGAAGACTCTAAGCTAAAAACTCTAAACTCTTAATTAAAACTAAACTAAACTAGAACTCAAACAGAAACTCTAAGCTAAGACTCTAAGCTAAAAAAACTCTAAACTCTTAACTAAAACTAAACTAAACTAAAACTCTAAGCTAAGTCTCTAAGCTAAAACTCTAAACTCTTAACTAAAACTAAACTAAACTAGAACTGTAACTAAAACTAAACTAAACTAGAACTCTAACAAAAACTCTAAGCTAAGACTTTAAGCTAAAACTCGAAACTCTTAACTAAAACTTATCCAAACTACAACTTTAATATCAGTAACGATTTATTGTTACTGATATTGAGTTTTTGTTGAAGTTCTAGTTTAGCATAGTTTTAGTTAACAGTTTAAAGTTTTAGCTTAGAGTCTTAGCTTAGAGTTTTTGTTAGAGTTCTAGTTTAGTTTAGTTATAGTAAAGAGTTTTGAGTTTTACCTTAGAGACTTAGCTTAGAGTTTTAGTTTAGTTTGGTTTTAGTTAAGAGTTACGTGCACGCACGTAACCCCGTCTAAATTTTTTTTTCTCATAATTTCCTGAATTAAATTTCTGTATTGTGTACTAAAACTCGAAATTCTTAACTATAACTAAACTAAACTTCAACTCTAACTATAATTCTAAGCTAAGACTTTATGGTAAAACTCTAAACTCAACTAAAACTAAACTAAACTAGAACTCTAACAAAAACTCTAAGCTAAGACTCTAAGCTAAAACTCAAAACTTTTAAGTATTACTAAACTAAACTCTTAACTAAAACTAAACTAAACTAGAGCTTCAACAAAAACTCTAAGCTAAGACACTAAGCTAAAAACTCAAAACTCTTAACTAAAACTAAACTAAACTAGAACTCTAACAAAAACTATAAGCTAAGACTCTAAGCTAAAACTCTAAACTCTTAACTAAAACTAAACTAAACTAGAACTCTAACTAAAACTCTAAGCTAAGACTCTAAGGTAAAACACCAAACTCTTAACTAAGACTAAACTAAACTAGAACTCTAACTGAAACTCAAAGGTAAAACACCAAACTCTTAACTAAAACTAAACTAAACTAGAACTCTAACAAGAACTCTAAGCTATGACTCTAAGCTAAAACTCTAAACTATTAACTATAACTTAACTAAACTATAACTTTAACAAAAACTCTAAGCTATGACTCTAAGCTAAAACTCTAAACTCTTAACTAAAACTAAACTAAACTAGAACTCTAACAAAAACTCTAAGCTAAGACTCTAAGCTAAAACTCGAAACTCTTAACTAAAACTTAACCCAACTACAACTTTAAGTAAAACTCTAAGCTATGGCTCTAAGCTAAAACTCTAAATTCTTAACTGTAACTAAACTAAACTTCAACTCTAACTAAAACTCTAAGCTAAGACTCAATGGTAAAACTCTAAACTCTTAACTAAAACTAAACTAGAACTCTAACTAAAACTCTAAGCGAAGACTCTAAGCTAAAAACTCTAAACTCTTAATTAAAACTAAACTAAACTAGAACTCAAACAGAAACTCTAAGCTAAGACTCTAAGCTAAAAAAAATCTAAACTCTTAACTAAAACTAAACTAAACTAAAACTCTAAGCTAAGTCTCTAAGGTAAAACTCCAAACTCTTTACTATAACTAAACTAAACTAGAACTCTAACAAAAGCTCTAAGCTAAGACTCTAAGCTAAAACTCTAAACTCTTAACTATAACTAAACTAAACTTCAACTCTAACAAAAACTCTAAGCTAAGACTCTAAGCTAAAACTTTAAACTCTTAACTAAAACTAAACTAAACTAGAACTTCAACAAAAACTCTAAGCTAAGACTCTAAGCTAAAAATTCTAAACTCTTAAATAAAACTAAACTAAACTAGAACTCTAACAAAAACTCTAAGCTATGACTCTAAGCTAAAACTCTAAACTCTTAACTAAAACTAAACAAAACTAGAACTCTAACTAAAACTAAACTAGAACTCTAACAAAAACTCTAAGCTAAGACTCTAAGCTAAAACTCGAAACTCTTAACTAAAACTTATCCAAACTACAACTTTAATATCAGTAACGATTCTATTTGAACTTTCTCCAAGTTGATTAAATTGGTCTCTAAACAGTTCATGATAAAAAATAGTTTGGGACAAGAAAAAAAACCTAAAATAATGTCGTGAAATCATTGTCAACACTCAGAGCAGGGGGGGGCGCTGGGATTGAATCATAGAGAAACAACGAATTTACTTGTAAAAAAATGTGACTCAAAGACGTTTCGTTCTTTTAACTGGCTTGAAATTGCATACAAACGAGCCAATCAGGTGTTACAATCCTTTTGTTTGCTCAAAATTTGACAAAGCAACAACGGTTAGGCTAGCTTATTTTGCATGATATTTCTAAAGCCAATTAAGATGAAGAAATGTCTTCAAAGTCAAGGCTATAAGAAAAAAAAGTTCTGGATATTTTTGTCAGTTTCTAGTTTCGTGTGTACGTAGGCAAACCTAACCTAACCTAACTTAACCTAACCTAACTTGATCTAGCCTAACCTAACCTAACCATACTCGCCGGAATATCCCCCCAGGTCGACTTTGTATCATGCTTAAGTTAGGTTAGCTTATCATGAGCACTCATGATAAGCTAACCTAACCTAACCTAACTTAAACATGGAAAAATTTTTACTAGCTAACCTAACCTAACTTAGCTAACCTAACTTAGCTAACTAACCTAACACCAACCCAGACATGTAAACAAATAGATTCAGACATAGAAACAGATAAAGACATGCACTTTAGACATTTAAACCAACAAAGACAAATTCTTCGACTTGTAAAAAACCAACCCAGATACAAAACACTAGTGAAATATTCCAACTCTTGCATTTCAACGAAAGAAATCCAAAATTAACTTTGAAAAATCAAGAGAATGTAACAGTGACTAGGTAAATTATAACAAAACACTACTGAAATATTCCAACTCTTGCATTTCAATGAAAGAAATCCAAAATGAACTTTGAAAAATCAAGAGAATGTAACAGTGACTAGGTAAATTATAACAAAACACTACTGAAATATTCCAACTCTTGCATTTCAATGAAAGAAATTTCAAATGAACTTTGAAAAATCAAGAGAATGTAACTGTGACAAGGTAAACCACGACAAAACACCACTGAAGTATTCCAACTCTTGCATTTCAATGAGTGAAATTCAAAATGAACTTTGAAAAATCAAGAGAATGTAACTGTGACAAGGTAAACCACGACAGAACACTACTGAAATATTCCAAATCTTGCATTTCAACGAAAAAACTTCAAAATGAACTTTGAAAAATCAAGAGAACGTAACAGTGACAAGGTAAACCACGACAAAACACTACTGAAATATTCCAACTCTTGGATTTCAAAGTAAGAAATTCCAAAAAGAACTTTGAAAAATCAAGAGAATGTAACAGTGACAAGGTAAACCGCAACAAAACCCTACTGAAATATTCTAACTCTTGCATTTCAACGAAAGAAATCATAATGAACTTTGAAAAATCGAGGAATGTAACTGTGACAAGGTAAACCACAACAAAACACTACTGAAATATTCCAACTCTTGCATTTCAACGAAAGAAATCCAAATGAACTTTGAAAAATCAAGAGAATGTAACTGTGACAAGGTAAACCACAGCAAAACACTACTGAAATATTCCAAATCTTGCATTTCAACGAAAGAAATCCAAATGAACTTTGAAAAATCAAGAAAATGTAACTGTGTCAAGGTAAAGCACAACAAAACACATTTCAACGCAAGAAATCCACAATGAACTTTGAAAAATCAAGAGAATGTAACTGTGACAAAGTAAACCACGACAAAACGCTACTGAAATATTCCAACTCTTGCATTTCAACGAAAGAAATCCAAAATAAACTTTGAAAAATTAAGAAAATGTAACTGTGACAAAGCAAACCACGGCAAAACACTACTGAAAAATTCCAACTCTTGCATTTTACGAAAGAAATCCAAAATGAACTTTGAAAAATCAAGGGAATGTAACTGTGACAAGGTAAACCACGACAAAACACTACTGAAATATTCCAACTCTTGCATTTCAACGAAAGAAATCCAAAATGAACTTTGAAAAATCAAGAGAATGTAACTGTGACAAGGTAAACCACGACAAAACACTACTGAAATATTCCAACTCTTGCATTTCAACGAATGAAATTTAAAATGAACTTTGAAAAATCATGAGAATGTATCTGTGACAAGGCAAACCATGACAAAACACTACTGAAATATTCCAACTCTTGCATTTCAACGAAAGAAATTCAGAATGAACTTTGAAAAATTAAGAGAATGTAACTGTGACAAGGTAAACCATGACAAAACACTACTGAAATATTCCAACTCTTGCATTTCAATGAAAGAAATCCAAAATGAACTTTGAAAAATTAAGAGAATGTAACTGTGACAAGGTAAACCATGACAAAACACTACTGAAATATTCCAACTCTTGCATTTCAACGAAAGAAATCCAAATGAACTTTGAAAAATCAAGAGAATGTAACTGTGACAAGGTAAACCACAGCAAAACACTACTGAAATATTCCAACTCTTGCATTTCAACGAAAGAAATCCAAATGAACTTTGAAAAATCAAGAAAATGTAACTGTGTCAAGGTAAAGCACAACAAAACACATTTCAACGAAAGAAATCCACAATGAACTTTGAAAAATCAAGAGAATGTAACTGTGACAAAGTAAACCACGACAAGACGCTACTGAAATATTCCAACTCTTGCATTTCAACGAAAGAAATCCAAAATGAACTTTGAAAAATTAAGAAAATCTAACTGTGACAAAACAAACCACGGCAAAACACTACTGAAAAATTCCAACTCTTGCATTTCACGAAAGAAATCCAAAATGAACTTTGAAAAATCAAGAGAATGTAACTGTGACAAGGTAAACCACGACAAAACACTACTGAAATATTCCAACTCTTGCATTTCAACGAAAGAAATCCAAAATGAACTTTGAAAAATCAAGAGAATGTAACTGTGACAAGGTAAACCACGACAAAACACTACTGAAATATTCCAACTCTTGCATTTCAACGAATGAAATTTAAAATGAACTTTGAAAAATCATGAGAATGTATCTGTGACAAGGCAAACCATGACAAAACACTACTGAAATATTCCAACTCTTGCATTTCAACGAAAGAAATTCAGAATGAACTTTGAAAAATTAAGAGAATGTAACTGTGACAAGGTAAACCATGACAAAACACTACTGAAATATTCCAACTCTTGCATTTCAATGAAAGAAATCCAAAATGAACTTTGAAAAATTAAGAGAATGTAACTGTGACAGGGTAAACCACAACAAAACACTACTGAAATATTCCAACTCTTGCATTTCAATGAAAAAAATTCAAAATGAACTTTGAAAAATCAAGAGAATGTAACTGTGACAAGGTAAACCATGACAAAACACTACTGAAATATTCCAACTTTTGCATTTCAACGAAAGAAATCCAAAATGAACTTTGAAAAATTAAGAGAATGTAACTGTGACAAGGTAAACCATGACAAAACACTACTGAAATATTCCAACTCTTGCATTTCAACGAAAGAAATCCAAAATAAACTTTGAAAAATTAAGAGAATGTAACTATGACTAGGTAAACCACGACAAAACACTATTGAAATATTCCAACTCTTGCATTTCATCGAAAGAAATTCAAAATGAACTTTGAAAAATTAAGAGAATGTAAGTGTGACAAGGTAAACCACAACAAAACACTACTGAAATATTCCAACTCTTACATTTCAACGAAAGAAAACCAAAATGAACTTTGAAAAATTAAGAGAATGTAACTGTGACAAGGTAAACCATGACAAAACACTACTTAAATATTCCAACTCTTGCATTTCAACGAAAGAAATTCAAAATGAACTTTGAAAAATTAAGAGAATGTAACTATGACTAGGTAAACCGCGACAAAACACTATTGAAACATTCCAACTCTTGCATTTCAATAAAAGAAATCCAAAATGAACTTTGAAAAAATTAAGAGAATGTAACTGTGACAAGGTAAACCACAACAAAACACTACTGAAATATTCCAACTCTTGCATTTCAATGAAAGAAATTCAAAATGAACTTTGAAAAATCAAGAAAATGTAACTGTGACAAGGTTAACCATGACAAAACACTACTGAAATATTCCAACTTTTGCATTTCAACAAAAGAAATCCAAAATGAACTTTGAAAAAGTAAGAGAATGTAACTGTGACAAGGTAAACCATGACAAAACACTACTGAAATATTCCAACTCTTGCATTTCAACGAAAGAAATCCAAAATGATCTTTGAAAAATTAAGAGAATGTAACTATGACCAGGTAAACCACGACAAAACACTATTGAAATATTCCAACTCTTGCATTTCATCGAAAGAAATCCAAAATGAACTTTGAAAAATTAAGAGAATGTAAGTGTGACTAGGTAAACCACAACAAAACACTACTGAAATATTCCAACTCTTGCATTTCAACAAAAGAAAACCAAAATGAACTTTGAAAAATTAAGAGAATTTAACTGTGACAAGGTAAACCATGACAAAACACTACTGAAATATTCCAACTCTTGCATTTCAACGAAAGAAATCCAAAATGAACTTTGAAACATTAAGAGAATGTAACTATGACTACGTAAACCACGACAAAACACTATTGAAATATTCCAACTCTTGCATTTCGTCGAAAGAAATCCAAAATGAACTTTGAAAAATTAAGAGAATGTAAGTGTGACAAGGTAAACCACAACAAAACACTACTGAAATATTCCAACTCTTGCATTTCAACGAAAGAAAACCAAAATAAACTTTGAAAAATCAAGAGAATGTAACTGTGACAAGGTAAACCACGACAAAACACTACTGAAATATTCCAACTCTTGCATTTCCACGAAAGAAATCCAAAATGATCTTTGAAAAATTAAGAGAATGTAACTATGACTAGGTAAACCACGACAAAACACTATTGAAATATTCCAACTCTTGCATTTCATCGAAAGAAATCCAAAATGAACTTTGAAAAATTAACAGAATGTAAGTGTGACTAGGTAAACCACAACAAAACACTACTGAAATATTCCAACTCTTGCATTTCAACAAAAGAAAACCAAAATGAACTTTGAAAAATTAAGAGAATTTAACTGTGACAAGGTAAACCATGACAAAACACTACTGAAATATTCCAACTCTTGCATTTCAACGAAAGAAATCCAAAATGAACTTTGAAACATTAAGAGAATGTAACTATGACTACGTAAACCACGACAAAACACTATTGAAATATTCCAACTCTTGCATTTCGTCGAAAGAAATCCAAAATGAACTTTGAAAAATTAAGAGAATGTAAGTGTGACAAGGTAAACCACAACAAAACACTACTGAAATATTCCAACTCTTGCATTTCAACGAAAGAAAACCAAAATAAACTTTGAAAAATCAAGAGAATGTAACTGTGACAAGGTAAACCACGACAAAACACTACTGAAATATTCCAACTCTTGCATTTCCACGAAAGAAAACCAAAAGGAAGTTTGAAAAATCAAGAGAATGTAACTGTGACTAGGTAAACCACGACGAAACACTATTGAAATATTCCAACTTTTGCATTTCATCGAAAGAAATCCAAAATGAACTTTGAAAAATCAAGAGAATATAACTGTGACAAGGTAAACCTCAACAAAACACTACTGAAA
Source organism: Artemia sinica (assembly GCA_027921565.1). NCBI lineage: Eukaryota > Metazoa > Arthropoda > Branchiopoda > Anostraca > Artemiidae > Artemia > Artemia sinica. Next base: position 59,750,900 of record CM051265.1, read on the forward strand.
TATTCCAACTCTTGCATTTCAACGAAAGAAAACCAAAATTATCTTTGAAAAATCAAGAGAATGTAACTGTGACAAAGTAAACCACGGCAAAACACTACTGAAATATTCCAACTCTTGCATTTCATCGAAAGAAATCCAAAATGATCTTTGAAAAATTAAGAGAATGTAAGTTTGACTGCATTGACTTGCATTCTCCAACTCTTGCATTTCACGAAATGAATCCAAAATGAACTTTGAAGAATTAAGAGAATGTAACTGTGACAAGGTAAACCACAACAAAACACTACTGAAATATTACAACTCTTGCATTTCAACGAAAGAAATTCAAAGTGAACTTTGAAAAATCAAGAAAATGTAACTGTGATAAGGTAAACCACAACAAAACACTACAGAAATATTCCAACTCTTGCATTTCAACGAAAGAAATCCAAAAAGAACTTTGCAAAATTAAGAGAATGTAACTGTGACAAGGTAAACCACGACAAAACACTACTGAAATATTCCAACTCTTGCATTTCATCGAAAGAAATCCAAAATGATCTTTGAAAAATTAAGAGAATGTAAGTTTGACTGGGTAAACCACAACAAAACACTACTGAAATATTCCAACTCTTGCATTTCAACGAAAGAAATAAAAAATGAACTTTGAAAAATCAAGAAAATGTAATTGTGACAAGGTAAACCACATCAAAACACTACTGAAATATTCCAACTCTTGCATTTCAACGAAAGAAAACCAAAATGATCTTTGAAAAATCCAGAGAATGTAACTGTGACAAGCTAAACCACGACAAAACACTACTGAAATATTCCAACTCTTGCATTTCAATGATAGAAATTCAAAATGAACTTTGAAAAATTAAGAGAATGTAACTGTGACAAGGTAAACCACAACAAAACACTACTGAAATATTCCAACTCTTGCATTTCAACGAAAGAAATTCAAAATGAACTTTGAAAAATCAAGAGAATGTAACTGTTACATGTTAAACCATGACAAAACACTACTGAAATATTCCAACTCTCGCATTTCAGTGAAAGAAATACAAAATGAACTTTGAAAAATCAAGAGAATGTAACTGTGACAAGGTAAACCACAACAAAACACTACTGAAATATTCCAACTCTTGCATTTCAACGATAGAAATTCAAAATGAATTTTGAAAAATTAAAAAATGTAACTGTGACAAGGTAAACCACAACAAAACACTACAGAAATATTTCAACTCTTTCATTTCAATGATACAAATTCAAAATTAACTTTGAAAAATCAAGGAAATGTAACTGTGACAAGGTAAACCACAAAGAAACACTACTGAAATATTCCAACTCTTGCATTTCAACGATAGAAATTCAAAATGAACTTTGAACAATCAAGAGAATGTAACTGTGACAAGGTAAACCACAACAAAGCACTATTGAAATATTCCCACTCTTGCATTTCAACGAAAGAAATCCAAAATGAACTTTGAAAAATCAAGAGAATGTAACTGTGACAAGGTAAACCACAACAAAACACTACTGAAATATTCCAACTCTTGCATTTCAATGAAAGAAATTCAAAATGAACTTTGAAAAATTAAGAGAATGTAACTGTGACAAGGTAAACCATGACAAAACACTATTGAAATATTCCAACTCTCGCATTTCATCGAAAGAAATTCAAAATGAAGTTTGAAAAATTAAGAGAATGTTACTCTGACAAGGTAAACCACAACAAAACACTATTGAAATATTCACACTCTTGCATTTCAACGAAAGAAATCCAAAATGAACTTTGAAAAATCAAGAAAATATAATTGTGACAAGGTAAACCACATCAAAACACTACTGAAATATTCCAACTCTTGCATTTCAACGAATGAAATTCAAAATGAACTTTGAAAAATTAAGAAAAAGTATCTGTGACAAGGTAAACCATGATAAAAAACTACTGAAATATTCCAACTCTTGCATTTCAACGAAAGAAATCCAAAATGAACTTTGAAAAATTAAGAGAATGTAACTGTGACAAGGTAAACCACAACAAAACACTACCGAAATATTCCAACTCTTGCATTTCAACGAAAGAAATTCAAAATGAACTTTGAAAAATCAAGAAAATGTAACTGTGATAAGGTAAACCACAACAAAACACTACAGAAATATTCCAACTCTTGCATTTCAACGAAAGAAATCCAAAAAGAACTTTGCAAAATTAAGAGAATGTAACTGTGACAAGGTAAACCACGACAAAACACTACTGAAATATTCCAACTCTTGCATTTCATCGAAAGAAATCCAAAATGATCTTTGAAAAATTAAGAGAATGTAAGTTTGACTAGGTAAACCACAACAAAACACTACTGAAATATTCCAACTCTTGCATTTCAACGAAAGAAAACAAAACTGAACTTTGAAAAATCAAGAAAATATAATTGTGACAAGGTAAACCACATCAAAACACTACTGAAATATTCCAACTCTTGCATTTCAACGAAAGAAAACCAAAATGATCTTTGAAAAATCCAGAGAATGTAACTGTGACAAGCTAAACCACGACAAAACACTACTGAAATATTCCAACTCTTGCATTTCAATGATAGAAATTCAAAATGAACTTTGAAAAATTAAAAGAATGTAACTGTGACAAGGTAAACCACAACAAAACACTACAGAAATATTCCAACTCTTGCATTTCAACGAAAGAAATCCAAAATGAACTTTGAAAAATCAAGAGAATGTAACTGTTACATGTTAAACCATGACAAAACACTACTGAAATATTCCAACTCTCGCATTTCAGGGAAAGAAATACAAAATGAACTTTGAAAAATCAAGAGAATGTAACTGTGACAAGGTAAACCACAACAAAACACTACTGAAATATTCCAACTCTTGCATTTCAACGAAAGAAATTCAAAATGAACTTTGAAAAATTAAAAAATGTAACTGTGACAAGGTAAACCACAACAAAACACTACAGAAATATTCCAACTCTTTCATTTCAATGATACAAATTCAAAATTAACTTTGAAAAATCAAGGAAATGTAACTGTGACAAGGTAAACCACAAAGAAACACTACTGAAATATTCCAACTCTTGCATTTCAACGATAGAAATTCAAAATGAACTTTGAAAAATCAAGAGAATGTAACTGTGACAAGGTAAACCACAACAAAGCAATATTGAAATATTCCCACTCTTGCATTTCAACGAAAGAAATCCAAAATGAACTTTGAAAAATCAAGAGAATGTAACTGTGACAAGGTAAACCACAACAAAACACTACTGAAATATTCCAACTCTTGCATTTCAATGAAAGAAATTCAAAATGAACTTTGAAAAATTAAGAGAATGTAACTGTAACAAGGTAAACCATGACAAAACACTATTGAAATATTCCAACTCTCGCATTTCATCGAAAGAAATTCAAAATGAAGTTTGAAAAATTAAGAGAATGTTACTGTGACAAGGTAAACCACAACAAAACACTATTGAAATATTCCCACTCTTGCATTTCAACGAAAGAAATCCAAAATGAACTTTGAAAAATCAAGAGAATGTAACTGTGACAAGGTAAACCACAACAAAACACTACTGAAATAATCCAACTCTTGCATTTCAATGAAAGAAATTCAAAATGAACTTTGAAAAATCAAGAGAATGTAACTGTGACAAGGTAAACCACGACAAAACACTACTGAAATATTCCAACTCTTGCATTTCAATGAAAGAAATTCAAAATGAACTTTGAGAAATTAAGAGAATGTAACTGTGAAATGGTAAACCATGACAAAACGCTACTGAAATATTCCGACTCTTGCATTTCACCGAAAGAAATCCAAAATGAACTTTGAAAAATTAAGAGAATGTAAGTGTGACAAGGTAAACCACAACAAAACACTACTGAAATATTCCAACTCTTGCATTTCAACGAAAGAAAACCAAAATGAACTTTGAAAAATCAACAGAATGTAACTGTGACAAGGTAAACCACGACAAAACACTACTGAAATATTCCAACTCTTGCATTTCAATGAAAGAAATTCAAAATGAACTTTGAAAACTTAAGAGAATGTAACCGTGACAAGGTAAACCATGACAAAACACTACTGAAATATTCCAAATCTTGAATTTCAACGAAAGAAATCCAAAATGAACTTTGAAAAATCAAGAGAATGTAACTGTGATATGCTAAACCACGACAAAACACTAATGGTGAGAGGGGGAGCCAAAAGTTGGGGGATGGGGTCCTTTTTTCTCAAAATGCGCAAGTTAAAAAGTATTAAAAAATGGGGGCAAAAAAGTTGGGGTGGGGGCCTGGGGGCTCTTTGGGGTCTCAGGGGCCTTTGGGGCCCGGGGGCTCTTTGGGGTTGGGGGGTTCCTTTGGGGTTGGGGTAAGAGGGCCCTTTGGGGTTGGGGTAGAGGACCTCACAACACTGTTCAAATAGAACTTGTGTATTATAACGACCACAGAGTTTCACCCCAAATCATCTTCTAAATCATCTTCTAAAATCATCTTCTAAAATGCCTCTAACTGTTTCGCCCAAATAATTCCCTAAAATGTCTAAAACGGTTTCGCCCAAATAATCCCCTAAAAGCAATTTCTGCGTGTTCCTTTTGTTTTGGCATCCCTGCGCTGTCACATTTGAAATTCCTAGGAAACCCTTTCCCGCGTTAATCTCTTCATCTCATAGATGTTCCTAGCTACACTATTAAGGTTTCGATAGAATATCAATTTATCCCTCTGACTTAAAGATTAAAGAAGCCGTATTTAAAAAATAGAATATTAATTTATCTCTTTAGACTCCCGCATAATTCCAAGATAACAAGTGATGTCATTTCTAATTCCTGACACTAAAGATCAACGAAGCCTTATTTAAAATAGAATATTAATTTTTATCTCTGACCTAAATAGCGTTTATCCCTCAGACCTAAGATCAAAGAAGCCATACTTGTTTCTTTATTCCCATTTTCGTAAATCAATAATTCCCCTAGCGATTATGTAAATCAAGTTCTCAGAAATTCTCTCCCCTTTCGTGAATCAATAATTCCCCTCGATTATGTAAATCAATTTCATTGAAACCATGAAAATACATCAAAGTGAGAAAAATCATGTTTTTTCATTCTCAGTGACAAAAACCATAAAAACATGCATAAATTGCTGTTGACATCCATGAAAAACAACAAATAAATTGACAAACACTCATAACCATCCAAGAAACATCCATCAAAGTGAGAAAAATCCTGTTTTTTCATTCTCAGTGACAAAAACCATAAAAACATGCATAAATTGCTGTTGACATCCATAAAAAACAACAAATAAATTGACTAACACTCATAGCCGTCCAATAAACATCCATAAAAGTGAGAAAAACCATGTTTTTTCAAGTGAGAAAAATCCTGTTTTTTTCATTCTCAGTGAGAAAAACCATAGAAAATTGCATAAATCATGTTCGTACGGGGCTGGTACCCTCCTCTCTACTAAGAACTCCGTAGCTGATTAATTCTATGGAGCAACAAAAAAATAATTTTTTGAACCATAGAAAGTCAAGGATCACTTAGAAAAAAAGTAAAATTTACTGTGCCTTAAATCAAATTTATTGAAACAAGTACTTTGCCTATACCCATTTAGGAAACATTTGTATTTGTACTAACTGAATTAATATGATTTCTTTGCTACTACAATACTTCAATGCATAAATACTCAATAGACTGTACAGTATACCCATCTGTTTATCAAAGTTAAGTGTCACTTAAAACCTGTTGGTCATGGGCAAAAAAAAACATGCATATTCAGTATCTTGACTGGAAGCTTTAAAAACACAATACAATTTGTTATGTTTGCATCAAATTTTAAGGTTGCTTTGGGTCCAACTAAAGTTAGTCAAAATCAACTTTTACTTGAAAACAATATCTACACACAGGTGTTTGGGAAATGATATTGTATTTGCTATTCTCTTTTTTCCTTTTTTTTCAAAGTTCATATTTTTCTATGATATTTTCCTTCCTCATAGTTGCAGCGGCAGCTGAAACCTAGTAAAGAGCGAACCAAAGACCATATTAATCAAAAGTTCAAAACATGTTTTCCAAAAAAAACTATCTAGTGAGAAAAAATTTTCATCTGACACTGAATCAGGAATGGTAGCTATTGTTTCGGTTAATCTTAGGAGTAGAAGTTTTTTTCGAAAAAAATTTTATGGTGATTTCGAAAAAGAGCTTGAAACCCATTGAAAATGGCGTCAAATCGAAATAAAAAGTGCCTACTTGGAATTAGCATGGTCCAAAACCTTTTGTATGATAATTACAGTCCCCCACCTAGAACACCAAGGAAAATGACTTTTTTGCATGGGTAGCACTGATCTGTCTCCCTTTTTTCGTTTTTTTTTCTAGGAGGGCTAGGGGGTGGCCAGAGCATCATAGAGAGGTGTGTAATAGCTCATTAAACTTGTAAGTGCCCTTTTTAAGTGACCAAAAAGATTGGAGGGCAAATAGCCCCCCCCCTCCCTACAGGCCCCCTCCCCCGTAACTAGTCCTTTAAAAATTTTGAGATAGCCATTTTGTTTAACATAGTTCATAGGTCCAATATATGTTTAGATGATGATATGGCCCTCCATTGTCCCTGGGGAAGGGCTGTATTTGGTATCGGGTATATCGATATCGCGCGTATCGGTATCATGCGTATTGGTATCGCATGTATCGTATCGGGAATATCGGTATCCGCTGATTTTTTCAGTCATTATCTAGGCTCATTTTTTAAGGCATGTCCCTGCAAGGTATAATGGCTGCAGCGGCAGCTGTAACCTAGTAAAGAGCGAACCACATCCCATAGTAACCAAAAGTTAAAAAACACGTTTTGAAAAAACTGCTAAGTGAAAAAAATTCCCATCTGACACTGACTCAGGAGCTTTAACTATTATTTCGGTTCATCATAAACAAAATCGGTTCATCATGAATTATAGCAGAAAAAGGGGAATGCTAATTGAATTTTGAGCATAAAAAGATAATTATAAAAATAAGGAAACATATTTTTACTTTGAAATAATTCAAGTTTTTTTAATTAATAGCGAAAATCTTTTTGTGTGAACAACTTATTATTTTTGTAATAAGACTCAAGAACCGTTTCAAAAAAAAATCTTCCCTGGATTTGCCATAAATTTGCTGCTTACGCTGAATAGCCAAGTAAGCAAATATATCGATGAAATGACGACGCTTGTAACGGTATTTCAGTCCTTTACCTGTACGTAAAGGAACCACAAGCTTCCCCAAAAAAGGGATTTTTCTAAAATGGTGCACATTTCAACTGGACTCAGAAATACTATACTTTAATAGCATGAATCGTGCTTCAAAAACTCCGGTTTGCTACAGGATTAATAAAAAAAATAGGACGTTAGCCCAATAAGTTTTATCGAACAGTTCATAGTGTTAAACTGTAATTGAGCGACTCAGCTCAATTGTAACCGAAAGGAATTAAGATATTTTGCTCAATTGTAACCGAAAAGGATTAAGGATTAAGGGATTTAAAAAACCGGGAGTCTGATTTTCGAAAAAGGGAGAAACACCCCCCAAAAAGTCAATAAATCTTAATGTAAATCAGACCTTTAGATTCAGCGTATCAGAAAATGATATAGTGGGGGTTATGATCTCCTATCTGCACAGATGTGGAATTTATGTTTTTGCCTGAAGACTGATCACGGACGCGTTTCTATTTTTTGTTTTTGTTCTATTGTCCTTTTTAAGAGACCGTAAAGATTGAAGGGCAACTAACCTCCTCCTAAGACCTAATTTCTCTCTTATTTTGTTTTCGAATTTTATGATTTGAGATCAATTTGACAAGCAAAAAAAAATCATCTTCAACTACCTACAAACGCATAATACAGAAGTAGATCTAATGTTAAGACCTTCAAACGACGAAGCGACAATTTTACCTAGGGGCATTCAGATCAGAGAGAGAAGACATTCTGATTGTGCACACTAAGGGGTGGGGGGGTAAAGCATATTATATATTAAATACGTAACCTAACCTTTGTACGTTTTCCCCCCTAAACCCCAAAAAACTAGGTTTCAAGTATTGCAAACGCAGTTAGAAACCACTTTTTACAATACAATTCCTCTTTGAAAGAACCTGTTTGACTAGTTTATTTTATTATTTATCTTGCGTGGCTTACAGCTAATAGAACAGCACCAATTCTACTTTAGCTACTTTTGGCTATCTTGGAAAGGGATTAGGTTAGGAAAATGAAATTTTCAGGGATGGGTCTGCAGGCTAAAGTATGAGTACTTATGTACTATCTAAAACACACGCAAAAAGTGAAGTTTGGTTGATGCTTGTGAAGTAAAAGAAAATAGATAAAAATATAATAGTTTAGAAACAAATTTCGGCTATATATTTGCACATTAGGGGGGATGGGGGTAAAGCAAGGCATATATATTCAACACCAAACAAAACCTAGGTACATTTTTTCCCCTAAACCCCTAAAACAATAGTCTAAATATCGTAAACCCAATAGCAAACCACGCTTTACAATCCATTGCTCTATTGAAAGAAACCCGTTTCGAAAGAAACCCGCATCTTCCCTATATAATACAGCGCGTGTGTTCCAGATAGTACATAAGTAACAAAGTATGTCCCGGGAAGGTATTTTGAAATACCTACCTCCACTCCTTTTCCCTCTAGAGTGTCCTTAAATTTGTCTACATGACAGGTCTATACTTATTGAAATTTTGACAAAGCAACATTTTACCTTAATGTTGAGTTATCAGTTTCTTTTCTCAGGGTTTAGTTCCGAAAATGCGATTCCTGTTATGTGAGTAGAATTTTAAGCCATATCAAAATTTTACTTACTATACTTATTGAAATTTTGACAAAACAACATTTTACCTTAATGTTGAGTTAATAGTTTCTTTTCTGAGGGTTTAGTTCCAAAAATGCGATTCCTGTTATGTGAGTAGAATTTTAAGCCATATCAAAATTTTTTCTTCATAAGAAATGTATTGGCATATCTTTAAAACCGTATAAGTTGGGATTGAGCAAAGTTGTGAAGCTGAAAACAATTTCGTTGTACTTCATCTAAGTAGAAGATCTATTTTGCAATGTTTCAATTTTATAACACACAGATTTGATGAGGCGGCGAACAAGAAATTTGATGAGATCTGATGAGTAAGCCAAAGGTAATCAGAAAAGACAGGATTCGTGGCATTATTATTGCAACCGTTCACCTCTGGAGGTAGAAAGTGGGGGGAAGTTGTTCATTTATTTGTGCCTTGATTTGCTTTCATTTTCATTTCTGGTCCGTGTGTCTCTGTTTTCCTGATTGGAAGATATTTCTTACTCAAGTGTCTTCTGTCAGCCTCCTACTACGCCATTGATTTACTGATTTCAACCATGAAAAAATGCAGCCGTTAAGAGGTGTCATGTTATCTGGAGAAATTTTTTGTTGTAATTTTCTGTACTTGTAAGATAAATGAGATTATTTTTTTTTATTTATTGATGCTTCAGAAAGAAGAAAGGGAAACTGAATCCTGAAAAATAGATATTAGACTGTAGACCTAGAAAATTGAACAACGCTAGTGATGGAAATCCAAAAAAAAACGGGAAATCCAGCAAGCAAGATGGAAATCCAATAAGGATCTTAAAATCCAACATGTTGTTTTGTCAACAAACTGAAAATTCAATTCGGGTATGGGAATTCATTTTTTTTTGGTTCTCAACAAATTGGAAATTCAATAATGACCATGGAATTCCAAAATGATCTCCAATATTCCATTTCAGCTGCTGAAATTCCAATTTTGTTGTTGATAAACATTACAAACAATTTTTGTCAAATCTCAAGCGATATTTTTAACAGTGTGGGGCTACTGGGCTAGCAGAACTCATAAAAGTGACGTTTAATGACTCATTTGAAAGCTATTGCTCTTAAATACGTTTTTTTTCAATTTTACATTCGTAAGTGCGATATAGTACTGAAAACAAAACTTATGGTGCCACTTCTTAGGTGGAAAAGCTCTGAAGTACAAAACAGGTATCATTTAATAACTATATTCCAGAGCCCTTAACTGGAGGTTCACAAAAACCCCTCCTGCAACCTCCAGTCCCCCTTAATAAGCTACACTATTAAAGTCCTACAAACACTAATATATTAAATTGCACCATTAGAGGCGTGGTTCTGTCACTATAGCGCTAGACTTCAAATTAGATTATCATGTATTCGATTCCAGCTTGGATTTTTTTTTCAATCATGGTTTATCCCTTCTTATGATTACTTTCCAGATAATCTACTATTTTTGTAAGCGTGATGCACTCATTTTTAAGGCATATCCCAAGAAGGCAAATTTTAAACCTATTGCTCATATCTACGTGCTTTTTATCAATTTTACCATCCGAAAGTGCTATATCATAGGTAGTGCGCTAGCGCTGCCTAAGTAAAGAACGATGTGGCAGCAATATGTTTTTTTTCTTCAGTCAGGCACTTCGTATCGAAGGAGTTGTCATAGAAACTTCGAAAAGGGCTCATTCGATTGGAAATTGGAGTGGCTAGTGCCATTTTTAATAGTCGAAAGTGATTGGAAGGCAACGAGCCCCCCCCCCACGCCCATCATTCCCCAAACAAATCCAATCAAAATTTTGAGATAGCCATTTTGTTCAGCGTAGTTGATTTCAACAGGGAAAATATACTTTTGAGGAGGACACTCCCCCACAACCCTCGGGCAAGGGTTGTAGGTTATGCCCTGAGAGCATATAAGAACAATGTTGGCACAATGTTCTATGCATTATTTTTTCCTTTAGAGCAGGGCACTTCATATGGAAGGGGTCCTCGTAGAAACTTCAAAAGGGGCTCAATCGATTGGAAATTGAGAGCTCTATTGCCCTTTTTAATAGTTGAAAGTGATCGGAGGGCAACTAGCCCCCCCCACGCCCATCATTCCCCCAAACACATCCAATCAAAATTTTGAGATATCCATTTTGTTCAGCGTAGTTGATTTCCAGACAGAAAATATATTTTTGAGGAGGACACTCCCCCACAACCCTCAGGGCAAGGGCTTTAAGTTATACCCAGCGTAGTTGATTTCCAGACAGAAAATATGCTTTTGAGGAGGACAGTCCCCCACAACCCTCAGGGCAAGGGCTTTAAGTTATACCTTGGGGCATATAAGGTTTTTATAGAAGGTGTTGTCGTAGAAACTTCGAAAAGGGCTAATTTGATTGGAAATTGGAGTGGCAAGTGCCATTTTTAAGAGTCGAAAGTGATATGAGGGCAACTAGCCCCCCACGCCCATCATTCCCCCAAACAAATCCGATCAAAATTTTGAGCTAACCTTTTTGTTCAACGTAGTTGATTCCCAGACAGAATATATGTTTTTGAGGAGGAAACTCCCCCACAACCCTCAGGGCAAGGGTTTTAAGTTATGCCCTGGGGAAATATAAGGTTTTTATAGAAGGTGTGAAAAGGACACTCCCCAACAACCCTCAGAGCAAGGGTTTTAAGCTATGCCCTGGGGGGATATAAGGTTTTGATAGAACGCGTTGTCGTAGAAACTTCAAAACAGGCCTATTCGATTGGAAATTCGAAGGGCTAGTACCCTTTTGAATAGTCGAAAGCGATCGGAGGGCAAATTGCCCCATCCCACCACGCCCATCATTCCCCCAAACACATCCAATCAAAATTTTGAGATATCCATTTTGATCAGCGTAGTTGATTTCCAGATAGAATATATGTTTTTGAGGAGGACACTCCCCCACAACCCTCAGGGCAAGGGTTTTAAGTTATGCCCTGGGGGCATATACGGTTTTTATAGAAGGCGTTGTCGTAGAAACTTCAAAAAGGGCTCATTTGATTGGAAATTGGAGTGGCTAGTGCCATTTTTAAGAGTCGAAAGTGATTGGAGGGCAACTAGCCCCCCCCCCTACGCCCATCATTCCCCCAAACACATCCGATCAAAATTTTTAGATAGCCATTTTGTTCAGCGTAGTTGATTCCCAGACAGAAAATATGTTTTTGAAGAGGACACTCCCCCACAACCCTCAGGGCAAGGGTTATAAGTTATGCCCTGGGGGCATATACGGTTTTTATAGAAGGCGTTGTCGTAGAAACTTCAAAACAGGCTCATTCGATTGGAAATTCAAAGGGCTAGTGTCCTTTTTAATAGTCGAAAGTGATCAGAAGGCAACTAGCCCCCCCCCACGCCCATCATTCCTCCAAACACATCCAATATAAATTTTGAGATATCCATTTTGATCAGTGTAGTTGATTTCCAGATAGAATATATGTTTTTGAGGAGGACAATCCCCCACAACCCTCAGGGCAAGGGTTTTAAGTTATACCCTCGGGGCATATAAGGTGTTTATAGAAGGTGTGAGGAGGACACTCCCCCAAAACCCTCAGGGCAAGGGTTTTAAGTTATGCCCTGGGGGCATATAAGGTTTTTATAGAAGGCGTTGTCGTAGAAACTTCAAAACTGGCCCATTCGATTGGAAATTCAAAGGGCTAGTGTCCTTTTGAATAGTCAAAAGCGATAGGAGGGCAACTAGCTCCCCCCCCCCCCGACGCCCATCATTCCCCAAAACACATCCAATCAAAATTTTGAGATATCCATTTTGTTCAGCGTAGTTGATTTCCAGATAGAAAATATATTTTTGAGGAGGACACTCCCCCACAACTTTCAGAGCAAGGGTTTTAAGTTATACCGTGGGGCAATATAACATTTTATAGAAGGCGTTGTCGTAGAAACTTCGAAAATAGCTCATTTGATTGGAAATTGGAGTGGCTAGTGCCATTTTTAAGAGTCGAAAGTGATTGGAGGGCAACTAGCCCCCCCCCCACCCCCATGCCCTTCATTCCCCCAAACACATCCGATCAAAATTTTTAGATAGCCATTTTGTTCAGCCTAGTTGATTCCCAGACAGAAAATATGTTTTTGAGGAGGAGAATCCCCCACAACCCTCAGGGCAAAGGTTTTAAGTTTTTCCCTGGGGGTATATAAGGTTTTTATAGAAGGCTTTGTCGTAAAAACTTCAAAAGAGGCTCATTCTATGGGAAATTCAAAGGGCTAGTGCCCTTTTTAATAGTCGAAAGTGATTGGAGGGCAAATAGGTCCCCCCAAACCCATCATTTCCCCAAACACATTGAATCAAAATTTTGAGATAGCCATTTTGTTCAGCGTAGTTGATTTCTAGATAGAAAAATGTTTTTGAGGAGGATACTCCCCCACAACCCTCGTGGCAAGGATTTAAGCTATGCCCTGAGGGCATATAAGAACGATGGTCGTCGTAGGAACTTCAAAAGGGTGTCATTCGATTGGAAATTGAGAGTTCTAGTTCCCTTTTTAATAGTCGAAAATTATTGGAGGGCAAGTAGCCCCCCCACGCCCATCATTCCCCCAAACACATCAAATCAAAATTTTGAGATAGCCATTTTGTTCAGCGTAGTTGATTTCCAGTTAACAAATGTGTTTTTGAGGAGGATACTCCCCCACAACCCTCAGGGCAAGGGTTTTAAGTTATGCCCTGGGGGCATATAAGGTTTTTATAGAAGGTGTTGTCGTAGAAACTTCAAAACAGGCCCAATCGATTGAAAATTCGAAGGGCTAGTACCCTTTATAATTGTCGGAAGTGATCGGAGAGCCACTAGCCCCTCCCATGCCCATCATTCCCCCAAACAAATCCAATCAAAATTTTGAGATATTAATTTTTTTCAGCGTAGTTGATTTCCAGATAGAAAATATATTTTTGAGGAGGACACTCCCCCACAACCCTCAGGGCAAGGGTTTTAAGCTATACCTGGGAGTATATAGGGTTTTTATAGAAGGCGTTGTCGTAGAAACTTCGAAAAGGGCTCATTTAATTGGAAATTGGAGTGGCTAGTTCCATTTTTAAGAGTCAAAAGTGATTGGAGTGCAACTAGTCCCCCCCCCCCGCACCCATCATTCCCCAAACACATCCAGTCAAAATTTTGAGATAGCCATTTTGTTCAGCGTAGTTGATTTCTGGATAGAAAATAAGTTTTTGAGGAGGACACTCCTCCACAACCCTCGTGACAAGGGTTTTAAGTTATGCCCTGAGGGCATATAAGAACGATGTTGGCACCATGTTCTATGAATATTTTTTTTCCTTTTGAGCGGGGCACTTCATATGGAAGGGGTCGTCGAAGAAACTTCAAAAGGGGCTCATTCGATTGGAAATTGAGAGTTCTAGTGCCCTTTTCAATAGTCGAAAGTGATTGGAGGGCAACTAGCCCCCCCCCCCATGCCCATCATTCCCCCAAACACATCCAATCAAAATTTTGAGATAGCCATTTTGTTCAGCGTAGCTGATTTCCAGATAAAAAAATATGTTTTGGAGAAGGACACTGCCCCACAACCCTCAGGGCAAGGGTGGTAAGTTATGCCCTGGGGGCATATAAGAATGATGTAGGCAAAATGTATTATTTATTAATTTTTTCCTTTATAGCAGGGCACTTCGTATCGAAGAAGTTGTCATAGAAACTTCGAAAAGCGCTCATTCAATTAGAAATTGGAGTGGTTTGTGCCCTTTTTAATGGTCAAAAGTGATTGGAAGGCGACTAACACCCCTCTCACGCCTACCATTTTCCCAAACACATCCAGTCAAAATTTTGAGATACCCATGTTGTTTAACGTAGTTGAAAGTTCTGGAAATTCGGTCTTAGAGGATGACAAGCACCCTAACAGACCTACGGGTAAGGGTTGTAATTTATGCCCTAGGGCATATAAGGTGTTTATTGAAACCGCTGTCGTTTCCAAAAGGGCTCATTTGATTGGAAATAGAAAGGCCTAGTGCCCTTTTTTACAGTCGAAATTGATTGGAAGACTTGACATTTTTATAGTAAATATCGAAGTGGGTATAATGTATTATTTTTGTTGTTTAGACCAGGACACTTTGTATCGAAGGAGTTGTTGTGGGAATTTCGAAAAGGGCTCATTCGATTGAAAATAGAAAGGGCTGATACCCTTTTTAATAGTCGAAAGTGATTTGAGGGCAACTAATCCCCCTTCCACTCTCACGCCCACCCTCCCACACCAACTCTCCCATTTCTGCTCTAAATAGCGTAAGTTTATCCAAGCTATCAAAGAAAGTAAACAATTTTTTTTTTCGAATGGTATCAAGTTTTCCATTTCAGGTCCACTAGAGGAGGTATGAAATTAACTCAAAACGAGCAGAAATTAACATAAGTTGGGCGCAAAACCCATATGCCTTCCCAAGGCCAGAACAAAATTTGCCCTTTAATGAAAAAATATAAATGTTTTTACTTTTATAACTTTAATAAATCAAATAATATTAATATTTTGATTACTAAATATCAGTATATGTATATTAAACTGACAATGCACATTCATTTGCATTTTTTCAGTAAAGTACAAATTTTGTTCTGGCCTTGGGAAGGCATAAGGGTTTTGCGCCCAACTTACGTTAATTTCTGCTCGTTTTGAGTTTGACTCGGTTAATTATTTTAATTTCTGTTCGTTTTGGGTTTCATTTATTTATTGGTGCTGATTTGTGCTAGTTTTACGCTTGGTAGATTATTTGATTTTATTTTTGCTCATTATTTGTTTAATAGAGCTCTTTACTTTTCTTTGAAAAACTTATTTTGTGGAAAGTTTTTTAAATTAATAGCATTAAAAACGGCACTTTTGGTACCACCTTCTTATGTGGAAGAGTTTGGAAGCATAAAACTGTACCATTGCAATAATTATTGTCTAAAGCCCTTAACTGGAGGCTTACAAGATCCCCTCACACATATTCCTCTACAGATCCTCTTAGTATGTTTCATAAATCAACTAGTCATATTAAAAGTAAAAAATCATTGCGAAAACAAATTATCTAAAACTAAAAACTTTTCAACTAAACATCTACCAGAAATTAAGCTTGATTGATCAACAGTTTTGAATTGAAATATGGAAGGGGTCATCGTAAAAAACTTCAAAAGGGGCTCATTCGATTGGAAATTGAGAGTTCTAGTGCCCTTTTTAATAGTCGAAAGTGATTGGAGGGCAACTAGCCCCCCCCACACGCCCGTCATTCCCCCAAACAAATCCAATCAAAATTTTGAGATATTAATTTTTTTCAGCGTAGTTGATTTCCAAATAGAAAATATGTTTTTGAGGAGGACACTCCCCCACAACCCTCAGGGCAAGGGTTTTAAGTTATGCCCTGGGGGCATATATGGTTTTTATAGAAGGTGTTGTCGTAGAAACTTCAAAACAGGCCCATTCGATTGAAAATTCGAAGGGCTAGTACCCTTTATAATAGTCGAAAGTGATCGGAGAGCAACTAGCCCCTCCCGCGCCCATCATTCCCCCAAACAAATCCAATCAAAATTTTGAGATATTAATTTTTTCAGCGTAGTTGATTTCCAAATAGAAAATATGTTTTTGAGGAGGACACTCCCCCACAACCCTCAGGGACGGGTTTTAAGTTATACCCTGGGAGCATATAAGGTTTTTATAGAAGGCGTTGTCGTAGAAACTTCGAAAAGGGCTCATTTGATTGGAAATTGGAGTGGCTAGTGCCATTTTTAAGAGTCAAAAGTGATTGGAGTGCAACTAGCCCCCCCCCCCCCGCACCCATCATTTCCCAAACACATCCAGTCAAAATTCTGAGATAGCCATTTTGTTCAGCGTAGTTGATTTCTAGATAGAAAATAAGATTTTGAGGAGGACACTCCCCCACAACCCTCGGGGCAAGGGTTTTAAGTTATGCCCTCAGGGCATATAAGAACGATGTTGGCACCATGTTCTATGAATATTTTTTTTCCTTTTGAGCGGGCCACTTCATATGGAAGGGGTCGTCGAAGAAACTTAAAAAGGGCTCATTCAATTGGAAATTGAGAGTTCTAGTGCCCTTTTTAGTAGTCGAAAGTGATTGGAGGGCAACTAGCCCCCCCCCCAGCCCATCATTCCCCCAAACACATCCAATCAAAATTTTGAGATAGCCATTTTGTTCAGCGTAGCTGATTTCCAGATAAAAAAAAAATATGTTTTTGAGAAGGACACTCCCCCAAAACCCTCAGGGCAAGGGTTTTAAGTTATGCTCTGGGGGCATATAAGAATGATGTTGGCAAAATGTATTATTTATCAATTTTTTCCTTTATAGCAGGGCACTTCGTATCGAAGAAGTTGTCATAGAAACTTCGAAAACCGCTCATTCAATTTGAAATTGGAGTGCTTTGTGCCCTTTTTAATGGTCAAAAGTGATTGGAAGGCGACTAACACCCCTCTCACGCCTACCATTTTCACAACCACATCCAGTCAAAATTTTGAGATAGCTATGTTGTTTAACGTAGTTGAAAGTTCTGGAAATTCGGTCTTAGAGGATGACAAGCACCCTAACAGACCTAAGGGTAAGGGTTGTAATTTATGCCCTAGGGCATATAAGGTGTTCATTGAAACCGCTATCGTTTCCAAAAGGGCTCATTTGATTGGAAATTGAAAGGCCTAGTGCCCTTTTTAATAGTCGAAAGTGATTGGAAGACTTGAAATTTTTATAGTAAAGATCGAAGTGGGTATAATGTATTATTTTTTGTTGCTGTTGTTTAGACCAGGGCAATTCGTATCGAAGGAGTTGTTGTGGGAATTTCGAAAAGGGCTCATTCGATTGAAAATAGAAAGGGCTGATGCCCTTTTTAATAGTCGAAAGTGATTTGAGGGCAACTAATTTGCCCTATAATTTTTTACAATTTTTTTTTTCGAATGGAATCAAGTTTTCCATTTCTGGTCCACTAGAGGAGGTATGAAATTAACTCAAGACGAGCAGAAATTAACATAAGTTGGGCGTAAAACCCATATGCCTTCCCAAGGCCAGAACAAAATTTGCCCTTTAATGAAATTAAATAAAAAAAACAAGTTTTTTAAACTGAAAGTAAGGAGCGACATTAAAACTTAAAACGAACAGAAATTATTCCGTATATGAAAGGGGCTGTCCCCTCCTCAACGCCTCGCTCTTTACGCTAAAGTTTGACTCTGTCTCACAACTTTATTTTTTAAAACAATAAAAAACTTTTAAAACAATACAAAACAAAGTTTTTCCGATGGAAGTGAGGAGCGAAGTTGAAACTTAAAACGGAAAAAAATTATTACTTCCTATTTAATATATATTAATATAGCTAGCACAAATTAAACCAACTAATTAGGTTTCCCTATGCTTTTATAATTATGCAAAACTAGCGCTTTACTGAAAACACAAAATAATATAGGAGTTTTGGTACAGTAAAAGCAAACCAATTAAGGACACTTTTTATAGAATCAAAATATTATCAATCCCTTTTACGATTTTCTTTAATTTGGTATCACTTCTGCACAATGGCTCAGTTCAATGACTGGCTCTCATTTTGGTTCTTAAAAGGACATATAATGATTAGTTTGTACATAAGTTCAAATTAAGGCCATCTTGATAGTATTAGGACTATAGACTAGCTTTAGAATTTGTATCATAGCTTGAAATTCACTCTTGTATAGAGAGAAATAATCGGATTTCCTGAGTTCATATTATGTCTGATTTGATCTTCATTTCAAGTGATACTAAAGCATATTTCTTACAATTTAAGACTGTTATTACCCACTATTGGTATTATAGCTGGTGAGAGCAAAATGCTGCTTGATAAATCAATCCAATATTTCTGTATGTTGTTCAATTACTTCACGGTTACTAAAAAATATTTAGTTTTACGCTTATGTTTTTAAGATAATTATAATTATATACTGAAAGTTACTAAGGTCACAACTGGTGTAAGAATATAAAAATCTTTATAGATTCGTTTAGTGTTGTCAGGCTACATACTCACTTTCGACTCTTAAATCAATAATCCTGTTTTTTATACTTGACTTTTTGTGTTTTCAGTTAAGCGCTAGTTTTGTATAATCATAGAAGCACAGGGAGACACAATTTGTTGGTTTATTTGTACTAGTTACATTAATATATACTAAATAGGCAGTGAAGTAATAATTTTTGCCCGTTTCAAGTTTCAACTTGACTCTTTACTTCCCTAAGAAAAACTTTGTTTTTTAAAATAAATTTCGGACAAAGTTCTTAAAGATCACACATTACATAGATCTAATGACCAAAAATTAATTCTTTAATTAGTTTTATATCAACTTTTCCCAAATATAGCTAAAGTAGGCCTTACTGGGGTAGCTTACAAACAATCTTTAGTAGATAAAGAGGGTGGTGAAATATTAAAAAGAGATTCTTTAAATCCATTTTGGCTACGTTTGTAGTCACTTAAAAAACCGAAAACTTACAACTCTTCTTGTATCATATTATTCATTGATACTGAGATTAGCACTTTGTTTGGTAGAATATTTGTAAACTGTTGCAGATTTATTTTTAATTATTATATGTTTTTGCAATCAAAATGTACAATATCAAAAAGTTCGTGGTGACGAACAGTAAGTAAGGAGCGACCCGGCTCAATAGTAGC
Organism: Artemia sinica; assembly: GCA_027921565.1. Classification (NCBI taxonomy): domain Eukaryota; kingdom Metazoa; phylum Arthropoda; class Branchiopoda; order Anostraca; family Artemiidae; genus Artemia; species Artemia sinica. Next base: position 59,770,313 of record CM051265.1, read on the forward strand.
CAAAATTTTAAAAAACGGAACTTTTATACCAACAGACACATCAGAAGAATCAGATTTTTATGCTGAATTTATATTCAAGCTCCTATCTGCAAAGATGTGGAATTTTGTATTTTTTGAAAGAAGAAAGACCACGGATGCGTGTGTATTTGTTTGTTTTTTTCCCAGTGGTGATCGTATCGATCCAGTCGTCCTAGAATATCGTGAGAGGGCTCATTTGAACAGAAATTAAAAGTTCTAGTGCCCTTTTTAAGTGACCAAACAAATTGGAGGGCAACTTGACCCCTTCCCAGACTCATTTTTTCCCGAAGTAACCCAATCAAAATTTTGAGATAGCAATTTTGTTTAGCATAGTCGAAAATCTAATTAATATGTCTTTGAGGATGACTTAATCCCCCACAATTCCCAGGGGAAGGGCTGTAAGCTATAAGCATTGTCTATTGTTTACATAGAGCATTGGTTATTGGGAAGCAATAAAGCATACAGGTGTTTTCAGGAGGAATTTTTTCTAGTGGGGGGGTCAGGCTTGGAGTTACGGGAGAGGATCTTTCCATGGAGGATATTTCCTTGGGGGAAGGAAGATTTCCATGAAGGAGAGCCAGATTTCCCAGCATTATTCAAAAAACGATCAGAAATTAAATAAATAAACATTTTTTTTTTCAACTGAAAATAAGGAGCAACATTAAAACTTAAAACGAACAGAAATTATTACGTATATGAGAGGGTTCGCCCCCTAGTCAATACCTCGCTCTTTACACTAAAGATTTTTAGCACTTTCAAAAGAGCTATCTATTCTAATTAACCGGCCTTTGTGATTCAGGGGTTTCTGATTCGAACAAAATTCGTACTTTAGCGTAAAGAGCAAGGAATTGACTAGGGAGCGAACTCCCTAATATACATAATAAAAATATACGAACATAGAAATTCGTTACGTCAGAACAAAATTTTGAGAGAGCCATTTAGCCAAAAAAAGGAAAATTAATATGCGAATTTCGTTTTAATTATTCATTTTTGTATTAATTATTCAATTTCGTTTTAATTATTCATAAATATAAAAAAAAAACTTACAGAAGACATATAAAAGAAATAAAAAGAGTCTGACACAATAACAAATTTAGTTTATTGATTAAAAAAAATGAAAAACAAGTGGCCAGCATTCAAAATGCACCGAACTACTATCCGTCAAAAATTTAAGAAGATCTAAAATACAGAAACACTTCTGTTAAAGTCTTAATACGGCCTTGGAGCACTACGTGGAAGTCTTAAAAAATAAAATTTGAAGCATTGGAAAAACTTTAAGAGGAATGTTTTCACAGATGCAAGTAAAAAGTCAGCTAGTCTTGACGATAAATAATTCATCAGATAATTAACGGCCTCGAGCCCCTTGTCACCGTCTTCTGAGTGTGCACACATGACTAGATGTTGAACATTCTCAATGAAAACTGACGGAAACTATAAAAAGAATAAAATTAATAAAATGCCATATTGAAAATTGGGCATTAGATTCGTATTTTTTGAAACATATCTTTTGGGGACGCTACATGGATGACGTAATTTCACTCTGGAACTATGGGAAAAATGAGCTCAAGGGTTTTTTAGATCACCTTAATACATACGAGAGAAATTTACAGTTTACTTTAGAAAACGAAGTCGCAAATAAAATCCCATTCCTAGATGTGTTAGTTATTCGTAGCTTCGATAAACTCAATTTTACTATTTATAGAAAATCAACACAAAATAATAGATATTTGCATTATCAAACCACCCCCCACAAGTTAAAAGAGCAGTCGTAATATCCCTCGTCGATCGTGCCCTAAACATTTGTTCTGATTCCCACGTCACAGCAGAATTAAACTTTATCAAGGACATTCTTTTTTGGAAATGGGTATCCTATTTTATTTATTAATAGTGTAATAAACTGCAGACTGAAAACACATTCCCGTAAAATTAATGATAGTTTACCAAGTGAGATTTCTGACAAGCCCTTAAACATAATTTACCTCCCCTACATCCCAAAAATCACTACAAATCTTAAAAAAGTTTGCACAAAAAATAATCTGTATGTAGTATTTACAAATAATTTTAGAATCATAAATTTTCTAAATTCTGGTAAAGATAAAACCCCAGTTACTCGCCAAAGAGGGGTCTATCAAATACCATGCGATTGTGGCAAATATTATAGAGGTAGAACACACCAGAATTTAGAAAAACGCATACAACAGCATAAAGATGATATAGTCAAAGCTCTAAATTCTAATATTTCCGCTGTTTCATCTGATTCTGCATTAGGTAGCCATATTTTTGAAAATCCTAACCACAATATACTTTTTGATGAATCCGCCATTATTAGCAATGACCTAGGAATAAATATTTCCTTAAATAGGGACTTGGGGGAATGTACACTAAATGCTCTATACACAAATTTAATTAAAAATGATCCTACAAATTATTTTAAAAAACCGATAGACATTGATACAGAACCAGTCACAAAAAGACCTTTGAGGTTAGCTGCCAAAAAGGCTGGATTAGCAATAAGAACGTGTTTTTAAATTATTTTTCTTTCATCTCATTGAATCGCCTTGTTTTACCTTACTTTTTATCAGTCCTGGTTGAACTTCACTGAAGTAAGGATGCTAGGACTGCTTTAAAAATTTTTAAATTTTTGATTTTATTGGTCATATGTTTTTGTGAGTCTTTTTCTTTTATTCTTTTATATATTTTTGTCTTGCTTAGGACGGCCTTTGAACATAGGGCCGAAATATTCATTCAAATTATCGCCACTGTCTTGCAAAAAGATTTCCCTATTGTTCTTCGTGCTTTTGTTGTTTGTTATGGAAAGGCAGTGTGGTCTTCCTCGCTATTTTTTATTTGCCATATCTGACGAAAGGGATTTAGAGACCCCCCTTTCCTCAGCCTCTCACGTTTTTTAAAATCCTTCCCGTAGTTGGAATGCATAATTAGGACATTAGCTATGACTTCAAACTAAATTTGGTTAAGCTTACATTATTTTTTGTAGACATATCCTAATGACTAGAAGATTGTATCCTCACCTTCCCGATGAGGTTGCATAGGCTCGGGCCCCCTGAAGGGCTTAGGATACTAGCTGTCCGTCTCAATAAGTCCATTGTGTCCTTACTGTATTTTCTTGTAGATTTCCTAATGGCTAGAAAATAGCCCTAACCTCCCCCCCTTCCTACAAAGGTTAGATTGGGCCTGGACCCCAAAAAGGTGCAATTTTTGAATTACTTCTCATTTATCTGCCATGTTCTGTTGAAATCTGACAAACCGTTAAATTATACGTCCCGATTACAAAAATATATACCCCTTTCCATTTCTAAAAAATATAGGATCCGCTATGGGTCTTAAAATGATATATAAGACAGTAGCTCTCATTTTCCATCAAATTGTATCGAGGTCTCAGAACCTAAAATGTTAGGTGTGTTGACAAGAATATAAGGACCCTCTTCCTCCCTTGAAGGTTGGATTACTTCCCAACATATTTGGTTGTGTTGTGACGTAATCTTCGGTTAGATGTACTGAATAACAAGAATTTAAGTATTTCCTTTTCCCCTACCCCTCAGAAGGGTCAGGTCGGGCATGGACCCCCAAAACACATTATTGGGACACTTGATTAAACCATGTGATAGATGCTATTTTGGCACTAAAATCAGGTCCAGACCCCAAAAAAATACAATATTGAAATTAGCTCTCTTAATTTCTGCCAGGTTTTGCTGAAACCTGATAACCTCTTATGGTAGATATCGCAAGGAAAAGAACTTAAGGACCCCCCTCCACCACCGCTCTTAGGTTTGTTCGAGAATTGACTTCGTACAATCCACAAATAGGACAATTACTCTTACTTCTTTAAATCCTAGAATCTGCAAGAAAAGTCTTCCCATTCCTATGAATCAGGTTGCCCCTGGGTGTGTTTAAATGTAGTTCTAAGACCAAGTTTTACATGTGCATGTAGTTCTACATGCGAAATTTACAATGAAATTTCCGAATATTGAATCAAAATGAATATTTCACGAAGAAAATAGAAAAAATAATTCTGAATTTCAATAGCGACATTTCCAGAATTATATCCCGAAAGTCTAGAATCTGCTTTGTTTCAATGTAAGCTTGTGACTCCCAATTCCAACTAAATTTGAAGGTTTGACGCTGTAGAAGAACCAGTTTAGCTAGATAAAATTAGTGGTTTATTAATTTTATGCCCGGGTCAAGTAGCCTACTGTGTAGTCTTTTAATCTTACCTGAACTGTTGAAGCTTGTAGAATGAGTTGGGGTATAGCTTGTCTTGGCAGGGTTTGATCTATGGGAGCTGCTTGATTTAATGACAACGGTTGTATCGCGCTTTGAAATTGCGGTGCCTGTTGTACTACTTGTTGGAGTTGTCGAATTATTTGCTGGGGCAGGAAAACTTGCTGAGGAGGTTGAGGTTGTCTGATCAGTTTCTGGGTCCGAAAAACTTGTTGAGGTCGTTGAGGTTGGCGAATTATTTGTCGAGGCTGTAATACTTGCTGAGGTTGTTGAACTGTTTGTTGTCGCTGAAAAAGCTGTTGAGGCTGCTGTTGTAGGAGCTGCTGATTGTTAAATAGTTGGGCCTGCTGTTGCACTGAAGGCTGTTGAAGAACTGGCCTTTGCTGGGGAATCTGTCCAGGTTGAACTTGCTGTGGCTGTGAAGAAAATTGTCAGGGCTGAAATTGGGTGGGTTGTAGCTGTAATTGCCTTCCTTGCGGAGCTACTGGTCTTTGGAATGATTGAGGTAAAAACTGCAGTCGGGGTGCTGTTTGCACAAATTGAGTAGGACGCTGAGCAGCTTGAACGAATTGTCTAGGTTGAGCCTGAAGCAATTGTTGTGGAGCTTGAATCTAATGCCCAATTTTCAATATGGCATTTTATTAATTTTATTCTTTTTATAGTTTCCGTCTGTTTTCATTGAGAATGTTCAACATTTAGTCGTGTGTGCAAACTCAGAAGATGGTGACAAGGGGCTCGAGGCCGTGAATTATCTGATGAATTATTTATCATCAAGACTAGCTGACTTTGTACCTGCATATGTGAAAACATTCCTCTTAAGGGTTTTCCAATGCTTTAAATTTTATTTTTTAAGACGTACACGTAGTGCTCCAAGGCTGTATTAAGACTTTAACAGAAGTGTTTCTGTAGTTTAGATCTTCTTAAATTTTTGACGGATAGTAGTTCGGTGCATTTTGAATGCTGCCCACTTGTTTTTCATTTTTTTTTTTATCAATAAACTAAATTTGTAATTGTGTCAGACTCTTTTAAAAAACTGCTGTCGGGGTGCTTGTTGCACAAATTGAGTAGGACGCTGAGCAGCTTGAACGAATTGTCTAGGTTGAGCCTGAAGGAATTGTTGTGGAGCTTGAATGAACTGTCTTGGCTGAGCTCCTGCAAAACGTTGGGCAGGAATCTGAAATTATAAAAAGAACAGTTGAAGCATTTTCAATCTGAAGCTTTTCCTTGCTTTAGTGAGTCAAAGGAGGTTGCTCATCTATATAACAACAATGCATAAATGGAAGCCTCATTAATTTAAAAGGCTTAAAAATTTTCTTTCTTGCTTAAAAGATGCAAAGAAAGCAAATTACTTGTAGTTAGAAAAACCGGAAACGGGTTGTATGCAGCTGGTAAATTCGCTAAATCCCTTTATCCCTCCCCCCCCCAAAAAAAAAACTCATAATTTTTCATATAGCTTGTTGATTTTAAAATTAGAGTAATACATATTTCCCCCTTACCGTGAAATCATTTGTGCCTGTTGGGTCCCATAAAGTAAAAATGAATGGGATATCGTTGAAGCTGATGAGGCGGAACGCTTCAAATAACATTAGGAGAAGAAACGTGTACTGAACAACCATTTTCCGGTCGTCCAGAGCAGTGCCGAATTGGTCACGCCAGAACTAAATTACATTCCCAGTGAAAAATAGTTACGAACAATTGCAGTTTAACGTTACTAGGTGGCAAGTAAAATGAAGGCAAATACCTCATTTGAGCAAGGTTAAATTATTAAGGAAAAATTTTGTTTTTCTTTTAGAGTCTTCTCCCTTACCGTGTCTCCGTTATACTTGGAAGTCGTATATATATCTTCAAGTACATGCTTTTTGGGGTTAAAGATTTAATTACATTTTGCTTTTACAAAGTACTATTCAAAATTATGATAAAGTTTATATCATGTATGAAACACAGAAAAGAAAGGATATAATAAATCAAATTTCCATTTATTATATCCTTTCTTCTCCTTGTTTCATACGCCATGTATAGCCAGTGTGGTCTTAGAATGCATTTAAGTTTATATCAATTGCGGCTATCAGTGAAAAGAAAAAAAGAAACTGAGAAGAACTCCAAAATATACAGATTTAACGTAAAAGGCTTACTTTTTCATGGAAGAGGCTGAAATATTTCTTTATTAAAAGGGTCGCTTGAACACAAAAAAGGGTAAAAAACTGAGACATATAAAAATGTGCTGTAAGTGAGGATAGAGTGCCGGGGACTGATTCACGAAAATGGTGGGGGGACAAAATATATTTTTCAAAATCTAGGTTGAGTAAATTTGTTGACATTTACCAGTGAAAATACCAAAAAAAGGTATTTTTCAATGAAACTACAATAAAAACGTATTTTTCCAAAGCTAGAGGCAAATATTCGCCCCCTTATCCTATCTCCTAACTGGTGCCATGGATAAAATACCAGATATTGATAAAAATGGGAAGAGTCCTAGTGAATGGAAAAAATCCGAAAAATGGTTTCTTTGACAATCAAGAGCTAACATGTTCGTAATAATTGTAGTAGTTTGGCCCGTTTCTACTAACCTCTACTCTGACCTATATTTGTATATGTTCTATCGAACATATCTCCTTCTTGACCTGGCACAACTTGGCTATAATGTTACTAAACTTGACCTAGGTTATCCCTTTAATACATCAATTAACTGACAGTGAATTAAGGTACAAAGCTACTAAATTAATAAAATAAATCTACAGTAAAATAAATGAGTAGCCAACGTTTTAACATAAAAGTTTTTGATTATTATTAATATGAAACATATGCATTAATTGGTTTCTTTGATCAAATTAGTCATTGTTTTTTGTTTTTTTTTATGACGAAGTATAGGCATTAGTATCGCAATCGTTCCTGCCTTGAAGTCTATGGTAATTAGTAAATAATTCGAATATTGTTCCGCCATATATTATAAACATGTTAATTAACTGTCATTGAATCTCCATTTATGGTTAAGTGAATTAATCGTGCAAAATTCTGTTGTTTGCAACCAGCCCAAAAGACGGAAGAGTGAATAGCTTCCTCCTCTTTGAAGGTCTTTGGCAACGTAGTACAAAATCTTGTTCACGAGTTTAAAATTATTGTTATTAGTCTTCAACTTGTTCTATTTGAGAAATGTCATCACAAAAAAGCGCATGTTTGCAGGGTTGTCTATGATAGGGTTGACAAAACTGGTATTAGTCCGTTGCATGAAGAAAATCTATATATACGTACATTTTAGGTGAAAGGCGAGGATGTTATATCATACCATGTTGAAATCACAACAATGCAAATAATCAATGTAGTGTGTAAGTGTAGGGATGGAGGTGGGGGACTAAGACCCCTCCTCACTCCTCATATGTCGTACCTCATTTTCATTATGATCATTTATGGAATGGATCATCGGACCAAAACGTATCCAATAGTTCATGTCAGATTTCTATGCAATAGATTTCTGTGAATATATACCAAAACAAGGAATTAATTTTCAAAAAATTATTTTTGATAGTCGTTAGTGATGAAATAGCGATTAATTTTTTGTTAACAATAACACTAGGCTATTAGTCTAATAAAACTGTGGGTCGGCTTCTAACAAATTGCTACATAAATGATTCTTTTACTACCTGACTAAAAAGTATATGCTGATTCCAAATCCGAAGAGTGTCTCACTCTAACTCTCAAAAAGTTGAGTTTTTTAAGTTGAAGCCAAAAGCTGTTGTAGCTCAAGTTTAAGCGAGATGCATAAACAGATCAATTGAAAAGCGAAAACAAACTGTTGTGGGGAATTGTTTTCCCGAGTCATACCAAAGCTCTTAAACAAATGCAAAGAGTGTTGACCAGCATTTTTGATTCTCAGCCAAGCAAAATGAGTTCCCAAGTAAGAGTTCTAGTCTCCTTACGCAACAATTCAACTTCAAAACCGATTGCTTATTTTGTTCGGGTAGAGTGGTTTTCAAGAATACTCGCAGGTAACAGGTTTCGCACTCGTACAACGGAGTTCGGTGAGACACTGGTGGCACTTTAGTCAAAAACGGAATGGTCCCTATTCTGAGAAAGTTCAGGTTCAAATTCTAGTAGCAAATTTAGACGGCATGCAGCAGACGTTGTACACCATAAAACATGTTATAGCGACTTTGAATTAGAAGCATCTGACAAAATGTTCTTTAAAGCGAATGATGAGGAACAGTTAACAGTTTGTGATTTGGTCAACACAACACGTGAGTTTCTCGGTGACTCAGAAGAGCCTCTGTATAGCGAAGTTTACACAAAGAAGTTTATCAAGCATAAGTTTAGTGATGGAGCAGTGATTGCAGAGACCGACGGTAAGGCTAGTGCTGTTACATTAAGGCCCATGACTCATGCTCTATTGCAACACTTTGATGCACGGCCAAATGACATTGACGAAAACCAGAAGAAAATGAACATTATTAGCGCAGCTGCTGAGTTGCTGAAGGGCAAAATAAAATATACTATTCGAGACAGACACCAGATAAACTGCCACAGGCTCTTAAGTTCTTCCTCGACCATTTTTACATGGGCAAAGATTTTAAACCTCAGTACGTGCTATGCGGTGGGGCTCCATCGTTTTCTGGGGAGAGCATAGCACGTACGCGGTTATCTGCATCAAATGCGTCGACAATGGGACGTAGTTCAGTGTACCAGTCGCCAGCCAATGCTGAACTACTGATTGTGATGACTACAGTCGAGTCAGCAGTGTGCCAACTCACTGTCTTAAGAGGAGAAGATACGGATATACTAGTCCTTTTATTGTACCACGCAAAGTGAGACTATAAACAATATTTTTCTATTCCGAGTCAAAGTCACAGAAAACTGGAAGTCGATTTGGGACATAGTGGCAGCCATTTGAAACTCGGTGACACCCTTTGCGACAAAATTATTTTCCTCTATTCCTTTTTCGAATACGATTCAACTGCTCAAATTTATGTTATAGGAAAGTCTATACCATTGAACCATGCGAAAAGAAGAAAAACTTCCTGGATATTGCTGGAGTATAACTGGATTCAGCTTCTAAAAAAGACAAAATCAATAAAGCTGGAGAGAAGGCCATGCTTATCATGTTTAAGGCTGCTGAAAATAAAACAATTCTTGACAAGGTTTGCTACAGTAAAATCCTGAAATTGGTTCTGGGAAGTATGTAGTGGCAAAACACTCCCACCAACAATTAATGTTTGCAAGTATCATTCGCTTCGAGCGTACTTCCATGTACAAGCGTGGGAAAAAGTTGAGTTTCAACTTGATTCTTTGGATTTGGCTTGATTGGGCGGCAAGGAGGATTACTACCACCTGCGTATTCAATTCAGATAGATAACCAGTACCCTTTTTCCTTTTCTCAGCATTCAACTATAATTGCAAGGGCATGATTTCGACACTGCAGTGTTCTTGCGAAAAGCATGGTTTAAAATCAACCCAAGTTTGTGGTAATTGTAAAGAAACAAAATGTTTTAACTGGGAAAAAGGTGGTTGTTTCGATTGTTTTATATGAGAGGTTCAATTTAATATAATAATTACCACGACTAACTATATATCAGCTTTTGCTTGCTGCATAAATCTTAGCATTTATAACAAATTTAAATTAAATGTATAAAATATCATATTAATGTCACAATGTATGTTATTAAGTGACATTTATATAACGGCTGAGGCCTATCTACAATGTAAAAATAGGATCATGTATGTTGGATATTTTTCTAAAAGAATCCCAACAGGAGGACGTCCCAAATTCATACGAAGCACTTATAGGAAATGTAAAACAAGAAATATTTATAAACCTCAGAAATGACCTATGGCTATTTACTGTCCCTAAAACAACTGTTGGAACCATTTCCTGCTACAACAATACTGAGAAAATAGACCCAAGCTACCGAACTGAACTTTTATTACAGGATGTGGGAACCATAACAATCAAACAAGGTTGTCGCCTGGTAACCAAGGAGAGTACGGTGCAAACACCACTAATTACAACAAGTACAAATATGATAAGTCCAAAAATAGTAAATTTTCAAGGAATAAATCTTTCATTTACAATCCCAAATATAAATGATGAAGAAATAAAAAATTCTATCTGGAAAAAAATAGATAACATACAAGGCACAGTGCCGCTAACGAAAATAAAAGAGGCATTGGATTCTCAGATACCACTCTTCACGAATGAAAATCAAAGACTAGAATATGTCGAGAACCAATATGGTCTATTCTCACCCAACTCATGGTACAACATTATTATAACAATATCCCTGGTATTTCTTGTTTCATTAACAATAAGAGCCATATTAACTTTGAACTACGGTAAGCTCTTAAAAATATGCAACAAAGGATCCAAACAAGAAGAAATGAATGTGCAAGAAATGCATCAGTTAAATCCATCAGCTCCTGACAATAACTAAGCCTCACAAATTAAGGGGATATTATATAATACAAGAGAGATGAGAGGTCCTCTCTTGTAATTTCTGATATCCAAAACCTGTTGTAAATAAATATTGTTAATGTACTGTTTCAATAACATACATAAACAATAAAGAAGGCACCAAAAGCTAAGTTAATGAAGACCTCTATTATTAATTATAGTTAGTGTAACTTCAAAATATACTCTTATGCTTTTTATGTAACCCTGCAACTATTCCACCACATTAGTGTAATAAGTGGTGAAGACAGTGCTTATATATGTAACCGTTATGTTTTACAAGCTGTATACAATATATGTAACTATGTATTTTTATAATATTATTAGTGTCTAATACCTTTAATTGCCGAGATATTCAATGATTTCCCTTAATACATGTTGTTGAACACAAATCTGCCTAGAATTTTTGTTATAGGAACTGGCATGTCACAAAGATACCAACTTGGTCACAAGCAATGTAACACCTTTGTCATAATTCGTCAACCACCGAAAAAACCCGAGAAGATACATTGTTGATATTTCCCAGTCATGCTGATCATCACAGCAAGAGACACCCAGTCATCATAAAGAGAACCTGTTAAAATTATGTTGTTCCCTATCTTGTAGAAAACTTAGAACAGAATAATAACTCAATGAAGAAGAATCTTCAACAAGAAAAGAATCATATACCAGACAAAAGAAGTCACACGTATGCAGACCAAAACCAAGCATCCAAGATAATCAGATGAAGACATAACCAAGCACACAATCAAATAAGAAGCCACCAAATGATACAAGACAAGAAAAAGAAAACCAACCTGCAGTAGGAAGTTATAAGAAGAATTTCATCAAAAACAAAGATAAGATATACCTTAGATAAACTTCTATCTTTATTAAATCCAAATAAGGCATTAACATATGCCTTGATGCGAAAACAATGGAAAACAGGGAACCAATCATGACTTTTTACATAAGTTATAGACTATTACAAATTTCAAGTTTAATTATGAGGGCAATGGGAAAAAAGACTAAATGTTTGCTTTTGCAATAAGAACAATAGTTAACCAAAATCAACAAGTGGCTAGGGTAGATAAGAGACATGTAGAATTATGGCAAAAAGTGAACAGAACAGATTATAAACATAATATATGAAAAAATTTAAGTGACAAGTTAAGTGAATATAGGTCAGAAAACCAGTAAATAAATGTGAATGTTTGTTATACTATATGTTCATTTTAATAACCATGCATGTTCACATACATGGTTATGTATGTATACAGTGTGTTTAAAATATTTAAGTGACTTTACTGTAATCTAAAATGTATGAATATAATCTAGGGGATATAATTGAAAATGGAAATTTATAAAACATTAATCTCCCAGTGTGTATGAAATGTATTTCTTTCATATAAAAATAATGAACAATGTTTTAATTGTAAAAATAATTTCTAACATATAATATTTTAATCTGATGATGTGGGCATCATCTACTAGGGGAAGGGAGATATGCAATACATAGGAAAAGCGTTTTCTTTGCGCAAATACAAAAATTGTATCTTTTAAAAAAAGTATCATTTTAAAGCACCCTACAATTTCGAAAAAGCTACAGGCAATGGCTTACGTGCAAAGCATAACATACGTCCTAAGCATTGCACATTTGGAATTTTGTTTTCACATTGGAATTAGGGGGAGTATCAGATAAACGATTTCTGTGCATCAAACCTTTTTGCGGATGCAGACTGCAATTAAGTGCGATAACTTTTTTTGTGTCTTCCCACACATGGGAGACGTCAGCAAACCAGTTGTTTGACAATAGATATAAACTGAAAATTTGGTTTTTAAGGCAGTCTTAGGATATCATCCAGGGACAATTTGTATGCTCATTTACCAAGTTGTCAACTTTCACTTTGTCAATTGTCATTTTATGTAAGTACAATAAAACCATTGTTTATTATGATCATCTTGTTTGTATTGTCAGATGTCAGTCAGATCTCTTGTGTACTCTAGGTAACGTTCCCATTGGGGATCAACATCAGAGGATAGCAAGCAGTCCTGAATCTGTACTTCTTAATCTCAAGATAGAGGCAATGAAACTCAATCAGATCCCATAAGTTCATTTCATAGGAGAAGGGATTCAAGCCCTTCGTGAAGCCACCTCTAAATTAAAAGTCAGAAAACATATTCAGGATATGAAAGCTTCCTTATGATTAACAACTTAAGAATTTAAACATTACCCCCTGTTTCACAGGGATGTGGGATGGGAGGTCACCCCTCCTGTTTGTTTTAAGTTTGACTCCCCTTAGACAAATCTGCCAGCAATGCTTAGAATTTTTTTGTCTCAGAGGAAAATTTCAAAAGCTTCCAAAAACAAAGATGCAGTGTGTCAACCATCAGAATTATTCAGAGGTTTTGCCATGGTTTAATTGCAAGGAATCTTACTTCTCCACATTGGTAGTTGAAGAGAACTAGTCAGCTGAGAGTGGTTTTGCTGGAAATAACAGTTTTTGTTGAAACTGAGTTACAAACAATATGTTGTATGAAAAAAAAATCTCTTTCAAATGGTCTAATTGACATTGCTGTAATACGTCAGTGCTCGATTTACAGCTAATTCTAAAATACAAATGTCACAATTTTCAAACTTGTTTTTCTTGGAATTTTGGAGAAACAGATCCGAAAACGCTATCTTATGTAAAACAAAAATTCCCTTTTGAATGGTCTAATTGACATTGCTGTAAGACGTCAGCATTGTAGCTACAGCCAATTCTGAGATACAAATGTCAAAATTTTAAAACTCATTTTTCTCCGAATTTTATAAAAGCAGATCCAGCAAAACCACTCTCGGCAGACAAACTGTATTCATATTTTAATAAAAAAAAAACTTTCTTGGGATAGACAAGTTTCCAAAGAAAAGCAAACTCACAGGCAAAGTTGAAAAAAAAATGATGATGATGCAAAACAATTCAAAAATTTTAATTTAGCTTCATGATTAAGAAAAAGCAGTAAATTTCTCCTGCTTGACAAATTTTGCCTCAGGACAATCTTAACAAGAATATTGCCAATGGAATCTTGTTGGTGACAAGAATTTTGAAAACCCTAAGCAACTCAGTCACTTTTCAGTTACATTGAAAGAAAATTCATTTTTCACCATCCTTTCTTTTGAGTGTAAAAGTAGGCTAATTATATAATTTTTCAGGTGCAAGAAGAAGAAGCACTCCAAACAGACATTTTTACCACAATTGGTTTGTTACAAACCAAGCACTGTCATTCAGAACTAGGCTACTCAATCTGTGAATAATATATTTTTTAAAGAAGATATTTACAAGCATGTTAAATAGTTATCCCCCCCCCCCAAAAAAAAGCAAAAATACCATGTTTGATTGATTTTCAAAAGGACTGTAATTTTCCAGGCCATCTTGAGGTCCAACATTTGTAGATGTGGCTTGTCTCACTGAAGGGTCCTAGGATATAATGTCAAATTTAGTACTTTAAAAGCAGCATGTCCATTAAAATAAGACCACCTTTAAGAGACCCCTGGGCTAATACAAATCTACAGCCAGGCAATAAAGGATGAAGTCTCCAATAAAAGGGTTTGTGACCCCCCCCCCCATACAAACCTAAAAAAACATGTGAAAAAATACATAGGCTACTTATGAAGTGTGATTATAATGAAAATTATTTATATTTTAACAATGTGTTTGGCTAGTTAGGAAGTCTTCAAATAATAAGATGAAGAGGGAAGCACCCATCCAAAACAGAAATAACTCTGAAAACTTCCACAAAGAGGAGTAGAACTAACACACCCAAGTCTTCTAAAAGCCACAGCATCATTTCCACTTTACTGGAAACAAAATATATCTTAAACATTTCCCCTTTTATAATGTTAATAAATCCAAATCACTGAGATTTCACTGAATGAATGTCATTACATATTAAACAATTTGTCTGTCTTGATTATCTCTTTTTGGCAGTCTTGGCTATTATGGTGATTTTCTTTCTTTTGTTGATATAGTTGATGTTTTGAGAAATGAAAAACACACTGTTCAAAACCCATATCATTTCAATGAAATGCAAATGACATTCAAGCCATTAAGAAATTTGAAGAGGGGGACAGGTAGCACTATACTTATTTGTAAGCATTGAGACATAATTTTTTGTTTTGTTGTGGTTGATGTTATGGCAAATAAAAACACACTGCTCCAAATAAAAAAATAAATAAAAATCAGTAAAGTGCAAATGATACCCTGCCACTCTGTTTGTTTTAAGTTTTATTTTAGTTTCTATTTGTTTGGAGTCTGATGTATTAATTGATAGGGATTTGTTTTTTTTTAGTTTGAATTCATATACGACTTTATTTCTGCTCATATTTTGTCTATAAGTGGCTCTTCACTTATCTTTGAAAAGTTTTTGTTTAAGATTTAGGATTGCTATTTATATTCTAGACATTATTTTACAACAAATTTTACAATAGAATACTATATAAGCTTATAAAATAATTTTTTCCAATAGTCAAAGGGTGGAGTCCCAGTAAAAAGGGAGGCTTACAACAAATTGGGATGGAGGAGGAGTGTGTAGCTGTGTTGGCCTCAGGTGGCTTGGTGCTGCAGTGAGTTGTTAATAGTAATAGTATATATTTTCAAATTAAGGGGGTGGGGGTAAATTTTATTTCTGATGTAAATGAGAGGTAAGTTTAAACTTTCCCCCCATCCCCCTAATGTGCAAATATATACCCTGAATTGGTATATATAGGGGTGGGGGATAAAATTCATTTCCAACAAAAATAATTATTATATTTGGAAAGAGCATAAAAAAAGCCACTGAATGGTATTTTACTTTATTTTTTAAGTCAATAATATGAATAAAAAGAATTTACCAAAGGATGTCCTGGGAAAATATTATTATTATTAATCAGAAATGGAGTAAGCCATAGGCTTGTGTCATACCGCACAAATTACATACCATGAGCAACACTTATAAACAACAAAAACAAAAACTATAAACTTCCTAATAGAACAAAAACAAAGATACCCTACAACAAATATACACTTCATGGTCCAAGGAACTGCCTTTCATAAAATGAGGTCTCAACTAATGCTGTTTTGAAAGCTGCAACATCATTCACTAGAACTACTCTGTCAGGCAACATGTTCCATGATTTTACTGAACAATTTATAAAGGAACTCTGTCCAACTTTCCTTGATACCCTTGGCTGGTAAAATTTTAAAGAGTTCTGCCATGTAGAAGGATAATGACTAAACTCAAAGAAATCCTCCCAAGACACATGGTCAATACCCTTTATGATGCAGAAAGTGTTGACAAGGTCCATTCCATCCCTTCTGAATTGCAGAGATGGTAAGCTCAGGCTACTCAATCTCCGCTCATAAGGTAGGTATTTCAGATAGGGGACAAATTTTGATACTTGTCTGCACCTTTTCAATCAACAGTGAATCAGATTTCCTAGTCGGATACCACACAGATGAGCAGTATTCAACAACAGGGCACACCAGTGTCTTATACAATGTGGTAAAACTTCTCATGTGGTAAAACATCAAAAATAATACCAAGATCCCTAATAGAATTAACAGGGCACACTGACACATCACCAATGAAGTACCAGTATACCACATCCTTTACAAAGTAATGCATCACATGACATTTCTTCTGGTTAACAAACATAGAATTTAAATTACACCATTCAAACAATACTTCCAAATCTCCCTGTAGAAGTGTCACATCAACCAGGGAGGTGACACCTCTGTACAGCTTTACATTGTCTGCAAACATTTTAATAGTGCTGTGTCAGATTACCTGCAGTAAATCATTTATAAATAAACAGAATAAAACTGGTCCCAAGCAGCTACCCTGAGGGACCCCACTTAGAAATCCACAACCCTTCAGATAGTGCCTCACCAACCTTCACTTTCTGTGTCTGATTAGTAAGGTAATCCTTAATCCAAGTCATGCTTCTACATCCAATCCTATACTTTCAAAATTTTTCCACCAGCAAGAATATCAAAACCTTGTCAAATGCCTTGCAAAAATCAGCATAAATACAATCAAGCTTTAGGCCTGAATCAGCCATCCTTTGAAAATCATTGACTACTTCTGTTAACTGTGTGTTACATAATTGATTTTTTTCAAAAACCATGCTGTGCTGTGCTCCACAATTTATTTTTTTCAAAATAATTTTGGATTTGATATGCAATTACTTTTTCCATAATTCTTAAAGTGTTTGAGATAGGGCAATAATTTGTAAAATCTGACCTTGGTCCACCCTTATGCAGGAGTTTTATGACTTCCTTTTCCCACACAACAGGGCACTTGTCAGACTCCAAACAAAGATTAAACAGAAATGATATTTTGAAGTACCTACCACTACTCCTCCCTCTAGAGGGTCTTGACCTCTGATGACCTTTAAAAATCTGTGTGTTATGAAAGTGAAACCTTGCAAAATAGAGCTTCTACTTAAATCAAGTATAACAAAATTGTTTTCAGCTTCACAACTTTGGTCAATCCCAATTTATAATGTTTAAAAGAAATGCAAATACACTTTCTAAATTTTGAAAAAAAAAAAAACAACAACATTAATTTGGCTTAAAATTATATTCAAATAACAGGAATTGCATTTTCAGAACTAAAGCCAGAGAAAAAGAAATTGATGCCTGAAAATTAAAGCAAAATGTTGCTTTTTCAAAATTTCAAAAGGTCACGTAGGCAAATTTCAAAAATTTGTCATGTAGGCAAATTTCAAGACCTTCTAGAGAGAGAAGTAGTAAAGGTAGGTACTTCAAAATACCTTCCCAGGATATACTTGAGCCTTTAGACCAATCCCTGAAAGTTTCATTTTCCTAACCTTACCCCTTTCCAAGATAGCCAAAAGTAGCTGAAGTAGAACTTTAACCTGGGGATCTAACAAAATTGGTCAATATATACCAAATCATATTATTGAGTTTCAAATAAAGTGAATACACCATTTGATGCCTTTTTTATGCTGATTAGGAATATAATAAGCATTTCTATTGGAAATGAATTTCAGCCCCCCCCCCCCCTATGCTATACCTAACCTAACCCTGAATTGGCACATATAGGGGGGGGGGGGCTGAAATTCATTTCCGATAGAAATGCTTATTATATTCGTAATCAGCATAAAAAAAGGCATCAAATGATGTATTCACTTTAGTCCTAACTCAATAATATGATTTAGTAGGCCTATATATTGACCAAAAAATTAGCCTAGCCTAGTTTAATTAGTAAGTAGATAGTTTTAACCTGGTTTAAAACAGCAGAATTTTCTAACATGCAGTGAATATACCTAATAGGCTATTTGATAGAGCCTACTACCCTTTCAGGGTCAATATATACGAAATCATATTATTGAGTTAGGACTAAAGTGAATACACCATTTGATGCCTTTTTTATGCTGATTATGAATATAATAATCATTCCTATCGGAAATTCAAATTTAAGCCATTTTTGAGCTCTTGAAAATGACAAAAAATAGGGTGTAAAAAGGCTAATATAGCGTGGAAAAAGGCTTAAAACCTTTGTTTTAAACTTACTGTTTCATAATAAATACTTATTTTGATCCATAAGCACTGACTTTCCATGAGTAAGTTGGATAATCACAAGTATATATGTTCCAAGAATTCATTTTGCAAATATTATGTATTTTTTTCTTCCTTAATGCTGAATGTTCAAGAATGCGTTTTTGACAAACCGTCGAAAATATTAAAGGATTAGGTTAGGTTTGGTTAGGTTAGGTTAGGTTATGATAGGTTTAATATTTTCGAAGTTTCGTCGAAAACGCATTCTTGAACATTCGGCATTAAGGAAGAAAAAAAAACATAATATTTGGAAAATGAATTTTTGGAACTTATATACTTGTTACTCATGGAAAGTCAGTGCTTGTGGATTAAAATAAGGATTTATTATGAAACAGTAAGTTTAAAACAAAGGTTTTAAGCCTTTTTCCATGCTATATTAGCCTTTTTACACCCTATTTTTTGTCATTTTCAAGAGCTCAAAAATGGCTTAAATTTGAATTTCCGATAGGAATGATTATTATATTCGTAATCAGCATAAAAAAAGGCATCGAATGGTGTATTCACTTTAGTCCTAACTCAATAATATGATTTCGTATATATTGACCCCTTTCAGAAGTCTGAAAATTGAAATTTGCTCAGAATACAGGGCTGAGCTCAGGCAGTGAATAGGTACTATTTGGAAGATGGCTTTAAACAAATGTTTGCCTGTTATTCCAAGCAAATTAAAGGACCTGTGTGAATTATAAATTCTTAGGATAGTCAACCTTCATAAAACCATGGGTGGGCATGCCTTGTTTGCCTCTCATTCCAGGTAATCTAATGATCCTATGTCAATTTTAAATTCTTGGTTAACCTGCCTGAGACTCTAGGCAGGCGTGCATTTCCAAAAACTAACACGCAAGTATGTGTCCAATAAGAGTTATCCTTACTCCTAACATTTAAACATTTTTTCCTCTCAATTACTCAGACTATTTGTCTTGGCTTTTTTTCTACAATTAGCCGTGCCTACTGCAAAATCCTTGATTTTCAATTCAGAGCTGGTACAGTGAAAATCGGAAAAATGATAAATTTTACTAACGCTCAACATTTCTGTACTTTTGTACAATATCGTTGCTGTGGTGTTTAGGAAGTGCTGTAGTTGAAATTTAGAAAATCACAATGGCGTTTAGTGTTTTCGTTTCGTTTAAGTGGTTTTCGTTTAAGTAGGCAAAGTCGCCCGTGCTGTCTTACTTTTTGTGGTAGCTCAGGTCTCCATGACCTTAAATCGCAATTGCTAGCGATACGGACGAATCCAGTGTACGCCAGTCGGTGATAATAGGGCTGCAGGACATCTGCTACATCCCAGTGTGTGAACCATGGTTTAGGCACCCGTTCCTTGTCGAGATTTGATTTGAAGCTGTCGATGGTCCCAAAGTTTGTTTATCCCAAAGTCGTCTCGCTTAGACTGTTTCACAGACTTATGATGCGGTTGTAAAAAGGAAGAATCCATCGGTCCTTTTTAACACTACTGCGATGGAGCAGCCTTCTTATTCCTGGGTAAACTTGAAATTGTCAAGGCAAACCTACAAAACTTTTCGTATTGCTCATGATATAAGTGATGTAGAGCTTACTGATAAGAAGTATGAAGAGCTTAAAAGGAGCTTTTTGAGACAGTACCTGGAGGAGGAAGTGGCTCGAAAATCAAAACATATGACAATAGACCTTGGCTATTAGATGCAACAGTATATCATTGCCTATAGTAAGGGCGATACGGCTCCAATGCTTTATTATTATTTTTTCCCAGAGGCACTTTATATGGAAGAGGCCGTCACACAAACTTCGGAGGGGGCTCATTCGATTGGAAATCGGAAGTTCTAGTGCCTTTTTAAAGAGTGAAAAGTGATCAAAGGGTAACTAGCCCCCCCCCCCCCTCATGCCCATTTTTTCCCGAATGCATCCGATAAAAAATTTGATATTTTCTTAAAAATAGTTCAATAATCATATAACAAAAACTCCAAAGGTCGACACAACCCACAGGGCCCAGGGCATTCAATATAAGTTATGTCCTAGGGGCATGTATGGTTCTTATAGGTGAGATGCTTGTATAAACTTCAGAGAGGGCTCATTTGATTTGAAATTGAAAGTTCGAGTTCACTGTTTAAAAGTCAAAAGAGTTCGGAGTGCAACTAGCCCCATCCAACACCGCTTTTTCCCCAAATGCATTCGATAAAATTTTGCGATAGCCATTTTGTTAAAAATAGTTCAAAGGTCGGATAAGAAAAACTCTTGTGTCGACGCACCCCCCCCCCCCAGGGCCCGGGGACAGGCGTTGTAAGTTATTTTTTGGGGGCATATATGGCTGTTATGGAAGGGATGCTTGTATAAAGTTCAGAAACGGCTCATGTCATTGGAAACTGAAAGTTCTAGTTCGCTTTTTAGGAGTAAAAAAAAATGGAGGTTAACTAGGCCCCTTCCCCTCAGCACCTTTTTGCCTCAAACCCACCCGATAAGAACTTTGAGATAGCCATTTTTTAAAGTAGTTCAAAGATCATACAACGAAAACTCCGGGGTCAACACAACCCCCAGGGCCTGGGGGAAGGCGTTGTAAGTTATGCCCTGGGAGCATATATGGTTCTTATGGAACGGACGATTGTAAAAACATCAGAGAGGGCTTATTTGATTGGAAATTGAAAGTTCTAGTTTAGTTTTTAAGAGTAGAAAGATATCCGATGGAGTTTAGCCCCCCCCCCACCATGCCCTTTTCTCCAAACCCATCCGATCAAAATTTCTAGATTGCCATTTTATTAAAAATAGTTCAAGGGTCAGATAAAAAAACTCCGGTGACGATATGACCCTCCAGGGCCCGGGGCAGGCGTTGTAATTTAAGCCCTGGGGGCATATATGGTTTTTATGTAAGGGATACTCGTATAAACTTGAGAGAGGGCTCATTTTATTGAAAATTGAAAGTTCTATTTCACTTTTTAAGAGTCAAAAGAGACCAGTGGGCAAATAGTCCCCAAAAGTGATCAATAGCCAAATAGCCCGCGCTCCACTTTCTTAAAGGGCATCCCACCAAAATTTGGAGGTAGTCGTTTTGTTCAAAATAATTCCAAGGCCAAATAACTATGCTTCTGGGGTTGACCCCCCCCCCAGCCCTTGGGAAATGGTTCTGGGTTACGGAACTTAATTTTTGTTACTTTGATACTTTGTTTTCTTTGATACTTGGATTTAGTTATTTATGTGGTAATTTCGATTTACGGTACAAGGGCTTTAAGTTGTGCAAGTTGCTTATTGTTATTATGATACTGCATTTGCTTTTATAACTTGTTAACTTTGAAATTTTGGTGCTTTGATACTAGTTTTGATACTTTGATGAAAGTTTGATGTTGAAAAAAAATCTTATTTTGAAAAAAGGAGTTTTCTAAAAAACTTTTTGTAATCAAAAACGAACAAAGATTATTTAAAAAAAAACTTTCCGAAATTTTTTTTTACCCAATTCTTTCCGAAAAAATTAGGGTTATGTACTTCTAATGAATGATGTCTTCATTCACTACAAACATGAGTATGGCTAATGCCCGTTTCCTAAACGGTAAAAGTGTCATTCTCTCACTTGAACAACCAATTCTCTTACTTAGAATCATCATTCTCTTACTTAACTCACTACAAAGTTCTGTAAAATTAGTTTATCTTTTTTTTATTATAATAATCTGGAAAACAGAATTCAAAGACAAGTGAGAGTTGGATTAAGGATTGGTTGTTTGACCGCTGCCGTCTTCAGGGAGAAGGGATTATGTACTTCTAATGAATGATGTCTTCACTACAAACACGAGTATGGCTACTGCCCGTTTCCCTAACGGTAAAAATATCATTCTCTTACTTAAATAACCAATTCTCTTACTTAGAATCATCATTCTCTTACTTAACTCACTACAAAGTTCTGTAAAATTAGTTTACCTTTTTTTTATTATAATAATTGGGAGATCAGAATTCAAAGACAGGTGAGAAATGGATTAAGGCTTGGTTATTAGACCGAGGTCATTTTCAGGGAGTAGGGGTTATGTACTTCTAGCGAATGGTGGCTTCAATACAAAAAAGAGTATGGTTACTGACCGTTTCTCGAACGGTAAAAGTATAAGGCCTACTGCGTATTTGACGCTTTACTAAAAGGAATTATGTTACAAATATTTTCTTTTATTTCTATTACAACATTGAAAACAAAATAAAAATTGCAGTGAAACCAGACCAGGATTTACCAATAGGCCCACTAGGCCATGTGACTTTCATTATTCCAGAAGTTTTGAGGATTTCCCCGAAAATCTTGCAAAAACAGAGCAGCAAAAATGCTAGGGCCTAGAGGCGTCAAAGCTTTAAATCAAGCCTGTATGAAAAAAAATATTGAGCTGGTTAGCTTTCAACAACTAATGTCATTATATATCCAACATTCAGTTTAATTAATTCGTTCTTACCAAAACGGTTAATTTAATTGGGAATAAAAAATTATTTTGAAATAGGGAATCTTGAGAACCTTGAAACTTTGGGAATAAAAAACGGACAGAAATTAACAAGAAAAAATTCCGAAAAGAAGTTTTCTAAAGAAAAAAAAATACCATAAGACCAGAAGAAATAGCAACCTACAATAACTCAAACTCGAAGCAACCAGAAATTACTATTAAAGAATAAATGAAACCTAAAACGAACAGAAATTCAATAAACAATCATAGCAAAAAACATACAACAGGTACTAATATGAATGATTAAATAAATCCCAAAACAAGTGAAAATGAATTTGAATTAGCACATCAGTAGGAACTCATTATCCAATACGAAATACACATAATTTATTCATGGTTATGTGGTTTGTTGGTTATATGGTATGATGGTTATATGATTTGATGTTGTTTCATAGTTCTGTTCTGTTTGTTTGTCAACTTGTTTGATGTTTCTTAGCTTTTTAATCCGAACAGAAGTTTAAATCATTGCCAGATAAGAGCTTCTATGATTATGAGTGTTGTTTCGTGGTTCTGTTTCTTGATGGTTATATGGTTTGATGGTTATATTGTCTGATGGTTATATGATTTGATGTTGTTTCCTAGTTCTGTTCTGTTTGTTGGTCAAATTGTTTGATGTCTCTAAGCCTATTACACCGAAGCTAAGTTTACATCATTGTCAGATAAGAGTGTCAAACGGGACTAGATTATTGATCCACTAACAGAATTAGAAATGACATCACTTGTTTCCTAGGAATTAAGCGGGACTCTAAAGAGTTAGAAATTCCATTTTTAAATATGGCTTCTCTGGTCCATAGATTGAGTGATAAATTCTTTAGTATTCTTTCGAAGCCTTAATAGTGTAAATAGAAGCACCTTAGATATCTTTCGAAGCCTTAATAGTGTAAATAGAAGCACCTTAGATATTTTCAGAAATTCAAACGAGATACGAGACAGATTGAATATATTTAACGCGGGAAATGTTTCCTGGGAACTTTGAATGTGACAGCGCAGGGATGCCAAAACAAAAAGAACATTCAGAAATTACGTTTATGGGATTATTTGGGTGAAAAAAATTAATCGAAGTTTTAGGGATTGTTTGGGCAAAACACATTGAGACATTTAGGGGATAAAATTGGAAGAAGTAGAAACGAAAAAGGGAAGGCATCTCAGGGAATGCTAACTCTATTAAGAGATTCATATTATTTTTTATTTGAGCAGTTCTCGAGGGTGTTTTGTATAATACACAAGTAGTATTAAAAGTGTTGTAAGGTTCCCATATCCCTCCCTCCAAAGGGGCCCCCTCCCTTTAACTTTTTTGGGCCCCCTCCCCCATTTTTTATTCTTTTTTATGTTTTTTTTAACATGGTATTTTTTTCAACTTTTTTTTACATTTCGTAGAATGACATGAAACATACTTAAAACATAAAAAATTCACATTTAATATTTACACAATTTTATTTAATGATGTTTTTTCTGTATGGATGTTTTATGTTTATGGATGTAAGGATTTTTATTGTTCACCATACAAGCGGTCTATCATTCCATGTTTTATTTGATGGTTTTTTATCTATGGATGTTTTATGTTTATGGATGTAAGGATTTTTATTGTTCACCATACAAGCGGGCTATCGTTCCATGTTTTATTTAATGTTTTTTTTGTATGGATGTTTTATGTTTATGGATGCAAGGATTTTTATTGTTCACCATACAAGCGGGCTATCATTCCAAGCAGACACAGACCAATTGATGTTAAGCGGCACAGTATCGTAACAAGTTATTTGTACATTCGATTTATCAATTGGACTTTTGATTGGTGTTAACAGTGACCTGTTTCGGGGCATTATTTACGATATCATCCTGAGAAAATGCATACCACGATGATTTGAGATGAATACTGGACACACAATTTCTTCTGATGGTTGGGTTCCATGTCCCCACTCAACAACCCAAAGTACCCTCCCCCCTTCCAATCCCCTCTCTCAACATCTTTCCCCTCGCACGGAACAACTTTTTCCTTAATACTAACATACTTTTACTTAACACGCTCAAAGTTCTCTTAGAAATAACAGGTATTTTCTTAACAGTAAAAAATTTCTTCTAATAGCACCAAGTTTTCCGTCAAAGATAACAAATTTCTCAAAGATGTATCAATTTTTTTCACTGATAACAAGTTATCCACTAGAAGTAACGAGTTTTCTGTCAATGATACCAATTTTTTCTTAGAAGTGAAATTTTTTCGTCATGATAAAAAATTTTCTGTCAGAAGTAGCAAGTTTTCCTTATCACTAACAAATTTTCACCATCGAAGTAACAACTTATCAATTAATACTAATAAACTTTTACTTAAAACACTTAAATTTCTCTTAGAAGTAACAGTTTGTTTTCTTAGCAGTAACAAATTTCTACTAATAGAACTAAGTTTTCCATCAAAGATAACAAATTTCTCTTAAAAGTGACAAGTTTTCTGTCAATGATACCAAATTTTTCATAGAAGTAACAATTTTTTCGTCAGTTATAACCAGTTTTCTGTAAGAAGTAGCAAATTTTATGTCAAAGATACCAAATTTTTCTTAGAAGTAACAACTTTTTCGTCTATGATAATAAGTTTTCTGTCAAAGATACAATATTTTTCTTAGAAGCAACACTAACAAATTTTCTAATCAAAGTAACAATTTTTCGACAGTGGTAACAAGTTTTCTGTTATAAGTAGCACTTTTTCCTTAACACTAAAAAATGTTCTCCTTGAAGTAGCAACATTTACCTTAATACTAACAAACTTTTACTTAAAGCTAGCAAATTTCTCTTAGAAGTTAAAATTTTTTGTTAGTCATAACAAGTCTTCTGTAAGAAGTAGCAAGTTTTCTGCCAAAGATACCAAATTTTTCTTAGAAGTAACAATTTTTTCGTTTATGATAATAAGTTTTCTGTCGGAAGTGACAAGTTTTCCTTAACAATAAAAAATGTTCTCCTCGAAGTAGCAACTTTTACCTTAATACTAACAAACTTTTACTTAACACAATCAAATTTCTCTTAGAAGTAACAATTTTTCGTTAGTGATAACAAGTCTTCTGTAAGAGGTAGCAAGTTTTCCGCCAAAGATATAAAATTTTTCTTAGAAGTAACAATTTTCTTGTTTATGATAACTAGTTTCTGTCAGAAGTATCAAGTTTTCCTTCACTAAAACAAATTTTCTCTTCGAAGTAACAACTTTTTCCTGAATACTAACATATTTCTACTTAAAACTATCAAATATCTCTTAGAAGTAACAATTTTTTCGTCAGTGATAATAAGTTTTTTGTAAAAAGTAGCAAGTTCCATTCAAAGATACCAAATTTTCCTTAGAAATAACAATTTCTTCGTTTGTGATAACAAGTTTTCTGTTAGAATTAGAAATTTTTCCTTTGCACTAAAAAATTTTTTCCTCGACGTAACAACTTTTATCTTAATATTAACAAACTTTTACTTAACCCTATCAAATTTCTCTTAGAAGTAAAAATTTTTCGTCAGTGATAACAAGTTTTCTGTAAGAAGTAGCAAGTTTTCTGCCAAAGATATAAAATTTTTCTTATAAGTAAAAATTTTTTCGTTTATGATAATAAGTTTTCTGTCAGAAGTGACAAGCTTTCCTTAACACAAAAAAATGTTCTCCTCGAAGTAGCAACTTTTACCTTAATACTAACAAACTTTTACTTAACACAATCAAATTTCTCTTAGAAGTAACAATTTTTCGTTAGTCATAACAAGTCTTCTGTAAGAGGTAGCAAGTTTTCCGCCAAAGATATCAAGTTTTTCTTAGAAATAACAATTTTTTCGTTTATGATAACTAGTTTCTGTCAGAAGTATCAAGTTTTCCTTCACTAAAACAAATTTTCTCTTCGAAGTAACAACTTTTTCCTAAATACTAACATATTTCTACCTAAAACTATCAAATATCTCTTAGAAGTAACAATTTTTTCGTCAGTGATAATAAGTTTTCTGTAAAAAGTAGCAAGTTCCATTCAAAGATACCAAATTTTCCTTAGAAATAAAAATTTCTTCGTTTGTGATAACAAGTTTTCTGTTAGAATTAGAAATTTTTCCTTTGAACTAAAAAGTTTTTTCCTCGACGTAACAACTTTTATATTAATATTAACAAACTTTTACTTAACCCTATCAAATTTCTCTTAGTAGTAAAAATTTTTCGTCAGTGATAACAAGTTTTCTGTAAGAAGTAGCAAGTTTTCTGCAAAAGATACCAAATTTTTCTTAGAAGTAACAATTTTTTCGTTTATGATAATAAGTTTTCTGTCAGAAGTGACAAGTTTTCCTTCACTAAAACAAATTTTCTCTTCAAAGTAACAACTTTTTCCTAAATACTAACATATTTCTACTTAAAAATATCAAATATCTCTTAGAAGTAACAATTTTTTCGTCAGTGATAATAAGTTTTCTGTAAAAAGTAGCAAGTTCCATTCAAAGATACCAAATTTTCCTTAGAAATAACAATTTCTTCGTTTGTGATAACAAGTTTTCTGTTAGAAGTAGCAATTTTTCCTTTGCACTAAAAAATTTTTTCCTCGACATAACAACTTTTATCTTAATATAAACAAACTTTTACTTAACCCTATCAAATTTCTCTTAGAAGTAACAATTTTTCGTCAGTGATAACAAGTTTTCTGTAAGAAGTAGGAAGTTTTCTGCAAAAGATACCAAATTTTTCTTAGAAATAACAATTTTTTCGTTTATGATAATAAGTTTTCTGTCAGAAGTGACAAGTTTTCCTTAACACTAAAAAATGTTCTCCTCGAAGTAGCAACTTTTACCTTAATACTAACAAACTTTTACTTAACACAATCAAATTTCTCTTAGAAGTAACAATTTTTCGTCAGTGATAACAAGTTTTCTGTAAGAAGTAGGAAGTTTTCTGCAAAAGATATCAAATTTTTCTTAGAAGTAATTTTTTTGTTTATGATAACTAGTTTCTATCAGAAGTATCAAGTTTTCCTTAACTAAAACAAATTTTCTCTTAGAAGTAACAACTTTTTCCTAAATACTAACATATTTCTACTTAAAATTTGTTCAATTTGCTTATTTGAAGCAATTTCACAAACAGTGTCCTCAAGTGTCAAATCACATTCCGTCACAGCCAAATAAAAATCAGTGGGCTTATAATCATAACACCCATGTCTTCACAACAATGACGTAGAAACCATATTCTTTTGTTGTTCCAACAGTTGAATCGCTGACCCGGCTCCTCCTCCCAGAACAATCTAAAACCACGACGATACCAATCTCGTAGCAATAAATTAAAATCACGCTTAAGATTCTTTCCAATCATACCGGGATATGTATGCTCCCACTGATTACATTTATCATAGTGACAATTGGAGCATAGGTGCCCTCTAGGATGAGAGTCACACACCTCTTCAAGACAGGAACTACAATCTTTAATTTGTACAGCATATCCTCTACGCAATTTACATGGGTTGCATAATCTAAACTTTTCATCATACTCATCAATCATTGTGCAATTCTCACATGATGACCAACTGCCCAGTGTGTAAACACATAGGGGACATGTATGAAACATTTTTTCATGTGTTGACACTCTCACTGGCACAATGAAACTGAGCTAGCAACAACAAAAAATTGTCTGAGATTGAGAGAGAGGAGTAAATCATCCTTGAACACCATCTTTTCTCATGCGAAAAAAGTCCTAAATTTCTAAACTAATGTTTAAAAGCATATCCAAAATATCATTTTTCCGTGTTGTGATCAATATATCAATAAATTGTGTAAATGCATTTGGACCACGATGTAGACGCTTCATACAATAGTCTAATGATGGAGAATCAGTTTTCATTATATCGACAAACATTCCCCGAGAAAATATCTTCCTTTGAATAGACAGCTCTAGAAAATCGTCATATACGTTTTTCCATAAGCACTAGATTCCTCATGATTCGCTCTTTCTCAAATCTATTCATTTTTTAGAGTCCTAACACTCTCACAACCAACTACAGACTAACCAGAATTTTTTCTACTCTAAAAATATACGCTAGTCTACTATAGAAAGAAAAATACCTTTGATTTAGAAACAATTTTATTGAGCATAATTACAATAATAATATTCACTGATGCATTTTGTTCTCATCAATATATTTCGATAGGACATCTAATGCTGACCGAAGTTTATTTATATGCACAATATTCACTTTTCCAGCAAAACATAGTTGCTCCTCCTGCTTAAATTTGCTTAATGATATCACATATCTAGCATACATATCGTCCCATTCAAAGCATAGTCTACAGCCACCGGTTATTTCCACAGCCACATTTGGTACTCGTATATCATTACTGCTACCGGCTCCATCATTAATCTCCAATAATGTAAATGCACCACTCGTTTTTCTCTACTAATATCCTCTCAAATAAACTATTCTCTTTGAATTCAATTCTCTTACTAATATGAATTGTAATGAAAACATTCCTTTTATTCAAATCCCAATCACCAATCAAGTTATCGTATATTGATCAACCATCGCTCTGATTGGCTCCTAAAAAATGTCTACGTCAAACGGTACATTCATTGTGCAATTCTTATCAATAACAAAAACCAGTTTCTTGTATGCTTCATATCTATTACACTATTATCTTGTCCCGTTTCTTGTCCCTTTTCAATATATAGAGGGTTTTTCTTGTCCCTTCTCAATATATAGAGGGTTTTTCTTGTCCCTTTTCATGTCCCTTCTCAATATATAGAATAGATACTACTTAGGAGGGATGGGGGTAAAGCAAGGCATGTATATTAAATACCAAACAAAACCTAGGTACATTTTTTCCCCTAAACCCCTAAAACAATAGTCTAAATATCGTAAACCCAATAGCAAACCACGCTTTACAATCCATTGCTCTATTGAAAGAAACCCGCATCTTCCCTATATAATATAGCGCGTGTGTTGCAGATAGTACATAAGTAACAAAGTATGTCCCGGGAAGGTATTTTGAAATACCTACCTCCACTCCTTTTCCCTCTAGAGGGTCCTTAAATTTGCCTACATGACAGGTCTATACTTATTGAAATTTTGACAAAACAACATTTTACCTTAATGTTGAGTTATCAGTTTCTTTTCTCAGGGTTTAGTTCCAAAAATGCGATTCCTGTTATGTGAGTAGGATTTTAAGCTATTTCAAAATTTTTTTCTTCATAAGAAATGTATTGGCATATCTTTAAAACCGTATAAGTTGGGATTGAGCAAAGTTGTGAAGCTGAAACCAATTTTGTTGTGCTTCATCTAAGTAGAAGATCTATTTTGCAAGGTTTCAATTTTATAACACACAGATTTGATGAGGTGGCGAACAAGAGATTTGATGAGATCTGATGAGTAAGCCAAAGGTATTCAGAAAAGACAGGATTCGTGGCATTATTATTGCAACCCTTCACCTCTGGAGGTAGAAAGTTGGGGGAAGTTGTTCATTTATTTGTGCCTTGATTTGCTTTCATTTTCATTTCTGGTCCGTGTGTCTCTGTTTTCCTGATTGGAAGATATTTCTTACTCAAGTTTCTTCTGTCAGCCTGCTACTACGCCATTGATTTACTGATTTCAACCATGAAAAAATGCAGCCGTTAAGAGGTGTCATGTTATCTGGGAGAAATTTTTTGTTGTAATTTTCTGTACTTGTAAAATAAATGAGATTATTTTTTTGTATTTATTGATGCTTCAGAAAGAAGAAAGGGAAACTGAATCCTGAAAAATAGATATTAGACTGTAGACCTAGAAAATTGAACAACGCTAGTGATGGAAATCCGAAAAAAGAACGGGAAATCCAGCAAGCAAGATGAAAATCCAATAAGGATCTTAAAATCCAACATTTTCTTTTGTCAACAAACTGAAAATTCAATTCGGGTATGGGAATTCAACTTTTTTGGTTCTCAACAACTTGGAAATTCAATAATGACCATGGAATTCCAAAATGATTTCCAATATTCCATTTCAGCTGCTGAAATTCCAATTTTGTTGTTGATAAACATTACAAACAATTTTTGTCAAATCTCAAACGATATTTTTAACAGTGTGGGACTGCTGGGCTAGTAGAACTCATAAAAGTGCCGTTTAATGACTCATTTGAAAGCTATTGCTCTTAAATACGTTTTTTTTTTTCAATTTCACATTCGTAAGTGCGATATAGTACTGAAAAAATAACTTATGGTGCCACTTCATAGGTGGAAAAGCTCTGAAGTACAAAACAGGTATCATTTAATAGCTATATTCCAGAGCCCTTAACTGGAGGTTCACAAAAACTCCTCCTGCAACCTCCAGTCCCCCTTAATAAGCTACACTATTAAAGTCCTACAAACACTAATATATTAAATTGCATCATCAGAGGCGTGGTTCTGTCAGTATAGCGCTAGACTTCAAATTAGATTATCATGCATTCGATTCCAGCTTGGATTCTTTTTTTTCAAGCATGGTTTATCCCTTCTTATGATTACTTTCCAGATAATCCACTATTTTTGTAAGCGTGATACACTCATTTTTTAGGCATATCCCAAGAAGGCAAATTTTAAACCTATTGCTCATATCTACGGGCTTTTTATCAATTTTACCATCCGAAAGTGGTATATCATAGGTAGCGCGCTAGCGCTGCCTAAGTAAAGAACGATGTGGTAGCAATGTGTTTTTTTTCTTCAGTCAGCCAGTTCGTATCGAAGGAGTTGTCATAGAAACTTCGAAAAGGGCTCATTCGATTGGAAATTGGAGTGGCTAGTGCACTTTTTAATAGTCAAAAGTGATTGGAAGGCAACGAGCCCCCCCCCCCCGACGCCCATCATTTCCCCAAACAAATCCAATCAAAATTTTGAGATAGTCATTTTGTTCAGCGTAGTTGATTTCAACAGAACAAATATATTTTTGAAGAGGACACTCCCCCACAACCCTCGGGCAAGGGTTGTAAGTTATGCCCTGAGAACATATAAGAACAATGTTGGCACAATGTTCTATGCATTAATTTTTTCCTTTAGAGCAGGGCACTTCATATGGAAGGGGTCCTCGTAGAAACTTCAAAAGGGGCTCAATCGATTGGAAATTGAGGGCTCTAGTGCCCTTTTTTAATAGTTGAAAGTGATCGGAGGGCAACTAGCCCCCCCCCCCCACGCCCATCATTCCTCCAAACAAAACCAATCAAAATTTTGAGATATCTATTTTGATCAGCGTAGTTTATTTCCAGATAGAATATATGTTTTGGAGGAGGACACTCCCCAACAACCCTCAGGGCAAGGGTTTTAAGTTATGCCCTGGGGGCATATAAGGTTTTTATAGAAGGCGTGAGGAGGACACTCCCCACAGCCCTCAGGGCAAGGGTTTTAAATTATGCCCTGGGGGCATATAAGGTTTTTATAGAAGACGTTGTCGTAGAAATTTCAAAACAGGCCCATTCGAATGAAAATTCGAAGTGCTAGTACCCTTATAAATAGTCAAAAGCGATCGTAGGGCAACTAGACCCCCCCACGCCCATCATTCCCACAAACACATCCAATCAAAATTTTGAGATATCCATTTTGTTCAGCGTAGTTGATTTCCAGATAGAAAATATGTTTTTGAGGAGGACAGTCCCCCACAACCCTCAGGGCAAGGGCTTTAAGTTATACCCAGCGTAGTTGATTTCCAGATAGAAAATATGTTTTTGAGGAGGACAGTCCCCCACAACCCTCAGGGTAAGCGCTTTAAGTTATACCCTGGGGGCATATAAGGTTTTTATAGAAGGCGTTGTCGTAGAAACTTCAAAAAGGGCTAATTTGATTGGAAATTGGAGTGGCTAGTGCCATTTTTAAGAGTCGAAAGGGATATGAGGGCAACTAGCCCCCCCACGCCCATCATTGCCCCAAACAAATCTGATCAAAATTTTGAGATAACCATTTTGTTCAACGTAGTTGATTCCCAGACAGAAAATATGTTTTTGAGGAGGACACTCCCCAACAACCCTCAGGGCAAGGGTTTTAAGTTATGCCCTGGGGGCATATAAGGTTCTGATAGAAGGCGTTGTCGTAGAAACTTCAAAACAGGCCCATTCGATTGGAAATTCGAAGGGCTAGTACCCTTTTGAATAGTCGAAAGCGATCGGAAGGCAAATTGCCCCATCCCCCCCACGCCCATCATTCCCCCAAACACATCCAATCAAAATTTTAAGATATTCATTTTGACCAGCGTAGTTGATTTTCAGATAGAATATATATTTTTGAGGAGGAAACTCCCCCACAACCCTCAGGGCAAGGGTTTTAAGTTATACCGTGGGGGCATATGAGGTTTTTATAGAAAGCGTTGTCGTAGAAACTTCGAAAAGGGCTCATTTGATTGGAAATTGGAGTGGCTAGTGCCATTTTTAAGAGTCGAAAGTGATTGGAGGGCAACTAGCCCCCCCCCCTACGCCCTTCATTCCCCCAAACACATCCGATCAAAATTTTTAGATGGCCATTTTGTTCAGCGTAGTTGATTCCCCGACAGAAAATATGTTTTTGAAGAGGACACTCCCCCACAACCCTCAGGGCAAGGGTTATAAGTTATGACCTGGGGGTATATAAGGTTTTTAAAGAAGGTGTTGTCGTAGAAACTTCAAAAGGGGCTCATTCTATAGGATATTCAAAGGGCTAGTGCCCTTTTTAATAGTCGAAAGCGATCGGAAGGTAACTAGTCCCCCCCCACGCCCATCATTCCTCCAAACACATCCAATCAAAATTTTGAGATATCCATTTTGATCAGTGTAGTTGATTTCGAGATGGAATATATGTTTTTGAGGAGGACAATCCCCCACAACCCTCAGGGCAAGGGTTTTAAGTTATACCCTCGGGGCATATAAGGTGTTTATAGAAGGTGTGAGGAGGACACTCCCCCAAAACCCTCAGGGCAAGGGTTTTAAGTTATACCCTAAGGGCATATAAGGTTTTTATAGAAGGCGTTGTCGTAGAAACTTCAAAACTGGCCCATTCGATTGGAAATTCAAAGGGCTAGTTACCTTTTGAATAGTCGAAAGCGATCGGAGGGCAACTAGCCCCCCCCCCTCCCCCGACGCCCATCATTCCCCAAAACACATCCAATCAAAATTTTGAGATATCCATTTTGTTCAGCGTAGTTGATTTCCAGATAGAAAATATATTTTTGAGGAGAACACTCCCCCACAACTTTCAGAGCAAGGGCTTTAAGTTATACCGTGGGGTAATATAACATTTTATAGAAGGCGTTGTCGTAGAAACTTCGAAATGGGCTCATTTGATTGGAAATTGGAGTGGCTAGTGTCATTTTTAAGAGTCGAAAGTGATTGGAGGGCAACTAGCCCCCCTCTCACCCCCATGCCCATCATTCCCCCAAACACATCCGATCAAAATTTTTAGATAGCTATTTTGTTCAGCCAGGTTGATTCCCAGACAGAAAATATGTTTTTGAGGAAGACAATCCCCCACAACCCTCAAGGCAAGGGTTTTAAGTTTTTCCCTGGGGGTATATAAGGTTTTTATAGAAGGCGTTGTCGTAGAAACTTCAAAAAAGGCTCATTCTATGGGAAATTCAAAGGGCTAGTGCCCTTTTTAATAGTCGAAAGTGATTGGAGGGCAAATAGCCCCCCCCCAAACCCATCATTTCCCCAAACACATTGAATAAAAATTTTGAGATAGCCATTTTGTTCAGCGTAGTTGATTTCTAGATAGAAAAATGTTTTCAAAGAGGACACTCCCCTACAACCCTCGTGGCAAGTGTTTTAAGCTATGCCCTGAGGGCATATAAGAACGATGTTGGCACCATGTTCTATGTATTGTTTTTTTCCTTTAGAGCAGGGCACTTCATATGGAAGGGGTCGTCGTAGGAACTTCAAAAGGGTGTCATTCGATTGGAAATTGAGAGTTCTAGTTCCCTTTTTAATAGTCAAAAGTTATTGGAGGGCAACTAGCCCCCCCCCCACGCCCATCATTCCCACATACACATCAAATCAAAATTTTGAGATAGCCATTCTGTTCAGCGTAGTTGATTTCCAGATAGAAAATATATTTTTGAGGAGGACAATCCCCCGTAACCCTCAGGGGAAGGGTTTTAATTTATGCCCTGAGGGCATATAAGAACAATGTTGGCACAATGTATTATTTATCATTTTTTTCCTTTAGAGCTGGGCCTATGGAAGGTGTCGTCGTAGAAATTTCAAAAGGGGCTCATTCGATTGGAAATTCAGAGTTCTAGTACCCTTTTTAATAGTCGAAAGTGATTGGAGGGCAACTAGCCCCCCCCCTCCACGCCCATCATTCCCCCAAACACTTCCAATCAAAATTTTGAGATAGCCATTTTGTTCGACGTAGTTGATTTCCAGTTAACAAATGTGTTTTGAGGAGGATACTCCCCCACAACCCTCAGGGCAAGGGTTTTAAGTTATGCCCTGGGGGCATATAAGGTTTTTATAGAAGGCGTTGTCGTAGAAACTTCAAAACAGGCCCATTCAATTGAAAATTCGAAGGGCTAGTACCCTTTATAATAGTCGAAAGTGATCGGAGAGCAACTAGCCCCTCCCACGCCCATCATTCCCCCAAACAAATCCAATCAAAATTTTGAGATATTAATTTTTTTCAGCATAGTTGATTTCCAGATAGATAATATGTTTTTGAGGAGGACACTCTCCCACAACCGTCAGGGCAAAGGTTTTAAGTTATACCTGGGAGCATATAAGGTTTTTATAGAAGGCGTTGTCGTAGAAACTTCGAAAAGGGCTCATTTGATTTGAAATTGGAGTGGCTAGTGCCATTTTTAAGAGTCAAAAGTGATTGGAGCGCAACTAGCCCCCCCCTCCCGCGCCCATCATTCCCCAAACTCATCCAGTCAAAATTTTGAGATAGCCATTTTGTTCAGCGTAGTTGATTTCTGGATAGAAAATAAGTTTTTGAGGAGGATACTCCCCCACAACCCTCGGGGCAAGGGTTTTGAGTTATGCCCTGAGGGCATATAAAAACGATGTTGGCACCATGTTCTATGAATATTTTTTTCCTTTTGAGCGGGGCACTTCATATGCAAGGGGTCGTCGAAGAAACTTCAAAAAGGGCTCATTCGATTGGAAATTGAGAGTTCTAGTGCCCTTTTTAATAGTCGAAAGTGATTTGAGGGCAACTAGCCCCCCCCCCCATGCCCATCATTCCCCCAAACATATCCAATAAAAATTTTGAGATAGCCATTTTGTTCAGCTTAGCTGATTTCCAGATAAAAAAAAATATATTTTGAGAAGGACACTCCCTCACAACCCTCAGGGCAAGGGTTTTAAGTTATGCCCTGGGGACATATAAGAATGATGTTGGCAAAATGTATTATTTATTAATTTTTTCCTTTATTGCAGGGCACTTCGTATCGAAGAAGTTGTCATAGAAACTTCGAAAAGCGCTCATTCAATTAGAAATTGGAGTGGTTTGTGCCCTTTTTAATGGTCAAAAGGGATTGGAAGGCGACTAACACCCCTCTCACGCCTACCATTTTTCCAAACACATCCAGTAAAAATTTTGAGATACCCATGTTGTTTAACGTAGTTGAAAGTTCTGGAAATTCGGTCTTAGAGGATGACAAGCACCCTAACAGACCTAAGGGTAAGGGTTGTAGTTTATGCCCTAGGGCTTATAAGGTGTTTATTGAAACCGCTGTCGTTTCCAAAAGGGCTCATTTGATTGGAAATTCAAAGGCCTAGTGCCCTTTTTTCGAAAAGCGCTCATTCAATTTGAAATTGGAGTGGTTTGTGCCCTATTTAATGGTCAAAAGTGATTGGAAGGCGACTAACACCCCTCTCACGCCTACCATTTTCCCAAACACATCCAGTCAAAATTTTGAGATACCCATGTTGTTTAACGTAGTTAAAAGTTCTGGAAATTCGGTCTTAGAGGATGACAAGCACCCTAACAGACCTAAGGGTAAGGGTTGTAGTTTATGCCCTAGGGCTTATAAGGTGTTTATTGAAACCGCTGTCGTTTCCAAAAGGGCTCATTTGATTGGAAATAGAAAGGCCTAGTGCCCTTTTTTACAGTCGAAAGTGATTGGAAGACTTGACATTTTTATAGTAAAGATCGAAGTGGGTATAATGTATTATTTTTTTGTTGTTGTTGTTTAGACCAGGGCACTTCGTATCGAAGGAGTTGTTGTGGGAATTTCTAAAAGGGCTCATTCGATTGAAAATAGAAAGGGCTGATACCCTTTTTAATAGTCGAAAGTGATTTGAGGGCAACTAATCCCCCTTCCACTCCCACCCTCCCATGCCCACCCTCCCACACCAACTCTCCCATTTCTGCTCTGAAAATTTAACCAAATCAAAATAGCGTAAGTTTATCCAAGCTATCAAAGAAAGTAAACAATTTTTTTTTTTCGAATGGTATCAAGTTTTCCATTTCAGGTCCACTAGAGGAGGTATGATATTAACTCAAAACGAGCAAAAATTAACATAAGTTGGGCGCAAAACCCATATGCCTTCCCAAGGCCAGAACAAAATTTGCCCTTTAATGAAAAAATATAAATGTTTTTACTTTTATAACTTTAATAAATCAAATAATATTAATATTTTGATTACTAAATATCAGTATATGTATATTAAACAGACAATGCACATTCATTTGCATTTTTTCAGTAAAGTGCAAATTTTATTCTGGCCTTGGGAAGGCATAAGGGTTTTGCGCCCAACTTATGTTAATTTCTGCTCGTTTTGAGTTTGACTCGGTTAATTATTTTAATTTCTGTTCGTTTTGGGTTTTATTTATTTATCGGTGCTGATTTGTGCTAGTTTTACGCTTGGTAGATTACTTGATTTTATTTTTGCTCATTTTTTGTTTAATGGAGTTTTTTACTTTTCTTTGAAAAACTTATTTTGTGGAAAAAGTTTTTTAAATTAATAGCATTAAAAACGGCACTTTTGGTACCACCTTCTTATGTGGAAGAGTTTGGAAGCATAAAACTGTACCGTTGCAATAATTATTGTCTAAAGCCCTTAACTGGAGGCTTACAAGATCCCCTGACACATATTCCTCTACAGATCCTCTTAGTAAGTTTCATAAATCAACTAGTCATATTAAAAGTAAAAAATCATTGCGAAAACAAATTATCTAAAACTAAAAACTTTTCAACTAAACATCTACCAGAAATTAAGCTTGATTGATCAACAGTTTTGAATTGAACCTTCAAACTTCACTCTGTGATGAAGCCTGTGTACTAGTTGTAACGTTGGTAATTGAGGGGAAGGGACGTCCTTGCCCCCTTAGTTTTTGCTTTTGCCTAGGTTTTGAAATCACTTTTTTTTTGTCATTTCATTAGAAAAGGCACTTGTTTCATTTAAAAAAGTTGAGGAAACAACCGAAAGTACACATTGTGGGAATGTGCTATCAAATCAAATCTATAAAAAGCGATTAAGTAGGGGGAAGGAACCATGCTTGGGACAATTTTTTTGCTTTGCTTCTTATGCCTTGACCCTTTGCAGTGCAGAAACGAAAATTTCTCAGCATCATCTGCATTAATCAAGGAAGATGTTGTCAAGTTTTCAACTCTTGAAATTAATTTGTTTTCAAGAAAATATGTTCTTTTGACAACTACCCATTTTGTCCCAAACATGGAACTGGGCACCAAAGATGGGACAAGTGGAAACCATACATGGGACAAACAATAAAAACGTTTATTCGATGCAAATCTCAGTCAAACAGTTCGTGGTAACGAACTGTAAGTAAGGAGCGACCCGGCTCAATGGTAACCGAAACTCTAGAAAACGGGTTTTTGATACCAATAGATATATCAAAAGAATCAGATTTCAATGCTGATTTCAAATATATAACTTTCATCAAGTTTAGAGCTACCCATCAAAAGTTACGCGCCTGAGAAAATTTGGCTGATTTTCAAAAAAAGGGGGAAAGACCCCCTAAAAGTTATAGAACCTTAATGAAAATCACACCATCATATTCAGCGTATCAGAGAACCCTACTGTAGAGGTTTCAAGCTCCTATCTACAAAAATGTGGATTTTTGCATTTTTTGCCAGGAGAAAGATCACGGATGCGTGTTTATTTGTTTGTTTGTTTGTTTGTTTGTTTGTTTTTTTTTTTTTTTTTCCCAGGGGTGATCGTATCGACCCAGTGGTCCTAGAATATCGTGGGAGGGCTCATTGGAACGGAAATTAAAAGTTCTAGTGCCCTTTTTAAGTGACCAAAAAAAATGGAGGGCAACTAGGCCCCCTCCCACGCTTATTTTTTTACCAAAGTCACCCGATCAAAATTTTGAGATAGCCATTTTGTTCAGCATGGTCGAAAATATGATAAATATGTCTTTTGGGATGACTTAATCCCCCGAAGTACCCAGAGGGAGGGCTAAAAGATATGAACTTTACCCAATGTTAACATATCGTATTGGTTATTCGGAAGTATATAGAAGTTTTCAGGAGGTTTTTTTTCTGCTAGTGGGAGGGAAGGGTGGGTCGGGGTTATGTTGGAGGATCTGTTCATGAAGGAAGTTTTCATGGGGGAAGGGAAATCGCCATGAAGGGGGCGCCGGACTTGCCAGCATTATTTATTGGTTATTGGGAAGTATACAACCATTTTCAGGAAGGATTTTTTCTGGAGGGGGGGCTAGAGGAGGGAGTTACTCTGGAGAATATTTCCGTGGAGGATGTTTCTTTGGGGTAAGGGACATTTCTATGAAGGGGGCGCCGGATTTCCAAGCATTATTTAAAAAACGATCAGAAATTAAATAAAAAAAAACCAAGTTTTTTCAACTGAAATGTAAGAAGGAATATTAGAACTTAAAACGAACAGAAATTATAACGTATGTGAGGGGGTTCTCCCCCAAGTCAATACCTCGCTCTTTACGCTACAGTTTTTTTTTAGTGCTTTCAAAAGAGCTATCTATTCTAATTAAACGGCCTTTGTGATTCAGGGGTTTGTGAATCAAATTTTTTTTTAACTTTTAACGTAAAGAGCGTGGTATTGACTAAGGGCAGAACCCCCTCATGTACGTAATAACATATACGTAATAAAAAAACAATAAAAAAACAAGCGATACGGCTCAATAGTAATCGAAACTTTTAAAAACGGAATTTTGATGTCAATAAATGTATCAAAAGAATGTGTTTATAATGCTGATTCTAAATATATAAATTTTATTAAGTTTAGTATTACTCATCAAAGGCAACAAGCCTGAGGAAATTTACTCGATTTTTTAAAGAGGGGGGAAACATCCCCTACAAGTGAAAGAATTTTAATGAAAATCACAACGTCAGATTCAGCGTATCAGAAAACCCTATTACATAGGTTTCAAGCTCATATCTGCAAAAATCTGCAACTTTGAATTTTTGCCAGAAGAAAAATATACGAATATAGAAGTTAGTTACGTAAGTTAATTTGTAAAGACATTCATTTAGCAAAAGAAAAGTAAAATTTTTATGCAAATAAAAGCTGCATTAACTAAAAAACGATCAGAAATTAAATAAAAAAACAAGTTTTTTAAACTGAAAGTAAGGAGCGACATTAAAACTTAAAACGAACAGAAATTATTCCGTATATGAAAGGGGCTGTCCCCTCCTCAACGCCTCGCTCTTTATTCCGTATATGAAAGGGGCTGTCCCCTCCACAACGCCTCGCTCTTTACGCTAAAGTTTTTTATTGTTTTAAAAAATAAAGTTGTGAGACAGAGTCAAACTTTAGCGTAAAGAGCGAGGCGTTGAGGAGGGGACAGCCCCTTTCATATACGGAATAAAGAGCGAGGCGTTGAGGAGGGGACAGCCCCTTTCATATACGGAATAATTTCTGTTCGTTTTAAGTTTTAATGTCGCTCCTTACTTTCAGTTTAAAAAACTTGTTTTTTTTATTTAATTATTTAATAGAGAGAACATAGAAAATTGAAGAACAAAGCACAGCTGTACAAAACAAGCTTAAACCAGAAGTCGTTCACTTGTTCACAACACGTTAAATGGTGACAAATCAGGGGGAAAGACAAAATGTCCGGCCTTTCCGGAAGGCTCAGGCTTTGGCAAGATCATCACGATTTCGGTTGTACTATACTAGTATGAAACCTCAGTGGGGATGAATTTCAAGAATGGAGCAGTCCTCTTGAAATACCAAACCTTTACTTCTTTTTCCTCTGCCATTTTCAAAATAATTTCACCAACAATGTGGTACTTTTCTTTTTTGGTGTCCTTTTCAAGTACTAAGACAAAGTCTCCAGTTTTCATACCATGAAATTGAGGGTTTCTCTCGGCTGAAGGTCGTTCCTGAGCATCTGGTTTGATTGGTAAAGCCTAGTCCTGAAAAAGAACTGCCTAGGCTTTTTGCTTCTTTGATGAGGGTTTCTGAGAGCTCCCTTAGTTTGTCAAAGCACAGACTCCTCCTCAATCTTCTTCTTTTTGGGAGTATCTGTCAGTATTTGAGACACCCTTTTTGGTTGGCGTCTTATTGTGGCCTTTTTGGGACGAGCTTTAGAATGTGATCTTATTATGGTAGGCAAAACATTCAGGTTTGAAGTGCAGGTGATTCCTGAATCATGAGGGGCTCAACCCTCCTTTTCTGATTCTGAGGATAGCAAGTCTTCATTTCTGGGTTCTAATGCAGGCTTACTCAGTGGTCTATTGGTGACAGCTGATGGTGAAAAATTGCTGCCCTATGGGTCATTGAGCAGTCGCTGGAGTTATGTTTCATTTGTGCGTTTATATTGAATAAAGTCAAAGTTAAAAAAAAGTCAAAGTTCAAAGTTGTAGGCAAATGGGCAAATACCTGTAACTCGAAACACTGCAGTGATGTTGGTTGGGGTAAATGAAAGTGGATAAGTAACACCAAGAAACTGCAGAATTTCCTACAGAAAACTGGAATACCTGGACTGTTGACCATCCAGCTTGAAATTGCTTTGTTGTAATGGGATTTGATAGAGTAGAACACTCCAAGATCAGTTGGTTGCAGATTGTGCAACTTGTGTGGAGCTAAGGTCAAAAGGATGCCAAAACTCTGAAAAACAAGCAAGAATGGACGTGATCTGGCCCCTCTCAGCAAAAGTCATCCTTCCGACTTGACGGACTCCAGTCTCAGCGACAACCTTATGTGGCTTTTGTACGGTAGTTAAGCCATTTTCATCCACGTTTCGTATACTTTGGGGAGGGAAGGGATAGCAGTGACCTAAATGTCATTGCTATCCATTACTTTGGTCACATATTGTCTGACAAAGGAATACACCCCAACCCGAACAAGGTCCGAGCCATCCGAGAAACGCCTTCCCCAACTAGTCACGAGCAGCTACAAACGCTCCTCGGTATGATTAATTATCTGTCTCACTACATACCCAAACCCATCAAGCCTGAACGAGCCTCTTCGAAAACTTGAAAAAAAAAACTGTTTGATTGGACGGCGACACATGAAACCACTCTTCAGAAGATTAAAGATTCTATTTGCCAAAAAAAAGGCATTCTCTGATCCTGCTGAACTGTCCGTCAAGTTACAAGTCAACGTTTCAATGTCCGGTTTGGGAGCGGCGTTGACTCAGAAGTCCTCAGTAGTATCATTCGCATCTAAATCACTGACTGATACCGAGAAGAAATATTCCCAATTTGAGAAGGAGCTCTATGCAATAGTGCTTGGCTGTCGCCATTTCCATCAATAACTGTGTGGACGTCTATTTACCATCATCACCGATCACAAGCCCCTAGAAATACTCCTAAACAGGCCCATCAGCAAATCATCCCCAAAGTTACGAAGGATGCTCCTCCAGATCCAGCCGTATGACTACAACATCAAATTCCAACCAGGCAAAGACATTCCCCTAGCTGACGCTCTCTCTCGGTTACACATCAATATAGAAGACCAAGAAATGCAGACCAACCTCGAATCCTGCGTTGCCTCAGTGATGAAATTACTTCCAATCAGCAGTGAAAAGCTTTCAGAGTTAAAACAAGAAACCTACCTTGATCCAGAGCCTACCGCCGTGCGGGAATGCATTGTAAACAGCTGGCCAGCAACCAGGAGCCAGGTTCCAGCGGCAGCAGCCGAATTTCAGTTCGTCAGAGACCAACTAACCGTGGTAGAAGACATCATAATGAAAGATGATCGGTTGGTCATACCACGAATGATACAGAAATTAATCTTGACCAATCTCCATGCCTCACACCTCGGCATGGATACAACAAAGCAAAGGACCCATTCTATAGTATACAGGCCAGGGATGAACCGCTCTGTCGAGGAATTCATCAAAAAATGTGACGCTTGCAGTACATACCAAAGATCCAACCCAAAAGAGCCCCTTCTGCATCATAAGATCCCTACTTACCCGTGGAAGTCGACCTCTTCTAAAAACAACAAGTTACACATAGTAACAGTCGACTACTACAGTAAATTCATCGAAATCGAATATCTGGGCCTAACCGCACTATCCGTCCATGTAATAGATTGCCAGAAGTGCCACTTTGCGAGACATGGCATTTCATGCCTTATGACGACAGATAACAGACCCCAATTTAGCGCCTAAAATTTGGAGAGGACTGGGGAATAAAGATACTGTCTTCTAGCCATACTACCCACAGTCGAACGGCATCACAAAAAGTTTTTTTCTGAATTTAAAACAAAAGCTGTTTGGCAAGTTTTTTGAACTTATTTTGCAACTTAGTGAACTTTTAGTTTTTGTGAACTTAGGTCACCTATAGTAACAATATGTGAAACTTGTCTGACTTGTTTTTAGTAAGAAATTAGACATTTGATTTAGCCATAAATCAGTGTGAATGTAATTAGGCAAGCCGCTATTTATTGGCAATCACGCTACAATAATGGTGACGGGAGGAAAGAAACCACCAGAAAAATGGTGGTTTCGATACATGTGTGCCCAGTTTTGAATTTTCTACAGCGGAACATTACGAAAGAAAAAGATATAGTTATCAAGATTGCATCAAAATTTTTCGCAAAAGATGCGATAAAGCAGGCACAGGATGTGTGCAAAAGTGCCTTGAAACTTGAAGTTCTTGAAGGGCGCAGGGGTTCACATCCAAAAGTAATATTTTTGGCAGATTTCCATGATCTGTTGAGAGGTGTTTTAACACGTAAGGAGGAACTACCCCTCTTTGTTATAGTTGATCCTTGTGATGTACCAGTTATCCCTAATGAACCAAGCAGTATTGTAGCATCTCGTTTAAACGAGTGCGTGAGAATGTTAAATTTTCTCTTTGAAAAGCAGGAAAACTCAATGCAGCCCCCAGGCCCTGTGATCTGGCCGTCAGTGCCAGCTCAAGCGCAACCATCTGTTCCTGTTGTGTTAAGCAATATTCCGACCAACTTGAATATTCGAAACCCTGATAATCAACGTGAGTTTGTGGAAAAACTAGGTTATGCCGATAAGATCCAGCATATTGTGGCTAAAAAGATAAGATAATAATGCAAATGTCTGACGCACAATCAGCGGCTGTTGCTGCAATAACGAACACGCTAAATATTCGAGCGAAGGTAGTGAGGCACGAGGATGCCGGTATTATAAGGATGGACCAAGACTATGACGTTTCAAAAATACCTATTCTTGTTAGCAGTGTGGACAGTGCAACCAGATTCGGTAACACATCCGTAGTCCAGCTAAAATTCATATCGAAAGATGAATTAAATCGTGCTGTTAAACACGAAATCAAGATTGATTATGGCTTATTTCGAGTTACGTTGTCGATCGAGAAACCGATGCAATGTCACAATTGTCAAGGCTTCGGTGATTTGCTGGAGTGTTCTAATCCAACTAAATGCAGCAAATGTGCCGGCAACCATAGTAACCGTGACAGGAGCTATCAGGCACAATCCTTTACCTGTGCCAACAGTGGTGGTAGTCACCAAATCAACAGTCTGTCGTGTTCAGAAGTCAAGAAACACCTACCTGTCCAAGGGCCTGATGTTAGAAATGAAACTATAAACCGTGTGTGTCAATATGGACTCTAGTCCTATGGACGTTTTTCTAGAGTTAAAGGTCAATTTTAC
Source organism: Artemia sinica (assembly GCA_027921565.1). Classification (NCBI taxonomy): domain Eukaryota; kingdom Metazoa; phylum Arthropoda; class Branchiopoda; order Anostraca; family Artemiidae; genus Artemia; species Artemia sinica. Next base: position 59,814,934 of record CM051265.1, read on the forward strand.
AAAAAACGCTTGTTTAGCTTTATAACTCGTTTTTTGCTTCCCATGTATTTTTTCTGCTGCCATTATGGAAATTTTTTTACCACGTGTGAACGTCAACAATTTCGGTCTTTTTCAAATTTTGTAAGTATTTTCTTCGTGTTCCTATTTGGTCTCGTAACAGTTATATCTCCAAACGCTACGGTGTTTTTGAGATGTGATAAAATGATTATTTTAGAAGGGAGATTCAGACAGCGATCTAAGTCAGACGTAGATTTTCCGTTGGGATGTATTAATCGTTTGTGAGTCATTGTTAGTGTATTTTTTAGTGTTTGTGATGATAAGTGTTTATACTTTGTTTATAATTTTCTTTTTCCATACTCCTTTATGCGCATTTTTGAATGTATAGAGTTCAAATTAATTATTATTATTGTAGCAATTTAAACTGGTTGCCCTAGATAGGCTAGTTGCTTCAGGCGTTCTTAGTAAAAGGCTTGGATTTTGTGACATGAAGCCATAATACCATTTCTTGCCTGCTTTTTTCTTGTCATTCCAACTCGAAGGATATGACAATCCATTTATTTTAGCATACTCATAGGCTAGCTCACGAACTTCTGAAATGCCAAGACCATAATAAAGATGGGATGATTTAGAAACACAATGGATAGTTGCCGCATCTTGCATGCTCTTTTTATTTTTGACAACTTTAGTGATGGCAGCACTAAGCTACCATAAGAGAGAGAGAGATAGAGAGAGAGAGAGAGAGAGAGAGAGAGAGAGAGAGAGAGAGAGAGAGAGAGAGAGAGAGAGAGAGAGAGAGAGAGAAAGAGAGAGAGAGAGAGAGAAAGAGATTACATAAAACAAAATTTTTGAGGAAGTCCAGAATAAAAGAGGGAGAGGGGGCAAACGTCCTCTCCATGCCTACGCCCATGCATTGGAAATGTCCCAAGTACCAATACAGAGCTGTCTTATCTCCCCTAGATCGGTGATAATTACAAATTACATTAAAAATAAGTTTTCAACTGAAACTAGGAAGTAACATTAAAACTTAAAATGAGGATACATTATTCATTATAAATAAATAAGATCATGGCAACGTTGTTTCTGCATTAAATTTTAATCAAAACGAACAAAGATTAATTTAAAAAAACAAAGTTTTTCCGAGGGAAGTGAAGAGTGAAGTTGAAACTTAAAACGGAAAAAAATTATTACTTCATAGCCTATTTAATATATATTAATATAGCTAGCACAAATTAAACCAACTAATTAGGTTTCCCTATGCTTTTATGATTATGCAAAACTAGCGCTTTACTGAAAACACAAAATAATATAGGAGTTTTGGTACAGTAAAAGCAAACCAATTAAGGACACTTTTTATAGAATCAAAATATTATCAATCCCTTTTAGGATTTTCTTTAATTTGGTATCACTTCTGCACAATGGCTCAGTTCAATGACTGGCTCTCATTTTGGTTCTTAAAAGGACATAGAATGATTAGTTTGCACATAAGTTCAAATTAAGGCCATCTTGATAGTATTAGGACTATAGACTAGCTTTGGAATTTGTATCATAGCTTGAAATTCACTCTTGTATAGAGAGAAATAATCGGATTTCCGGAGTTCATATTATGTCTTATTTGATCTTCATTTCAAGTGATACTAAAGCATATTTCTTACAATTTAAGACTGTATATTACCCACTATTGGTATTATAGCTGGTGAGAGCAAAATGCTGCTTGATAAATCAATCCAATATTTCTGTATGTTGTTCAATTACTTCGCGGTTACTAAAAAATATTTAGTTTTACACTTATGTTTTTAAGATAATTTTAATTGTATACTGAAAGTTACTAAGGTCACAACTGGTGTAAGAATATAAAAATCTTTATAGATTCGTTTAGTGTTGTCAGGCTACATACTCACTTTCGACTCTTAAATCAATAATCCTGTTTTTTATACTTGACTTTTGTGTTTTCAGTTAAGCGCTAGTTTTGTATAATCATAGAAGCACAGGGAAACACAGTTTGTTGGTTTATTTGTACTAGTTACATTAGTATATACTAAATAGGCAGTGAAGTAATAATTTTTGCCCGTTTCAAGTTTCAACTTGACTCTTTACTTCCCTAAGAAAAACTTTGTTTTTTTAAATTAATTTCGGACAAAGTTCTTAAAGATCACACATTACATAGATGTAATGACCAAAAATTAATTCTTTAATTAGTTTTATATCAACTTTTCCCAAATACAGTTACAGCAGGTCTTAATGGGGTAGCTTACAAACAATCTTTAGTAGATAAAGAGGGTGGTGAAATATTAAAAAGAGATTCTTTAAATCCATTTTGGCTACGTTTGTAGTCACTTAAAAAACCGAAAACTTACAACTCTTCTTGTATCATATTATTCATTGATACTGAGCTTAGCACTTTGTTTGGTAGAATATTTGTAAACTGTTGCAGATTTATTTTTAATTATTATATGTTTTTGCAATCAAAATGTACACTATCAAACAGTTCGTGGTGACGAACAGTAAGTAAGGAGCGAACCGGCTCAATAGTAACCAAAACTATAAAAAACGGAACTTTTATACCAACAGATACATCAGAAGAATCAGATTCTTATGCTGAAGTTATATTCAAGCTCCTATCTGCAAAGTTGTGGAATTTTGTATTTTTTGCCAGAAAAAAGACCACGGATGCGTGTGTATTTGTTTTTTTTTTCCCAGGGGTGATCGTATCGATCCAGTCGTCCTAGAATATCGTGAGGGCTCATTTGAACAGAAATTAAAAGTTCTAGTGCCCTTTTTAAGTGACCAAACAAATTGGAGGGCAACTTGACCCCCTCCCAGACTCATTTTTTCCCGAAGTAACCCAATCAAAATTTTGAGATAGCCATTTTGTTTAGCATAGTCAAAAATCTAATTAATATGTCTTTGAGGATGACTTAATCCCCCACGATTCCCGGGGGAAGGGCTGTAAGTTATAAGTATTGTCTATTGTTTACATAGAGTATTGGTTATTGGGAAGCAATATAGCATACAGGTGTTTTCAGGAGGAATTTTTTTCTAGTGGGGGGTCAGGCTTGGAGTTACGGGGGAGGATCTTTCCATGGAGGATTTTTCCTCGGGGGAAGGAAGATTTCCATGAAGGAGAGCCAGATTTCCCAGCATTATTCAAAAAACGATCAGAAATTAAATAAATAAACAATTTTTTTTTCAACTGAAAATAAGGAGCAACATTAAAACTTAAAACGAACAGAAATTATTACGTATATGAGAGGGTTCGCCCCCTAGTCAATACCTCGCTCTTTACACTTAAGATTTTTAGCACTTTCAAAAGAGCTATTCTTATTAACCGGCCTTTGTGATTCAGGGGTTTCTGATTCGAACAAAATTCGTACTTTAGCGTAAAGAGCAAGGAATTGACTAGGGAGCGAACTCCCTAATATACATAATAAAAATATACGAACATAGAAATTCGTTACGTCAGAACAAAATTTTGAGAGAGCCATTTAGCCAAAAAAAAGGAAAATAAATATGCGAATTTCGTTTTAATTATTCATTTTTGTATTAATTATTCAATTTCGTTTTAATTATTCATAAATATAAAAAAAACTTAACAGAAGACATATAAAAGAAATAAAAAGAGTCTGACACAATAACAAATTTAGTTTATTGATTAAAAAAAATGAAAAACAAGTGGCCAGCATTCAAAATGCACCGAACTACTATCCGTCAAAAATTTAAGAAGATCTAAAATACAGAAACACTTCTGTTAAAGTCTTAATATGGCCTTGGAGCACTACGTGGAAGTCTTAAAAAATAAAATTTGAAGCATTGGAAAAACTTTAAGAGGAATGTTTTCACAGATGCAGGTAAAAAGTCAGCTAGTCTTGACGATAAATAATTCATCAGATAATTAACGGCCACGAGCCCCTTGTCACCATCTTCTGAGTGTGCACACATGACTAGATGTTGAACATTCTCAATGAAAACTGACGGAAACTATAAAAAGAATAAAATTAATAAAATGCCATATTGAAAATTGGGCATTAGATTCGTATTTTTTGAAACATATCTTTTGGGGACGCTACATGGATGACGTAATTTCACTCTGGAACTATAGGAAAAATGAGCTCAAGGGTTTTTTAGATCACCTTAATACATACGAGAGAAATTTACAGTTTACTTTAGAAAACGAAATCGCAAATAAAATCCCATTCCTAGATGTGTTAGTTATTCGTAGCTTCGATAAACTCAATTTTACTATTTATAGAAAACCAACACAAAATAATAGATATTTGCATTATCAAACCACCCCCCCACAAGTTAAAAGAGCAGTCGTAATATCCCTCGTCGATCGTGCCCTAAACATTTGTTCTGATTCCCACGTCACAGCAGAATTAAACTTTATCAAGGACATACTTTTTGGAAATGGGTATCCTATTTTATTTATTAATAGTGTAATAAACTGTAGACTTGAAACACATTCCCGTAAAATTAATGATAGTTTACCAAGTGAGATTTCTGACAAGCCCTTAAACATAATTTACCTCCCCTACATCCCAAAAATCACTACAAATCTTAAAAAAGTTTGCACAAAAAATAATCTGTATGTAGTATTCACAAATAATTTTAGAATCATAAATTTTCTAAATTCTGGTAAAGATAAAACCCCAGTTACTCGCCAAAGAGGGGTCTATCAAATACCATGCGATTGTGGCAAATATTATAGAGGTAGAACATACCAGAATTTAGAAAAACGCATACAACAGCATAAAGATGATATAGTCAAAGCTCTAAATTCTAATATTTCCGCTGTTTCATCTGATTCTGCATTAGGTAGCCATATTTTTGAAAATCCTAACCACAATATACTTTTTGATGAATCCGCCATTATTAGCAATGACCTAGGAATAAATATTTCCTTAAATAGGGACTTGGGGGAATATACACTAAATGCTCTATACACAAATTTAATTAAAAATGATCTTACAAAATATTTTAAAAAACCAATAGACATTGACACAGAACCAGTCACAAAAAGACCTTTGAGGTTAGCTGCCAAAAAGGCTGGATTAGCAATAAGAACGTGTTTTTAAATTTTTTTTTTCTTTCATCTCATTGAATCGCCTTGTTTACCTTACTTCTTATCAGTCCTGGTTGAACTTCACTGAAGTAAGGATGCTAGGACTGCTTTGAAAATTTTTTAAATTTTTGGTTTTATTGGTCACATGTTTTTGTGAGTCTTTTTTCTTTTATTCTTTTATATATTTTTGTCTTGCTTAGGACGGCCTTTGAACATAGGGCCGAAATATTCATTCAAATTATCGCCACTGTCTTGCAAAAAGATTTCCCTATTGTTCTTCGTGCTTTTGTTGTTTGTTATGGAAAGGCAGTATGGTCTTCCTTGCTATTTTTTATTTGCCATATCTTGATAATAGCTCGACGAATCGAGTTGAAACTGTTGGGGATTGTGGGGATTGGGGGTGGGGGGTATGAGAAAAGGAATTTCAAATTTTGATACAGGGGAGATATCAAATCAGGTGGAAAGACATTATGAGTTTCCAAATTACACAAATGATATACCTACAGTTATGTCTGTGGAAGGAATTAGAATTTTCAGTTGGTGTTTCAGAGGAGGGGGGGGGGCAAGATGACTTCAAATCTGTGTTTGTTGGGAGAAAAATGTTTTGTCTTTGATTTTCCAAAAAGTTTAAACCTTCTAAGTTGGTTGGGTTTGGGTATGACTCCTCTTCCTAGTAGATCTACTGACGAAAGGGATTTAGAGACCCCCCTTTCCTCAGCCTCTCAAATTTTTTAAAATCCTTCCCGTAGTTCGAAAATGCATAATTAGGACATTAGCTATGACTTCAAACTAAATTTGGTTAAGCTTACATTATTTTTTGTAGAGATATCCTAATGACTGGAAGATTGTATCCTCACCTCCCCGCTGAGGTTGCATAGGCTCGGGCCCCCTGAAGGGCTTAGGATACTAGCTGTCCGTCTCAATAAGTCCATTGTGTCCTTACTGTATTTTCTTGTAGATTTCCTAATGGCTAGAAAATAGCCCTAACCTCCCCCCCCCCCTTCCTACAAAGGTTAGATTGGGGCTGGACCCCAAAAAGGTGCAATTATTGAATTACTTCTCGTTTATCTGCCATGTTCTGTTGAAATCTGACAAACCGTTAAATTATACGTCCCGATTACAAAAATATATACCCCTTTCCATTTCTAAAAAATATAGGATCCGCTATGGGTCTTAAAATGATATCTAAGACAGTAGCTCTCATTTTCCATCAAATTGTGTTGAGGTCTCAGAACCCAATATGTTAGGTGTGTTGACAAGAATATAAGGACCCTCTTCCTCCCTTGGACGTTGGATTACTTCCCAACATATTTGGTTGTGTTGTGACGTAATCTTCTGTTAGATGTACTGAATAACAAGAATTTAAGTATTTCCTTTACCCCTACCCCTCAGAAGGGTCAGGTTGGGCATGGACCCCCAAAACGCATTATTGGGACACTTGCTTAAACCATGTGATAGATGCTATTTTGGCAAGAATTTAGGCAGCCTCTAAAATCAGGTCCAGACCCCAAAAAAATACAATATTGAAATTAGCTCTCTTAATTTCTGCCAGGTTTTGCTGAAACCTGATAACCTCTTATGGTAGATATCGCAAGGAAAAGAACTTAAGGACCCCCCTACACCACCGCTCTGTGAAATTTCCGAATATTGAATCAAAATGAATATTTCACGAAGAAAAGAGAAAAATTAATTCTGAATTTCAATAGCGACATTTCCAGAATTATATCCCGAAAGTCTAGAATCTGCTTTGTTTCAATGTAAGCTTGTGACTCCCAATTCAAACTAAATTTGAAGGTTTGACGCTGTAGAAGAACCAGATAGCTAAATAAAATAAGTGGTTTATTAATTTTATGCCCAGGTCAAGTAGCCTACTGTGTAGTCTTTTAATCTTACCTGAACTGTTGAAGCTTGCAGAATGAGTTGGGGTATAGCTTGTCTTAGCAGGGTTTGATCTATGGGAGATGCTTGATTTAATGACAACGGTTGCATCGCGCTTTGAAATTGCGGTGCCTGTTGTACTACTTGTTGGAGTTGTCGAATTATTTGCTGGGGCAGGAAAACTTGCTGAGGAGGTTGACGTTGTCTAATCAGTTGCTGGGTCCGAAAAACTTGTTGAGGTCGTTGAGGTTGGCGAATTATTTGTCGAGGCTGTAATACTTGCTGAGGTTGTTGAACTGTTTGTTGTCGCCGAAAAATCTGTTGAGGCTGCTGTTGTAGGAGCTGCTGATTGTTAAATAGTTGGGCCTGCTGTTGCACTGAAGGCTGTTGAAGAACTGGCCTTTGCTGGGGAATCTGCCCAGGTTGAACTTGCTGTGGCTGTGAAGAAAATTGTCGGGGCTGAAATTGGGTGGGTTGTAGCTGTAATTGCCTTCCTTACGGAGCTACTGGTCTTTGGAATGATTGAGGTAAAAACTGCTGTCGGGGTGCTGTTTGCACAAATTGAGTAGGACGCTGAGCAGCTTGAACGAATTGTCTAGGTTGAGCCTGAAGGAATTGTTGTGGAGCTTGAATCTAATGCCCAATTTTCAATATGGCATTTTATTAATTTTGTTCTTTTTATAGTTTCCGTCTGTTTTCATTGAGAATGTTCAACATTTAGTCGTGTGTGCAAACTCAGAAGATGGTGACAAGGGGCTCGAGGCCGTGAATTATCTGATGAATTATTTATCATCAAGACTAGCTGACTTTGTACCTGCATATGTGAAAACATTCCTCTTAAGGGTTTTCCAATGCTTTAAATTTTATTTTTTAAGACGTACACGTAGTGCTCCAAGGCTGTATTAAGACTTTAACAGAAGTGTTTCTGTAGTTTAGATCTTCTTAAAATTTTGACGGATAGTAGTTCGGTGCATTTTGAATGCTGCCCACTTGTTTTTCATTTTTTTTTTTATCAATAAACTAAATTTGTTATTGTGTCAGACTCTTTTAAAAAACTGCTGTCGGGGTGCTTGTTGCACAAATTGAGTAGGACGCTGAGCAGCTTGAACGAATTGTCTAGGTTGAGCCTGAAGGAATTGTTGTGGAGCTTGAATGAACTGTCTTGGCTGAGCTCCTGCAAAACGTTGGGCAGGAATCTGAAATTATAAAAAGAACAGTTGAAGCATTTTCAATCTGAAGCTTTTCCTTGCTTTAGTGAGTCAAAGGAGGTTGCTCATCTATATAACAACAATGCATAAATGGAAGCCTCATTAATTTAAAAGGCTTAAAAATTTTCTTTCTTGCTTAAAAGTTGCAAAGAAAGCAAATTACTTGTAGTTAGAAAACCGGAAACGGGTTGTATGCAGCTGGTAAATTCGCTAAATCCCTTTATCCCCCCCCCCCCAAAAGTAATCCCTTTAAAGTAAAAATGAATGGGATATCGTTGAAGCTGATGAGGCGGAACGCTTCAAATAACATTAGGAGAAGAAACGTGTACTGAACAACCATTTTCCGGTCGTCCAGAGCAGTGCCGAATTGGTCACGCCAGAACTAAATTACATTCCCAGTGAAAAATAGTTACGAACAATTGCAGTTTAACGTTACTAGGTGGCAAGTAAAATGAAGGCAAATACCTCATTTGTGCAAGGTTAAATTATTAAGGAAAAATTTTGTTTTTCTTTTATCGTCTTCTCCCTTACCGTGTCTCCGTTATATTTGGAAGTCGTATATATCTTCAAGTACATGCTTTTTGGGGTTAAAGATTTAATTACATTTTGCTTTTACAAAGTACTATTCAAAATTATGATAAAGTTTATATCATGTATGAAACACAGCAAAGAAAGGATATAATAAATCAAATTTCCATTTATTATATCCTTTCTTCTCCTTGTTTCTTATGCCATGTATAGCCAGTGTGGTCTTAGAATGCATTTAAGTTTATATCAATTGCGGCTATCAGTGAAAAGAAAAAAAGAAACTGAGAAGAACTCCAAAATGTACAGATTTAACATAAAAGGCTTACTTTTCCATGGAAGAGGCTGAAATATTTCTTTATTAAAAGGGTCACTTGAACATAAAAAAGGGTAAAAAACTGAGACATATAAAAATGTGCTGTAAGTGAGGATAGAGTGCCGGGGACTGATTCACGAAAATGGTGGGGGGACAAAATATATTTTTCAAAATCTAGGTTGAGTAAATTTGTTGACATTTACCAGTGAAAATACCAAAAAAAGGTATTTTTCAATGAAACTACAATAAAAACGTATTTTTCCAAAGCTAGAGGCAAATATTCGCCCCCTTATCCTATCTCCTAACTGGTGCCATGGATAAAATACCAGATATTGATAAAAATGGGAAGAGTCCTAGTGAATGGAAAAAATCCGAAAAATGGTTTCTTTGACAATCAAGAGCTAACATGTTCGTAATAATTGTAGTAGTTTGGCCCGTTTCTACTAACCTCTACTCTGACCTATATTTGTATATGTTCTATCGAACATATCTCCTTCTTGACCTGGCACAACTTGGCTGTAATGTTACTAAACTTGACCTAGGTTATCCCTTTAATACATCAATTAACTGACAGTGAATTAAGGTACAAAGCTACTAAATTAATAAAATAAATCTACAGTAAAATAAATGAGTAGCCTACGTTTTAATATAAAAGTTTTTGATTATTGTTAATATCAAACATATGCATTAATTGGTTTCTTTGGTTTCTTTGATCAAATTAGTCATTGTTTGTTTTTTCTTTTTTATGACGAAGTATAGGCATTAGTATCGCAATCGTTCCTGCCTTGAAGTCTATGGTAATTAGTAAATAATTCGAATATTGTTCCGCCATATATTATAAACATGTTAATTAACCGTCATTGAATCTCCATTTATGGTTAAGTGAATTAATCGTGCAAAATTCTGTTGTTTGCAACCAGCCCAAAAGACGGAAGAGCGAATAGCTTCCTCCTCTTTGAAGGTCTTTGGCAACGTAGTACAAAATCTTGTTCACGAGTTTAAAATTATTGTTATTAGTCTTCAACTTGTTCTATTTGAGAAATGTCATCACAAAAAAGCGCATGTTTGCAGGGTTGTCTATGATAGGGTTGACAAAACTGGTATTAGTCCGTTGCATGAAGAAAATCTATATATACGTACATTTTAGTTGAAAGGCGAGGATGTTATATCATACCATGTTGAAATCACAACAATGCAAATAATCAATGTAGTGTGTAAGTGTAGGGATGGAGGTGGGGGACTAAGACCCCTCCTCACTCCTCATATTTCGTACCTCATTTTCATTATGATCATTTATGGAATGGATCATAAGACCAAAACGTATCCAATAGTTCATGTCAGATTTCTATGCAATAGATTTCTGTGAATATATACCAAAACAAGGAATTAATTTTCAAAAAATTATTTTTGATAGTCGTTAGTGATGAAATAGTGATAAATTTTTTTTTAACAATAACACTAGGCTATTAGTCTAATAAAACTGTGGGTCTGCTTCTAACAAATTGCTACATAAATGATTCTTTTACTACCTGACTAAAAAGTATATGCTGATTCCAAATCCGAAGAGTGTCTCACTCTAACTCTCAAAAAGTTGAGTTTTTTAAGTTGAAGCCAAAAGCTGTTGTAGCTCAAGTTTAAGCGAGATGCATAAACAGATCAATTGAAAAGCAAAAACAAACTGTTGTGGGGAATTGTTTTCCCAAGTCATACCAAAGCTCTTACACAAATGCAAAAAGTGTTGACCAGCATTTTTGATTCTCAGCCAAGCAAAATGAGTTCCCAAGTAAGAGTTCTAGTCTCCTTACACAACAATTCAACTTCAAAACCGATTGCTTATTTTGTTCGGGTAGAGTGGTTTTCAAGAATACTCGCAGGAAACAGGTTTCGCGCTCGTACAACGGAGTTCGGTGAGACACTAGTGGCACTTTGTCAAAAAAGGAATGGTCCCTATTCTGAGAAAGTTCAGGTTCGAATTCTAGTAGCAAATTTAGACGGCATGCAGCAGACGTTGTTTATCAAGAGCAGTTTACACAAAGAAGTTTATCAAGCATAAGTTTAGTGATGGAGTAGTGATTGCAGAGACCAACGGTGAGGCTAGTGCTGTTACATTAAGGCCCGTGACTCATGCCCTATTGCAACGCTTTGGTGCACGGCCAAATGACATTGACGAAAACCAGAAGAAAATGAACATTATTAGCGCAGCTGCTGAGCTGCTGAAGGGCAAAATAAAATATATTATTCGAGACAGACACCAGATAAACTGCCACAGGCTCTGAAGTTCTTCCTCGACCATTTTTACATGGGCAAAGATTTTAAACCTCAGTACATGCTATGTGGTGGGGCTCCATCGTTTTCTGGGGAGAGCATAACATGTACGCGGTTATCTGCACCAAATGCGTCGACAATGGGACGTAGTTCAGTGTACCAGTCACCAGCCAATGCTGAACTACTGATTGTGATGACTACAGTCGAGTCAGCAGTGTGCCAACTCACTGTCTTAAGAGGAGAAGATACGGATATACTAGTCCTTTTATTGTACCACGCAAAGTGAGACTATAAACAATATTTTTCTATTCCGAGTCCCAAAATCAATAAAGCTGGAGAGAAGGCCATGCTTATCATGTTTAAGGCTGCTGAAAATAAAACAATTCTTGACAAGGTTCGCTACAGTAAAATCCTGAAATTGGTTCTGGGAAGTATGTAGTGGCAAAACGCTCCCACCAACAATTAATGTTTGCAAGTATCATTTGCTTTGAGTGTACTTCCATGTACAAGCATGGGAAAAAGTTGAGTTTCAACTTGATTCTTTGGATTTGGCTTAATTGGGCGGCAAGGAGGATTATTACCTGCGTATTCAATTCAGATAGATAACCAGTACCCTTTTTCCTTTTCTCAGCATTCAACTATAATTGCAAGGGCATGATTTCGACACTGCAGTGTTCTTGCAAAAAGCATGGTTTAAAATCAACCCAAGTTTGTGGTAATTGTAAAGAAACAAAATTTTTTAACTGGGAAAAAGGTGGTTGTTTCGATCGTTTTATATGAGAGGTTCAATTTAATATAATAATTACCACGACTAACTATATATCAGCTTTTGCTTGCAGCATAAATCTTAGCATTTATAACAAATTTAAATTAAATGTATAAAATATCATATTAATGTCACAATGTATGTTATTAAGTGACATTTATATAATGGTTGAGTACCCAACAATTACCAAAAGCACCCAGTAAGAACCCTTCTTCCTAAATAAGTATTGTGTTGTTTAAGTATGTTTTATTGTTTGTTGAGGTTTTTGTAAGGGAAGAATGGTTCAAATTAAATTACTATTATTTTTTTTTGATGGAAGCTTGAAGGGGTAATATAAAGTTTGGAATGTAACTGAAGCCACCGCCAAAGGATTCTCCTAAGGAGGGGGAGCATCCTACAAGCAGGACATGCGTTGTATTTTGTTTTGTTTTTATTTGTGTTGTAATATGCCCTGGAAAGTTACCTGTTGTATTTGATTGCCTTAATTCATTTTTAGTTGGTAAAAAGGGAAATTATTTTTTTTTCTTTTTGAAAAAGGGAGTCTATAATTGACAGTTACCTATTAGCATCCTACTAATAGGTAACTGTCAATAGCCAGTAATATAAAATTTAGAATATGGGAAGGTTTGTTAGTATTATTTAAAATTGAGAACTTATTAAAAAAATTGTAAACTAAAGAAATCCAGTTATTTCTGTATACAGGATGGAAAGTTTTGATGCAAATCTTGGAGGCTGGTGAATAGTCCTAAGACTACCCAGAAACGTTTTTCAGGGCTTGAACAGTGAATTGATTCTCTACTTGGCAATAAAGGGCCCTGGGTTTGATTCCAGCTGCTGCAAGGTTGAGCAACAGACTTGTTACTTATCCCTGCAAAAAAAGACATAGCAACTGAAACATCAATTTGACATCCTATGCACCATCAATGATTCTGAAGGATCTTTAGCCTTTTATTCTTAATGAAAATACATTTAAAACTGAATTTAAAAACCAGTGTAATCAAATTATAATTGCAAGAGAAAAATTATAGTAACAAATAGTTGAATTATATGAATTGAAATGGGGGGTTTAAATTTGAATTGATCAATCCCTATATCCCCTCAATAGCATATCCACATCTGTTAGTGCATATATACATTTAGCTCGAGTTCAATTTATGCTATACTGAATATAACATTTGACCAGTGCTTTTGAAACTTCAGTGTAGAGCAGGGATGTGGGATGGGAGGTCACCCCTCCTGTTTGTTTTAAGTTTGACTCCCCTTAGACAAATCTGCCAGCAATGCTTAGAATTTTTTTGTCTCAGAGGAAAATTTCAAAAGCTTCCAAAAACAAAGATGCAGTGTGTCAACCATCAGAATTATTCTGAGGTTTTGCCATGGTTTAATTGCAAGGAATCTTACTTCTCCACATTGGTAGTTGAAGAGAACTAGTCAGCTGAGAGTGGTTTTGCTGGAAATAACAGTTTTTGTTGAAACTGAGTTACAAATGCTATGCTGTATGAAAAAAAAAAAATCTCTTTCAAATGGTCTAATTGACATTGCTGTAATATGTCAGCGCTCGATTTACAGCTGATTCTAAAATACAAATGTCACAATTTTCAAACTTGTTTTTCTTGGAATTTTGGAGAAACAGATCCGAAAACGCTATCTTATGTAAAGAAAAATTCCCTTTTGAATAGTCTAATTGACATTGCTGTAAGATGTCAGCATTGTAGCTACAGCCAATTCTGAGATTCAAATGTCAAAATTTTAAAACTCATTTTTCTCCAAATTTTATAAAAGCAGATTCAGCAAAACCACTCTCGGCAGACAAACTGTATTCATATTTTAATAAAAAAAAAAAAAAACTTTCTTGGGATAGACAAGTTTCCAAAGAAAAGCAAACTCACAAGCAAAGTTGAAAAAAAATGATGATGATGCAAAGCAATTCAAAAATTTTAATTTAGCTTCATGATTAAGAAAAAGCAGTAAATTTCTCCTGCTTGACAAATTTTGCCTCAGGACAATCTTAACAAGAATATTGCCAATGGAATCTTGTTGGTGACAAGAATTTTGAAAACCCTAAGCAACTCAGTCACTTTTCAGTTATATTGAAAGAAAATTCATTTTTCACCATCCTTTCTTTTGAGTGTAAAAGTAGGCTAATTATATAATTTTTCAGGTGCAAGAAGAAGAAGCACTCCAAACAGACATTTTTACCACAATTGGTTTGTTACAAACCAAGCACTGTCATTCAGAACTAGGCTACTCAATCTGTGAATAATATATTTTTTAAAGAAGATATTCACAAGCATGTTAAATAGTTATCCCCCCCCCCAAAAAAAGCAAACATACCATGTTTGATTGATTTTCAAAAGGACTGTAATTTTCCAGGCCATCTTGAGGTCCAACATTTGTAGATGTGGCTTGTCTCACTGAAGGGTCCTAGGATATAATGTCAAATTTAGTACTTTAAAAGCAGCATGTCCATTAAAATAAGACCACCTTTAAGAGACCCCTGGGCTAATACAAATCTACAGCCAGGCAATAAAGGATGAAGTCTCCAATAAAAGGGTTTGTGACCCCCCCCCCCATACAAACCTAAAAAAACATGTGAAAAAATACATAGGCTACTTATGAAGTGTGATTATAATGAAAATTATTTATATTTTAACAATGTGTTTGGCTAGTTAGGTCTTCAAATAATAAGATGAAGAGGGAAGCACCCATCCAAAACAGAAATAACTCTGAAAATTTCCACAAAGAGGAGTAGAACTAACACACCCAAGTCTTCTAAAAACCACAGCATCATTTCCACTTTACTGGAAACAAAATATATCTGAAACATTTCCTCTTTTATAATGTTAATAAATCCAAAATTACTGAAATTTTTAATTTATAAAGGAACTCTGTCCAACTTTCCTTGATACCCTTGGCTGGTACAATTTTAAAGAGTTCTGCCATGTAGAAGGATAATGAGTAAACTCAAAGAAATCCTCCCAAGACACATGGTCAATACCCTTTATGATGCAGAAAGTGTTGACAAGGTCCATTCCATCCCTTCTGAATAGCAGAGATGGTAAGCTCAGGCTACTCAATCTCTGCTCATAAGGTAGGTATTTCAGATAGGGGACAAATTTAGATGCTTGTCTTTGCACCTTTTCAATCAACAGTGAATCAGATTTATTAGTCGGATACCACACAGATGAGCAGTATTCAATAACAGGGCACACCATTGTCTTATACAATGTGGTAAAACTTCTCAGGTTAAACCTTCCAAAAGCTCTTTTGACAGAAAGCAAACCATAGTTTGCTTTAAGCAAAACAGCTGATGCTTGCTTGTCAAACATCAGCTGATCATCAAAAATAATACCAAGATCCCTAATAGAATTAACAGGGCACACTGACACATCACCAATGAAGTACCAGTATACCACATCCTTTGCAAAGTAATGCATCACATGACATTTCTTCTGGTTAACAAACATAGAATTTAAATTACACCATTCAAACATTACTTCCAAATCTCCCTGTCAAAGTGTCACATCAACCAGGGAGGTGACACCTCTGCACAGCTTTACATTGTCTGCAAACATTTTAATGGTGCTGTGTCAGATTACCTGCAGTAAATCATTTATAAATAAACAGAATAAAACTGGTCCCAAGCAGCTACCCTGAGGGATCCCACTTAGAAATCCACAACCCTTCAGATAGTGCCTCACCAACATTCACTTTCTGTGTCTGATTAGTTAGGTAATCCTTAATCCAAGTCATGCTTCTACATCCAATCCTATACTTTCAACATTTTTCCACCAGCAAGGATATCAAAACCTTGTCAAATGCCTTGCAAAAATCAGCATAAATACAATCAAGCTTTAGGCCTGAATCAGCCATCCTTTGAAAATCATTGACTACTTCTGTTAACTGTGTGTTACACAATTGATTTTTTTTTCAAAAACCATGCTGTGCTGTGCTCCACAATTTATTTTTTTCAAAATAATTTTGGATTTGATATGCAATTACTTTTTCCATAATTCTTAAAGTGTTTGAGATAGGGCAATAAATTGTAAAATCTGACCTTGGTAAACCCTTATGCAGGGGTTTTATGACTGCCTTTTTCCACACAACAGGGCACTTGTCAGACTCCAAACAAAGACTAAACAGAAATGATATTTTGAAGTACCTACCACTACTCCTCCCTCTAGAGGGTCTTGACCTCTGATGATCTTTAAAAATCTGAGTGTTATGAAAGTGAAACCTTGCAAAATAGAGCTTCTACTTAAATCAAGTATAACAAAATTGTTTTCAGCTTCACAACTTTGGTCAATCCCAATTTATAATGTTTAAAAGAAATGCAAATACACTTTCTAAATTTTGAAAAAAAAAACAACATTAATTTTGCTTAAAATTATATTCAAATAACAGGAATTGCATTTTCAGAACTAAAGCCAGAGAAAAAGAAATTGATGCCTGAAAATTAAAGCAAAATGTTGCTTTTTCAAAATTTCAAAAGGTCACGTAGGCAAATTTCAAAAATTTGTCATGTAGGCAAATTTCAAGACCTTCTAGAGGGAGAAGGAGTAAAGGCAGGTACTTCAAAATACCTTCCCAGGATATACTTGAGCCTTTAGACCAATCCCTGAAAGTTTCATTTTCCTAACCTTACCCCTTTCCAAGATAGCCAAAAGTAGCTAAAGTAGAATTTTAACCTGGAGATCTAACAAAATTGGGCAATATATACCAAATCATATTAGTGAGTTTCACATAAAGTGAATACACCATTTAATGTCTTTTTTCATGCTGATTACGAATATAATAAGCATGTCTATCGGAAATGAATTCCCCCTCCCCCTATGCTATACCTAACCAAACCCTGAATTGGCATATATAGGGGGGGGGGGGGGCTGAAACTCATTTCTGATAGAAATGCTTATTATATTCATAATCAGCATAGCCTAAAAAAAGGCATCAAATGGTGTATTCACTTTAGTCCTAACTCAATAATATGACTTGGTAGGCCTATATGTTGACCACAAAATTAGCCTAGGCTAGGTTAATTAGTAAGTAGATAGTTTTAACCTGGTTTAAAACAGCAGACTTTTCTAACATGCAGTGAATATACCTAATATTTGATAGAGCCTACTACCCTTTCAGAAGTCTGAAAATTGAAATTTGCTCAGAATACAGGGCTGAGCTCAGGCTGTGATTAGGTATTATTTGGAAGATGGCTTTAAACAATTGTTTGCCTGTTATTCCAAGCAAATTAATGGTCGTGTGTCAATTGTAAATTCTTAGTCAACCTTTATAAAACCATGGGTGGGCATACCTTGTTTGCCTCTCATTCCAGGTAATCTAATGATCTTATGTCAATTTTAAATTCTTGGTTAACCTGCCTGAGACTCCAGGCAGGCGTGCATTTCCAAAAACTAACACACAAGTATGTGTCCAATAAGAGTTATCCTTACTCCCACCATTTGTTCCTCTCAATTACTCAGACTATTTATCTTGGCTTTTTTCTACAATTAGCCCTGCCTTGATGCCTACTGCAAAATACTTGATTTTCAATTCAGAGCTGGTACAGTGAAAATCAGAAAAATGATAAATTTTACTAACCCTCGACATTTCTGTACTTTTATACAATATCGTTGCTGCGGTGTTTAGGAAGTGCTGTAGTTGACATTTAGAAAATCACAATGGTGTTTAGTGTTTTCGTTTCGTTTAAGTGGTTTTCGTTTAAGTAGGCAAAGTCGCCCGTGCTGTCTTACTTTCTGTGGTAGCTCCGGTCTCCATGACCTTAAATCGCACTTGCTAGCGATACGGACGAATCCTGTGTACGCCAGTCGGTGATAATAGGGCTGCAGGACATCTGCTACATCCCAGTGTGTGAGCCATGGTTTAGGCACCCGTTCCTTGTCGAGATTTGATTTGAAGCTGTCGATGGTCCCAAAGTTTGTTTATCCCAAAGTCGTCTCGCTTAGACTGTTTCACAGACTTATGATGCGGTTGTAAAAGGGAAGAATCCATCGGTCCTTTTTAACACTACTGCGATGGAGCAGCCTTCTTATTCCTGGGTAAACTTGAAATTGTCAAGGCAAACCTACAAAACTTTTCGTATTGCTCATGATATAAGTAATGCAGAGCTTGCTGATAAGAAGTATAAAGAGCTTAAAAGGAGCTTTTTGAGAAAGTACCTGGAGGAGGAAGTGGCTCGAAAATCAAAACATATGACAATAGACCTTGGCTATCAGATGCAACACTATAGCATTGCCTATAGTAAGGGCAATACGGCTCCAATGCTTTATTATTATTTTTTCCCAGAGGCACTTTATATGGAAGAGGCGGTCACACAAACTTCGGAGGGGGCTCATTCGATTGGAAATCGGAAGTTCTAGTGCCTTTTTAAAGAGTGAAAAGTGATCAAAGGGTAACTAGCCCCCCCCCCCCCCTCATGCCCTTTTTTTCCGAATGCATCCGATAAAAATTTGATATTTTGATATTTTGTTAAAAATTTGATATTTTGTTCAATAATCATATAACAAAAACTCCAAAGGTCGACACAACCCACAGAGCCCAGGGCATTCAATATAAGTTATGTCCTAGGGGCATGTATGGCTCTTATGGGTGAAATGCTTGTATAAACTTCAGAGAGGTCTTATTTGATTGGAAATTGAAAGTTTGAGTTCACTGTTTAAAAGTCAAAAGAGTTTGGAGTGCAACTAGCCCCATCCAACACCGCTTTTTCCCCAAATGCATTCGATAAAATTTTGCGATAGCCATTTTGTTAAAAATAGTTCAAAGGTCGGATAAGAAAAAACTCTTGTGTCGACGCACCCCCCCCCAGGGCCCGGGGACAGGCGTTGTAAGTTATGTTTTGGGGGCATATATGGCTGTTATGGAAGGGATGCTTGTAAAAAGTTCAGAAAAGGCTCATGTCATTGGAAACTGAAAGTTCTAGTTCACTTTTTAGGAGTAAAAAAAAATGGAGGTTAACTAGGCCCCTTCCCCTCAGCACCTTTTTGCCTCAAACCCGCCCGATAAGAACTTTGAGATAGCCATTTTTTAAAGTAGTTCAAAGATCATACAACGAAAACTCTAGGGTCAACACAACCCCCAGGGCCTGGGGGAAGGCGTTGTAAGTTATGCCCTGGGAGCATATATGGTTCTTATGGAACAGACGATTGTAAAAACATCAGAGAGGGCTTATTTGATTGGAAATTGAAAGTTCTAGTTTAGTTTTTAAGAGTAGAAAGAGATCCGATGGAATATAGCCCCCCCCCACCACGCCCTTTTCCCCAAACCCATCCGATCAAAATTTCTAGATTGCCATTTTATTAAAAATAGTTCAAGGGTCAGATAAAAAAAACTCCAGTGACGATACGACCCTCCAGGGCCCGGGGCAGGCGTTGTAATTTAAGCCCTGGGGGCATATATGGTTTTTATGTAAGGGATACTCGTATAAACTTGAGAGAGGGCTCATTTTATTGAAAATTGAAAGTTCTATTTCACTTTTTAAGAGTCAAAAGAGACCAGTGGGCAAATAGTCCCCAAAAGTGATCAATAGCCAAATAGCCCGCGCTCCACTTTCTTAAAGGGCATCCGACCAAAATTTGGAGGTATCCCTTCTGTTCAAAATAATTCCAAAGCGAAATAACTATGCTTCTGGGGTTGACCCCCCCCCCAGCCCCGGGGAAATGGTTCTGGGTTACGGAACTTAATTGTTGTTACTTTGATACTTTGTTTTCTTTAATACTTGGATTTAGTTATTTACGTGGTAATTTCGATTTACGGTACAAGGGCTTTAAGTTGTGCAAGCTGCTTATTGTTATTATGATACTGCATTTGCTTTTATAACTTGTTAACTTTGATATTTTGGTGCTTTGATACTAGTTTTGATACTTTGATGAAAGTTTGATGTTGAAAAAAAAATCTTATTTTGAAAAAAGGAGTTTTATAAAAAACTTTTTGTAATCAAAAACGAACAAAGATTATTAAAAAAAAAAAATTCTGAAAGTTTTTTTTACCCAATTCTTTCCGAAAAAATTGGGGTTATATACTTCTAATGAATAATGTCTTCGCTACAAACATGAGTATGGATACTGCCCGTTTCCCTAACGGTAAAAGTGTCATTCTCTCACTTGAATAACCAATTCTCTTACTTAGAATTATCATTCTCTTACTTAAGTAGCTATAAAGTTCTGCAAAAGTAGTTTATTTTTTTTATTATAATAATCTGGAAAACAGAATTCAAAGACAAGTGAGAGTTGGATTAAGGATTGATTGTTTGACCGCTGTCATCTTCAGGGAGAAGGGATTATGTACCTCTAATGAATAATGTCTTCACTACAAACAAGAGTATGGCTACTGCCCGTTTCCCTAACGGTAAAAATATCATTCTCTTACTTAAATAACCAATTCTCTTACTTAGAATCATCATTCTCTTACTTAACTCACTACAAAGTTCTGTAAAATTAGTTTACCTTTTTTTTATTATAATAATTGGGAGATCAAAATTCAAAGACAGGTGAGAAATGGATTAAGGCTTGGTTATTAGACCGAGGTCATTTTCAGGGAGTAGGGGTTATGTACTTCTAGCGAATGGTGGCTTCAATACAAAAAAGAGTATGGTTACTGCCCGTTTCTCGAACGGTAAAAGTATAAGGCCTACTGCGTATTTGACGCTTTACTAAAAGGAATTATGTTACAAATATTTTCTTTTATTCCTATTACAACATTGAAAACAAAATAAAAATTGCAGTGAAACCAGACCAGGATTTACCAATAGGCCCACAAGGCCATGCGACTTTCATTATTCCAGAAATTTTGAGGATTTCCCCGAAAATCTTGCAAAAACAGAGCAGCAAAAATGCTACGGCCTAGAGGCGTCAAAGCTTTAAATCAAGCCTGTATGAAACAAAATATTGAGCTGGTTAGCTTTCAACAACTAATGTCACTATATATACAACATTCAGTTTAATTAATTCGTTCTTACCAAAACAGTTAATTTAACTGGGAATAAAAAATTATTTTGAAATAGGGAATCTTGAGAACCTTAAAACTTTGGGAATAAAAAACGGACAGAAATTAACAAAAAAAAATCCGAAAAGAAGTTTTCTAAAGAAAAACAAATACCATAAGACCAGAAGAAATAGCAACCTACAATAACTCAAACTCGAAGCAACCAGAAATTACTATTAAAGAATAAATGAAACCCAAAACGAACAGAAATTCAATAAACAATCATAGCAAAAAACATACAACAGGTACTAATATGAATGATTAAATAAATCCCAAAACAAGTAAAAATGAATTTGAATTAGCACATCAGTAGGAACTCATTATCCAATACGAAATACACATAATTTATTCATGGTTATGTGGTTTGTTGGTTATATGGTATGATGGTTATATGATTTGATGTCGTTTCATAGTTCTGTTCTTTTTGTTGGTCAACTTGTTTGATGTTTCTCAGCTTGTTAATCCGAACAAAAGTTTACATCATTGCCAGATAAGAGCGTCTATGATTATGAGTGTTGTTTCGTGGTTCTGTTTCTTGATGGTTATATGGTTTGATGGTTATATTGTCTGATGGTTATATGATTTGATGTTGTTTCATAGTTCTGTTCTGTTTGTTGGTCAACTTATTTGATGTTTCTAAGCCTATTACACCGAAGCTAAGTTTACATCATTGTCAGATAAGAGTGTCTAACGGGACTAGATTATTGATCCACTAACGGAATTAGAAATGACATCACTTGTTTCCTAGGAATTATGCGGGACCCTAAAGAGTTAGAAATTCCGTTTTTAAATATGGCTTCTCTGGTCTTTAGGTTGAGGGATAAATTCTTTAGTATTCTTTCGAAGCCTTAATAGTGTAAATAGAAGCACCTTAGATATTTTCAGAAATTCAAACGAGATACAAGACAGATTGAATATATTTAACGCGGGAAATGTTTCCTGGGAACTTTGAATGTGACAGCGCAGGGATGCTAAAACAAAAAGAACATTCAGAGATTACGTTTAGGGGATTATTTGGGTGAAAAAAATTAATCGACGTTTTAGGGATTATTTGGGCGAAACACATTGAGACATTTAGGGGATAAAATCGGAAGAAGTAGAAACGAAAAAGGGAAGGCATCTCAGGGACTGCTAACTCTATTAAGAGATACATATTATTTTTTATTTGAGCAGTTCTCGAGGGTGTTCTGTATAATACACAAGTAGTATTAAAAGTGTTGTAAGGTCCCCATATCCCTCCCTCCAAAGGGGCCCCCTCCCTTTAACTTTTTTGGGCCCCCTCCCCCATTTTTTATTCTTTTTTATGTTATTTTTAACATAGTATTTTTTCAACTTTTTTTACATCTCGTAGAATGACAGGAAACATACTTATAACATAAGAAATTCACATTTAATATTTACACAATTTTGTTTAATAATGTTTTTTCTGTATGGATGTTTTATGTTTATGGATGTAAGGATTTTTATTGTTCACCATACAAGTGGTCTATCATTCCATGTTTTATTTGATGGTTTTTTATCTATGGATGTTTTATGTTTATGGATGTAAGGATTTTTATTGTTCACCATACAAGCGGGCTAACATTCCATGTTTTAATGATGTTATTTTTCTATGGATGTTTTATGTTTATGGATATAAGGATTTTTATTGTTCACCATACAAGCGGGCTATCGTTCCATGTTTTATTTAATGTTTTTTTTGTATGGGTGTTTTATGTTTATGGATGTAAGGATTTTTATTGTTCACCATACAAGCGGGCTATCATTCCAAGCAGACACAGGCCAATTGATGTTAAATGGCACAGTATCGTAACAAGTTATTTGTACATTCGATTCATCAATTGGATTTTTGATAGGTGTTAACAGTGACCTGTTTCGGGGCATTATTTACGATATCATCCTGAGAAAATGCATACAACGATGATTTGAGATTCATACTGGACAAACAATTTCTTCTGATGGTTGGGTTCCATGTCTCCACTCAAGAACCCGAAGTACCCTCCCCCCTTCCAATCCCCTCTTTCAACCTCTTTCCCCTCCCACGGAACAACTTTTTCCTTAATACTAACATACTTTTACTTAACACGCTCAAAGTTCTCTTAGAAGTAACAGGTATTTTCTTAACAGTAAAAAATTTCTTCTAATAGCACCAAGTTTTCCGTCAAAGATAACAAATTTCTCAAATAAGTATAAATTTTTTTCACTGATAACGAGTTATCCACTAGAAGTAACGAGTTTTCTGTCAATGATACCAATTTTTTCTTAGAAGTAAAAATTTTTCGCCATGATAACAAATTTTCTGTCAGAAGTAGCAAGTTTTCCTTATCACTAACAAATTTTCACCTTCGAAGTAACAACTTATTCATTAATACTAATAAACTTTTACTTAAAACACTTAAATTTCTCTTAGAAGTAACAGTTTGTTTTCTTAGCAGCAACAAATTTCTTCTAATAGAACTAAGTTTTCCATCAAAGATTACAAATTTCTCTTAAAAGTGTCAAGTTTTCTGTCAATGATACCAAATTTTTCATAGAAGTAACAATTTTTTCGTCAGTTATAACCAGTTTTCTGTAAGAAGTAGCAAATTTTATGGCAAAGATACCAAATTTTTCTTAGAAATAACAACTTTTTCGTCTATGATAATAAGTTTTCTGTCAAAGATGCAATATTTTCTTAGAAGTAACACTAACAAATTTTCTAATCGAAGTAACAATTTTTCGACAGTGATAACAAGTTTTCTGTTAGAAGTAGCAATTTTTCCTTAACACTAAAAAATGTTCTCCTTGAAGTAGCAACATTTACCTTAATACTAACAAACTTTTACTTAACGCTAGCAAATTTCTCTTAGAAGTAACAATTTTTTGTCAGTGATAACAAGTTTTCTGTAAGAAGTAGAAAGTTTTCTGCCAAAGATACCAAATTTTTCTTAAAAGTAACAATTTTTTCGTTTATGATAATAAGTTTTCTGTCGGAAGTGACAAGTTTTCCTTAAAACTAAAGAATGTTCTCCTCGAAGTAGCAACTTTTACCTTAATACTAACAAACTTTTACATAACACAATCAAATTTCTCAGGAAGTAACAATGTTTCGTTAGTCATAACTAGTGTTCTGTAAGAGGTAGCAAGTTTTCCGCCAAAGATATTTTCGTTTATGATAACTAGTTTCTGTCAGAAGTATCAAGTTTTCCTTCACTAAAACAAATTTTCTCTTCGAAGTAACAACTTTTTCCTAAATACTAACATATTTCTACTTAAAACTATCAAATATCTCTTAGAAGTAACAATATTTCGTCAGTGATAACAAGTTTTCTGCAAGAAGTAGCAAGTTTTCTGCAAAAGATATCAGATCTTTCTTAGAAGTAACAATTTTTTGGTTTATGATAACAAGTTTTCTTTCAGAAGTAGCAATTTTTCCTTAAACCAAACAATTTTTCTCTTCGAAGTAACAACTTTTTCCTCAATACTCACAAACTCCTACTTAAAACTATCAAATTTTTCTTAGAAGTATAATTTTTTCCCGTTCATGATAAAAGTTTTCTGTCAAAAGTAGAAAGTTTTCCCTAACACTGACAAATTTTCTCATCGAAGTAACAATTTTTTCCTGAACACTAACAGAGTTTTAGTTACAACTATCAAATTTCTCTTAGAAGTAACAATTTTTCGTCAGAGGTAACAAATTTTCTGTTAGAACTAACAAGTTTTCTGTCAAAGATACCAAATTTTTCTCAGAAGTAACAATTTTTTCTTTTATGTTAGCAAGTTTTCTGTCAGAAGTAGCGACTTTACCTTCACGCTAACAAATTTTCTCTTCGAAGAAACAACTTTTCGACAATACTAACAAAGTTTGACTTAACACTATAGAATTTCTCATAGAAGTAGCCATTTTTTCTTCAGTGATAACAAGTTTTCTGACAAAAATACCAAATATTTCTTAGAAGTAACATTTTTTTTCGTTTATGATAACAAGATTCCTGTCAGAAGTAGCAAGTTTTCCTTCACACTAACAAATTTTCTCTTCGAAATAACCACTTTTTCCTTAATACTAATAGGCTTTTACTTGACACTATCAAATTTCTGTTAGAAGTAATAGGTTTTTCTTAACTGTAACAAATTTTTTCTAATACCCCCAAGTTTTCCGTCAAAGATAATAAATTTCTCTTAGAAGTAACAACTTTTTTGACAGTGATAACAAATTTTCTGTTAGAAGTAGCAAGTTTTCTTTCAAAGATACTTTGTTTTTCTTGGAAGTAACAACTTTTTCGTCTGTGATAGCAAGTTTTCTGTCGGAAATAGCAAGTTTTTCTGAACAGTAACAAAGTTTCTCATCGAAGAACCAATTTTTCATCAGTTATAACAAGTTTTCTGTTATAAGTAGCAAGTTTTCTGTCAAAGAGACCAATTTTTTCTTAGAAATAACAATATCTTCGTTTATGATAACAAGTTTTCTGTTAGAAGTAGCAATATTTCTTTAAGACTAAAAAGTTTTCTCCTTGAAATAACAACTTTTACCTTAATACTAACAAAATTTTACTTAAAACTATCAAATTTCTCTTAGAAGTAACATTTTTTCGTCAGTGATTACAAGTTTTCTAAGAAGTAGAATGTTTTCTGTCAAAGATACCAAATTTTTCATAGAAGTAACAAATTTTTCGTTTATGATATCAAGTTTTCTGTCTGAAGTAGCAAGTTTTCCTTAACACTAACATATTTCCTCATCGGAGTAACAATTTTTTCCTAATAACAAGTTATCTATTAGAGGTAACAAGTTTTCTGTCGATGATATCAAATTTTTCTTAGAAGTAACAATTTTTCATTATGATAACAATTTTTCTGATAGAAGTAGCAAGATTTCCTTAACACTAACAAATTTTCTTTTCGAAGCCTTAACATTTTCCCTTTAATACTAACAAACTTTTATTTAACAGACTCAAATTTCTCTTAAAAGTAATAGGTATTTTTCTGAACAGTAACATATTTTTCTAAAAGCACCAACCTTTCCATCAATGATAATAAATTTGTCTTAAAATTAACAATTTTTCATCATTGATAACTAGTTATCAGTTAGAAGTAACATGTGTTCTGGCAATGATACCAATTTTTTAAAGTAACAATATTTTGCTATGATAAATAGTTTTCTGTCAGAAGTGGCAAGTTTTCCTTATCACTAACAAATTTTATCCATCGAAGTAACAACAGTCCATGACCCGTGTCGCTGCTCACCACAGCGGCAGTTCCCGCCGCAACGGTCCACTCCGCTAATAATTGGATAGATTTTCGTAAATTTTTTTAAAATAATGATCTAGGTTATGCGCGCTCGTGTAACCTAGACTAAATTACCCTAGACTAAATTAACCTTAAAAATGAAAAAAAACCAACTTTATTTAAAAAAATATGCGAAAATATATCCAATTATTAGCGGAGTGGACCGTTGCGGCGGGCACGGCCACTGTGTTGAGCAGCGACACGAGTAATAGACTGTTATTACTTCGATGGAGAAAAGTTCTTAGTGATAAGGAAAACTTGCTACTTCTGACAGAAAACTTGCTATCATAGCAAAAAATTGTTATTTTAAAAAAAATTGGTGTAATTGCCAGAAAACTTGTTACTTCTATCTGATCATGGGCGTAGGAAGGGGGCAGGGGGGGGGGGCAACTGTCCCCTGTAGACCTTCAAATTTACATTAGATATGGCTGAAAAGCAGATGGTTGGAAAAGCAGTTAATAAAAGGCCCTCCATCACACTATTGACTGCCCCCCCTAGACAATATGCTGCCTACGCCAATTTAACTTATAACTAGTTATCAATGATTAAAAATTGTTACTTTTAAGAGAAATTGATTATCATTGACGGAAAGCTTGGGGTTATTAGAAAAAATATGTTACTCTTAAGAAAATACCGATTACTTCTAAAAAAAATTGAGTGTGTTAAGTAAAAGTTTGTTAGTATTAAGGAAAAAGTTGTTACTCTGTTGAGAAAATTTGTTAGTGATAAGGAAAACTTGCTACTTCTGACAAAAAACTTGTTATCATAAACTTGTTATCATAAATACAAAAAAAATGGACTCATTGACAGATAACTTGTCACTTTTAAGAGAAATGTGTTATCTTTGATGGAAAACTTGGTGTTATTAGAAGAAATTTGTTACTGCTAAGAAAAAAACTGTTACTTCTAAGAGAAATTTAAGTGTGTTAAGTAAAATTTATTAGTATTAAGGAATAATTTTTTACTTTGATGGAGAAAATTTGTTAGTGATAAAGAAAACTTGCTACTTCTGTCAGAAAACTTGTTATTATAATGAAAAAATTGTTACTTCTAAAAAAAATTTGGTATCATTGACAGAAAACTTTTTACTTCTGGTCTTATGGTCTTTACTTTTCTTTATAAAACTTCTTTTTGGAAAGTTTTTTAGTTAATTTCTGTCTGTTTTTTATACCCAAAGTTTTAAGGCTCTCAAAATTCCCTATTTCAAAATAATTTTTTATTCCCAATTAAATTAACCGTTTTGGTAAGAACGAATATATTAAACTGAATGTTGGATATATAATGAAATTAGTTGTTGAAAGCTCACCAGTTACCATAGATTTTCGTCAGTGATAACAAATTTTCTGTTAGAAGTAGCAAGTTTTCTTTCAAAGATACTATATTTTTATTAGAAGTAACAACTTTTTCGTCTATGATAACAAGTTTTCTGTCGGAAGTAGCAAGTTTTCCTCAACTTTAACAAAGTTTCTCATCGAAGAACCAATTTTTCATCTGTTATAACAAGTTTTCTGTTATAAGTAGCAAGTTTTCTGTCAAAGAGATCAATTTTTTCTTAGAAATAACAATATCTTTGTTTATGATAACGAATTTTCGGTTAGAAGTAGCAATTTTTCCTTAACACTAAAAAATTTCCTCCTCGAAGTAACAACTTTTACCTTAATACTAGCAAACTTTTACTTAACACTATCAAAATTCTCTTAGAAGTACCAATTTTCGTCAGTGATTACAAGTTCCCTGTAAGAAGTAGAATGTTTTCTGTCAAAGATACCAAATTTTTGTGTAGGGGCTAATGTCACCATAAATGATGATAATGGGTTTCAAGAGGTCCTTTCTAGAAGCTCTAAAAAAAGGAAAAAAATCTCCCCAATCAAAAGAATTTCCCCTCTCCCTGCCCAATTTCCTCCCTCCAAAAGCTTAGGAATTTACCTTGAAATTACTCCTACTACCCCCTTTGAAATAAAAATGATTACTGCAATAAGAGTTGCAATTTTCAAATTGATCAAATCAATGTTCTCTCTTAATATTAACCGTGATGGATCTCTGCTAATAGCTGTCCAAGATCAGAAATCAGCAGACACAATAATTAACCTAAAATCCCTTCTGAATACCCCAATTAATGCATCTAAATGGAACCCAAAACAATCACCAACAAAAATAGTAGTTTATAATGTTCCCACAGAGATATCCATTCAGGAGTTAAAAGAAGGGCTCTCAGATAGGGCTGGCAACACAATCCCAGCTGAAGATGTTATCCAACTTGGCAAACCTAACTCTAATGGCCTAAAAACTAGTAGATCCTTCTTATTCACACTGGAGGAAAAGATTAGTACCCCAGAAAAGTTATTCCTATTTGGGCAAGTCAAACCACACAAGGAATACAAACCTAAGCCTATCCAGTGTCAGAAGTGTCTCAAACTGGGACACGCAACAAACGAATGCAATGAAATTCTCCTAGAGTGTAATGATTGTAAAGCATACCATCCTAAAGAGTTGACAACTTGCAACAACACTCAGCCTACATGTATCAATTGCAAAGGCCCACTTGAATCTACAAATAAATCACTATGCCCTGCATATAAGAAAAGAGCTCTAACACTCCAAATAGTAACAGAGAAAGCCATCCCATACCCCTTTGCAGCAATGGAAGCAAATGCTGCCCAACAATACCAAATAAAGCCCGTAATGAAACCAACCAAAACCCCCAAGTCGAACGCCCCCAATGCATCCAGTACCCCGCATAAAACACCACCTTCTAAGACCCCTAGCTCACATCCCTATCAGAAGGAATCACCAAGTCAACAAGCCTCCTTGTCCGGTGAGATGAGGTCAGCCTGGCCCCCCTCCCAAGAAGAAACAAACCAGAAACACGACCAGGAATTATTTCCTTAACTGACAAACAGGATGCAAAACCAAACATGCAATCCCCAAATATATGCTTATTCATTCTAAACAGTAATACAGTTCAGGCCATGAACATACATCAACTACAGAAAACAAAAATCATAGCAGAATTGGCAAAAATCTACATCCCCGATGATAGGCTCATACAAGCAAAAAAAGATCTTGCTTTACTTTTAACAAAGCTGAACATTGATACACAGTCATATGAAAAATAAATCAACAACACAACACATATCAATACTCCAGTGGAACATAAGATCACTCACAGAAAATAAGCTAAATGAACTAATATCTTTTATGAATAATAATTCCATTAATATTGCTTGCCTCCAGGAAACTCATTTAACCCAAAATCAACAAATTAAGTCTCTGGGATATACTATCCTGAGAAAGGATAGATCATCAGAGAGAAAAGGAGGTGGTGTAGCTCTATTAGTTAAAAATAATATAAAATTCAGCGGCATCAATTTTCCAGATTTTGCTACTGATGTTGATGCAATTAGTATCAATGTTTTGCTGAATAATATAAAAACCTACATAATAAGCTTTATAACCCTATTGGCCAAACTACAGATGCCAGGGATTTCTTTAATTATATTATTAATTCTAATATGTTAAAAAATATCATTATTTGTGGAGATTTCAATACCCACAGCCTTTTGTGGGGGAATAAACCAGCAAATAAAGCTGGTAAATTTATTGAGTATATGACTTCAAATAATAATGAATTAGCTGTTGCTACCCCTCCAAACCTGAATACTTATTTCAACCCCAAAAGTGGCAGATTCTCCACAATTGACCTACAAATTGTGTCATTAAATATTTTGAATAAAATTTATATAAATAAAATTGATAGTCTATGTACTGACCACTTTGCTATAGTTTGCTCCCTAAATGAACCTGCTAAAACTCTACCACATACCTCCAAATATATCAACACAAAAGCAAATTGGTCTATGTTCCAAAATAAGCTAAATGATGAAATCACAAGTTTCACCCAAAATTCATACATTTCAAACACAACAGTTGACACACATGCTGAAGTATTGACATCTTTACTAATAAATACAGTTAATCATGCTATCCCCAGGACAACACCTAAGAAAACCTACCCTAAACACATTCCTAAAGCATGGTTGACAAATGAGTGCCAAAATAAATGGAGAATAAAAAAGGCAGCTAGGACAGAATTCATAAAAAACCATCACCTACTAAATATTTAAAAAAAGTTACAAGCAGAATCTAACCTAAAAAGGACTATAATAGATGCTAAATATAATTACTGGAATAATTTTGCAAATAATCTCTCCAGAGAAACACATGAGCCAATTATACATAAAGTCATAAGCCACATCTGTGGGAAAAAGACTTCCCCCAACCTACTCCTGTATGAGCTTATACATAATAATACCCATTATAACAATGATAATGAAAAAGCTAAGCTATTTGCAACCCTTTTTGTTAATAAGCTAACATCAAATAATCGAAGCAAAATTTCCCCGATTCCTATCAACCCAAGTTACCTACCACGCCCAGGATCCGAGTATATAAGTAGTCCATCTTCAATCCAGGAAATGAATAATGCAATACATCCTATAAGGACCAAAACTAGCTGCAGCTATGACAATATACACCCTACATGGATAAAGAATCTCACCCCTTCATACAAACAAGAAATGCTAAACTGTTATAATCACGCTTGGGCATCTTCTATGTTCCCCAATATATGGAAATGTTCGTCCCTCCTACTAATCCTAAAGAAAAATAAACCCAAAGAGAACCCTGAGTCCTATAGGCCCATAATGATTACTCCTGTGATGGGAAAATAATGGAGAAAATTTTCTATCACAGACTCCTCTGGTTTGTTGAAAAAAACAATATGATCCCTCACACTCAAACTGGATTCAGGAAACACCACTCCTCAACAGATGCTTTCACTTTGCTAACAAATGCAATAGATGAATCATTCTCAGAAAATAATGTCCTAGTTGCAGCTTTCCTAGATTTTGAAGGGGCATATGACAATGTGAACCACCAAATCCTTTTAAACAAACTTGCAAACCTTAAACTACCCCCCAAGCTAGTATCTTTTATAAAATCCTTCATAGAAGTGCGAAGTTTCATTGTTTCTGTTGGTTCAGCCTCTTCACCCCAAAAGACAACAACCAAAGGCCTACCTCAGGGAGCAGTCCTCAGTTGCCTTCTGTTTGTTCTATATCTCTGGGACATGAACCTACCCCACACAAATCTAAAATATGCTGACGATCTGGTGCTATGGTCATTTGGCAACACCTTTGAGATAGCACGGTCAAATCTGCAAAAGTCACTTTTCCAATTTGAAAAATTCTCTCAACATTCAGATTTACCCATTGCACCTACCAAGTCAAAAATAATCCAACTTCACCGGAAGCGAAACCATGTTAATGCAAAACTAACTCTAAATAAAAAACTATTCCAGAAGATAATCATATTAATTACCTAGGTCTCATGCTTGACCAAATACTTAATTTCCACCTCCACATTTCAAACACAATAAAAAAATGCTATAGAAAAATATATATATACTAAAAAGACTTCTTTCCACACCCTGGGGCTGTAAGGAGAAAACCTTACTCCAGTTTTATAAATCACATATAAGACCCCATATTGACTATGGGCTCATCTTATATGGTGCATGTGCAAAGACCCAGATGCAAAAAATTGAAACAACACAAAATGATATAATACGCCTCATATTTGGTCTTAGGAAACCCACAAGCACCAAGTTTCTGCTTATGGAGAGTGGATTAACAACAATAGGGGAGAGACGTTGCTTTCTCTTGACAAAACATCTTACAAAAATTGAATCAAATAGCTCACACACTCTACATAATTGGTTAAGAAATCCAGCCATGTATAGAGGCATTGCAGATGAGTATGCCAACATTCAGAAGAAGTTCCGCGTACCAGCAAAGTCTATTGCACCCACTTTCCCTCAATCCCCTCCATGGAATTGGTCAAGTCCCATAATAAATACTGATTTCTCAAAGTGGACAAAAGATTTAACCCCCATCGCTTTTGTCCAGAAAAAATTTGCTGAACTTAATACAATTACCTATAAAAATCACTTCCAAATATTTGTTGAAGGGTCAAAAATGAACGAGAAGGTAGCAAGTGGTGCTTTCCTTCCTCACCTGAAAATTGCAATGGGCGAGAGACTATATAATAATTTATCTATAATGTCTGCTGAGTTAAATGCCATAATCATGGCATTAGAACACATTAAGGAAAACCAACCTTTGATTGCAAATTCAAATAATATTATTGTATATTCCGACTCTTTATCCAGCCTTGAGTTGCCGGTCTCAGCTCCTCAGTATATGTTAGACATTGACACTTATCATTGTCTCAGTATTATAGATAATCTTGCTTCAAGTGGCATAAAAACTTATTTTCAGTATATTCCTAGCCACTCTGGCATAAGTGGTAATCATCAAGTTGATGAAATAGCAAAAAATGCTATAAATATTGACCAGCCAAGTAAGAGACCAATCCCGATTAGAGATATTTACCGATGGAGGCTATCAGATATTAATTTTAATAAGATTAATCCTATCCTTTCCCCCTTTCCCAATAAGTATCTATCTAAAATTTATCATAGAATTCGTTCTGGAACTAATGGACTAAATTTTTTTGCCTTCTCGTATAAGTTTTCTAATTCAACTGGTTCAATTCCCCTGTCCCCTCTTTGCAGGCATTGTAATATGAATAATGAAACAATTGACCATTGCCTATTTGAATGTAATATGCTGACGTCTGCACAACATACCCTGCTTTGCAAACTGTTAAAATGCTTCAAACACCATAAAATCTCACTATCAGCCAAGAGCCTAGCCAACTATACCTGCACACAGAGCATAGAAATCGACATCTGTCAACTCATAATTGAACTCCTAGAGTCGAAAGATCTACTGAAAGATATCTGAAAATATCTAATAATCATGAGGCAATCAAGCCAGTAGCTCTGTAGCTCACAGAGTGAAGCAAAAGGAAAAGGGCTAAATAGTATCACTGAAAAGCCCGCCCGCTGTTAAATAGAAGAAGAAGAAGAAGAAGGACCTGATTTTTACAATATGGGAGGGTATCATATCCCTATTTGAGAAGGAGATTCAAATATGGGAAATTTTGCGGATGATAAAACTCTATGGGTTATGGTAAAGACGCTGGAAGAGGGAATCGAAGCTATTTCAGAAGTGTTAGTGCAAGTTGAACACTGGGAAACTGATATTGATCTCAAATTTTCAACACTTAAAACAAAAGTCATGTTAATAAGTTGAAAAAAAAATGAAAGATACCCCAATAATTATATTTTATGGCCAGCAGTTTGAGTTTGTGAGTGAAACAAAGTTCCTAGGTATGAATATAGAGAAAAATTTGAATTGGAAACCACATGTTTAAATGACCAAAGCCGCTTGCGTGAAAAGGTTGAATCTTATGAAGATGCTTACAGCCGTTAGCGGGGGCAAAAACCCAGTTGTGTAATAAAGTTTTACATAAAGTATATTAGGTCTAAGATAGAATACACATCCGTGATTTATTCCTCAGGTAGACACAACCCTAGCAAAGTTGAATTCTGTACAGAATACAGCTATACGCATTGCCTTTGGAGCCAGAAAAAACCCGCCTATTGTGTTTTTGATGTCAGAGTCAGGACTTGAAAGCCTGGAAACTAGGAGAAAAGTGAATATCCTCAAATACATCAAAAAATTGTAGACTGCAGATAAGACAAACACAGTTAGATTAAAATTAGTTAAACCAGGGAAAGTTGTTACATCAAATAAGTTTAAAAAGAAAAACCAGGAAAATATCTTTGAAATGTCTTCTCGCATCAGTGAACAGTTTGGAGTGACACTAAAAATGACAGATATTCTACACGTTCCAAAAATTGTATTACCTGCTCCTTGGGAGATAATAAAACTACAGTGCAATCTGAAGTTTAAAATGAAAGGATACCATGATTCCAGGATAAACTTTAAGCTAATGATGGCAGAGAAATACAGGGGATTCCTTGATATATATACTGACGGATCTAAGAAAAGTAACCCAATTTCTGCAGTAAGGGCCACCTTTGTCATTCCATTGATACAATTGCCAACGTCATTTAAAGTATATTCAGAGGCAACAACCTTCCAAGCTGAAGTAATAGCTACAAAGGAAGCAATTGTATCTGCTAAAGAAAATCTTAGCGACGAAAGAAACATCGTATTGCTTTCTGGTTCAAAAAGTGCAATGGAGGCACTCACCAATTTTGATCATAATGGGAAAAGTTCAAGAGAAGTTGTATTGTGCTACATGGAAATATTGAAGTTCTATTGTGCTAGATGGCCCATGTTCAGATTGAGGGGAATGAAAGTGATGACACAGCCGCTAAAAAGGTTTGTGAAATGATAAATGTATTTACTAGTGGTTCAACTCCTAGATCTGTAATGCAAATAGACGAATTGATACAATCAGTGAGAAAGCATGATTTTGAGGATCACAGAAATCAGTCTGGAAATGGGTTTGTTACCCGAAAAGAAGCAAGAAAGTTTGAGAGACATATGTACCAAGGATTAAATAGGAAGGAGGGAAGATTACATTTCGTCTTAGATCAGATCATGCAGATATAAAATCATACAGGGCAAAGTTTTATGGAGAATCAAGTCACTGGGAGTTTTGTGACAAAGAAGAA
Organism: Artemia sinica; assembly: GCA_027921565.1. Taxonomy (NCBI): domain Eukaryota; kingdom Metazoa; phylum Arthropoda; class Branchiopoda; order Anostraca; family Artemiidae; genus Artemia; species Artemia sinica. Next base: position 59,849,818 of record CM051265.1, read on the forward strand.
AGGCTGGAACATCTTCTTATAGGTTATGATAAGTGCACTCTCTAAAGACAAGATATCAGCACGGTTTTTCCTGAAAGAAGAAAACGGTTGAGGGTAAATTTGATTTTGGGAGGATTTGCTAATGATAATGGCAATTTACAGATCCTAAAGCTGGTGACACAGATTATAACTGCCATTGTGAGAGATGGGATGATGTGCGGAGCAGGGGCGTCCTGAGGATCATTTTATTGGGGGGAAGGCGATCTTCGTAAATTTTACCGAATCCCTACCTGATTTATGCCGAATTTTCTGCCAAAATAATGAATTTCGCTAAATTTCAGCCGATTTTGCAAAATTTCTGCCAAAATTTTCGTCATCATCATCATCGTTGTACCCCCAATTCCAAAATTAATATATTGAATCTCATATGAAAACTTGGCTACGTTTATTGACTATTAATTGTCATACAATAGAAGCTGGTGGTGTCCTGCCTTTGCTGGAAGATTCTATTTTAGATCATTAGCAGTTGTAGCCAAATTAGCAGTTATTAGCAGTTGTAGGTTCTAGGACAAGGCCATTTTAAACCAAAGAAAGGTAGCTTAATTCCCTAAGTTTTTCTAGAAGGAAAAATGGTCTTTAGTGAAGCTGCTTAGCTTATAAATTTAAAAGAATAGCATAAATCGAGCGGCAATATTATATAAAGATAGATCAATAAAACAAATCCAGATGAATTATATACTATTCAGTTTCCGCTGCCATGGGCTTTTGCTATTAATTCATAAGATGGCAATGTTATAAGAGTTGACTTAATCGTTAAATACTACTACTAAAAGCAACACACTGCAGCACCAAGCCACCTAAGGTCAACACAGCTACGCACGCTCCTCCTCTATCCAAATCTATTTAAAGCCTTCCTCTTTACAACCTCCCAGGAAGCTTCCATTTACCTTCAGTCTGTCTATATGACTTCCTCCCACTCCAACCGCGGACGACCTGCTTTCTGTTTAACCCTAGACGGTTGGCCGAAAAGAACAATCTTCAAAAATCAGTCATCCTTCATCCGCAGAACGTGCCCTAGCCATCTAAACCTTTCTCTCATTATTGCCATAGAAAGCGGGATTGAACCACACATTTCGTACAGCCTACTGTTTGAAATACGGTCAGACAGCGGGGTACCCAGAGCAATCTGTAGGCATTTTCTCTGGAAAACACCTTGCAAATCTTCATTCGCTTTTCGGGGCGCCCATGCTTAAAAATCATATTTGACCACTGTCATCACTGTAGCTTCCAATATTCTAATCTTGGTTTGCAAACTTTTCTTTATATTCTTCCAAACTTTTCTTAACTATAAAAAAACACTCTGAGCCTTGGCCGTTCTACTTTCAACATCTTCACGGCACCAACCGTCTGTACTAATAATTAATCAAAACAACTTTTTGCACAAAATAAGTTTTTCAGAAAAAATTGAAGAACTCCATTGAACCAAACATGAACAAAAATAGAATCAAATAATCTACCAGACAAACAACTACCACAAATCAGCATCAATAAATAAATGAAACCCCAAATAAACAGAAATTGAAATAAGTCAACCTCAAAACGAGTAGAAATTAATCTGAGTAGAGTTATAAACCCTATGATTTCTATAAGCCAGAATAAAATTTGTACTTTACTGAAACAAATTCAAATAAAAAAAAATGTGCATTTTCAGTTTAATATACATATGCTGATATTTATTCCTTAAAATCTTAATTAATTTTTTATTCCTTAAAGTTATAAAAGTGAAAACATTTAAAGAATTTTTTTTTCAGTAAAGAACAATTTATATTCTGGCTTTTAGAAAACATAAGGTTTAGAAACCTACTTAGATTAATTTCTACTCGTTTTGAGTTTGACTTATTTTAATTTCTGTTTATTTTGGGTTTCATTTATTTATTAATACTGATTTGTGGTAGTTGTATGCTTGGTAGATTATTTGATTATATTTTTGTTCATTTTTGGCTTAATGGAGTTCTTTACTTTTTTTTGAAAATCTTATTTTGTGCAAGAAGTTTTTTTGATTAATTTTTGTTCATTTTAGATGGACATAGTCTTTTTCAGTGAGAAACACTGATCCTCTTTTGAGATTAAACAACCATCCCTTCCATAAAAACCTTTAAACCTTTAATACCCCCGGGCATAACTTACAACCCTTGCCCCTAAACTCTGGGGTTTGTTTCAACCCCAAAAGCCTTGTTATATGATATTTAGACTATTTTGATAAGAATGGCCATCTCAAAATTTCTAGTAGACGCATTTTGGGACAATATGAGGTGTGTGTAGGGGGGAGAGGTTAGTTGCCCGCTGATGGCTTTGACTCTTAAAAAGAGCATTTGAGCGTCTGATCACCAATCCAATGAAGTTTATCACCAATCCCTTTGAAGTTTATGTTACCACACTTTCTATAAAAACCCTATATGTCCCCAGGGCATAACTTACAACCCTTACCCTGAGGGCTGGGAGGATTTTTATCCTCAAAGACATAATTTCCAGACCTTTCTGATAGGCTTAACAAAATGGCTATATCAAAATTTTGATTGGAAGTGTATGGGGAAATGATAGACATAGAGGGATAGATTTGCCCTTTGATCGCTTTTGACAAATAAAAAAGGCACTGGTACTCTCAATTTCCAATAGAATAAGCCCTTTTTGAAGCTTCTACGACAAAAATTTCCATAAAAACGTTATATACCCCAAGGGCATAACTTACGACCCTTGTCCTGAGGGCAATGGGAAGAGGGTTGTCATCCTCAAAGACAAAATTTCCAGACCTTTCAACTACGTTGGACAAATTGACCATATCAAAATGTTGATCGGAAATGTCTGGGGAAATGATGGACGTGGGGGGGGGGCGATTCTCCCTCTGATTACTTTCGACTATTAAAAATAGCAATACCTCTCTCAATTTCCAATCGAAAGAGCCCTTTTTGAAGTTTTTACGACAACACTTTCTATAAGACGTTATATGCCCCCAGAGCATAACTTACAACCTTAGCCCTGAGGGTTGTGGGGGGTTGTCATATTTAAAACATAATTTCCGGACCCTTCAACTACGTTCAACAAAGTGCTGTATCAAATTGTTGATCGGAAGTGTTTGGGAAAATGATGGGTATGGGGGAGGGGGTGGCATTCGCCCTTCGATCACTCTTGACTATTAATAAGGGCACTAGCCCTCTCAATTCCCAATTGAATGAGTCCTTTTTGAAGTTTCTACGACAACGCTGGCAAAGACCCAATTTCCAGAACTTTCTACTACGTTCAACAAAATGTCTATCTCCAAATTTTGATTGGATGTGTTTGGGGAAATGGTGGGCGTGAGAAGGGCGTTAGTTGCCCTTCAATCACTTTTGACTATTAAATACGGAGCTAGCGCTTTTAATTTGCAATCGAATGAGCACTTTTTGAAGTTTCTACGAACACGCTTTCTACTAAACCTTATATGCCCCAAGGACATAGCTTACAACCCTTGCGCTGAGGGCTGTGGGGGGGGGGAGTGTCACCCTCAAAGACATAATTTCCGGACTTTTCAACTACATTGAATAAAATAGATATCTCACAATTTTTATTGGATGTTTTTGGGGAAATGGTGGGCGTCGTAGGGGTGTTAGTTTCCCTTCAATTACTTTTGACTATTAAAAAGGGCACTAGCCCTTTGAAGTTTCAAAGTTTTGAAGTTTTTATGACAACGCTCTCTATAAAAACCTTATATGCCCCCAGGGCATAACTTAAAATCCTTGCCCTCAGGTGTGTGTGTGTTGGGGGGGGGGGTGTTATCATCCTCAAAGACTTTAATATCCAGAACTTTCATTCAAGTTGAACAAAATGGCTATCTCAAAATTTTATTGGATGCGTTTGATTAGATGGAACATCCACGTTTAAAATACATCTGATGTTATTAATAATATTTGATTTTTTAATAAAGTTGGGTTTTGGTTTTCAGAAATACGAACATAACTGTTTAAAATACATCTGGTTTCATTAATAATATTTGATTTTTAAATAAAGTTGTCTTTTAGTTTTCAGAAATATGAACATCCCCGTTTAAAATACATCTGATTTTATTAATAACATTTGATTTTCTAATAAATTTGGGTTTTAGTTTCAAGAAATACGAATATCCATGTTTAAAATATATCTGATTTTATTAATAATATTTTTTTAAACAAAGTTGGGTTTTAGTTTTCAGAGATAAGGATATTCACATTTAAAATACATCTGGTTTTATTACTAACATTTGATTTTGTACAAATTTGGGTTTATACGTTTAAAATACATGTGATTTCATTAATAATATTTGATTTTTAAATAAAGTTGTGTTTTAGTTTTCAGAAATATGACCATCCCCGTTTAAAATACATGTGATTTTAATAATAATAAGTATTTTATTTTTTTAATAAAGTTGGGTTTTAGTTTTCAGAAATAAAAACATTCACGTTTAAAACGCATCTGATTTTTTTAATAACATTTGATTTTTTAATAAAGTTGGGTTTTAGTTTCAAGAAATACGAACATCCACGTTTAAAATATATCTGATTTTATTAATAATATTTTTTTAAAATAAAGTTGGGTTTTAGTTTACAGAAATACGAACATCACCGTTTAAAATACATGTGATTTTGTTTATAATATTTGATTTTTTAATAACGTTGGGTTTTAGTTTTCAGAAATATGAGCATCCCCGTTTAAAATACATCTGATTTTATTAATAATAATATTTGATTCTTTTTTAAATAAAGTTGGGTTTTAGTTTTCAGAAATAAGAACATCCACGTTTAAAATAAATCTGATTTTGTTAATAACATTTGATTTTTTAATAAACTTGGGTTTTAGTTTCAAGAAATACGAACATCAACGTTTAAAATATATGTGATTTTATTAATAATATTTGATTTTTTTTTAAAGTTGGGTTTTAGTTTTCAGAAATAAGAACACCCACGTTTAAAATACATGTGATTTTATTAATAATATTTGATTTTTTCAATAAAGTTGGGTTTTAGTTTTCGGAAATAAGAACACCCACATTTAAAATACATGTGATTTTTATTAGTAATATTTGATTTTTAAATAAAGTTGGGTGTTAGTTTTTAGAAATAAGAACACCCACGTTTAGAGTACATCTGATTTTATTAATAATATTTTTTTAATAAAGTTGGGTTTTAGTTTACAGAAATACGAACATCACCATTTAAAATACATGTGATTTTGTTTATAATATTTGATTTTTTAATAAAGTTGGGTATTTGTCAGAAATATGAGCATTCCCGTTTAAAATACATCTGATTTTATAAATAATAATATTTGATTCTTTTTTAAATAAGGTTGGGTTTTAGTTTTCAGAAATAAGAACATCCACGTTTAAAACAAATCTGATTTTGTTAATAACATTTAATTTTTTAATAAAGTTGGGTTTTAGTTTCAAGAAATACGAACATCAACGTTTAAAATATATGTGATTTTATTAATAATATTTGATTTTTTTTTAAAGTTGGTTTTTAGTTTTCAGAAATAAGAACACCCACATTTAAAATACATGTAAGTTTTATTAATAATATTTGATTTTTAAATAAAGTTGGGTGTTAGTTTTTAGAAATAAGAACACCCACGTTTAGAGTACATCTGATTTTATTAATAATATTTTTTTAATAAAGTTGGGTTTTAGTTTACAGAAATACGAACATCACCGTTTAAAACACATATGATTTTGTTTATAATATTTGATTTTTTAATAAAGTTGGGTAGTTTTCAGAAATATGAGCATCCCCGTTTAAAATACATCTGATTTTATTAATAATAATATTTGATTCTATTTTAAATAAATTTGGGTTTTAGTTTTTAGAAATAAGAACATCCACGTTTAAAACAAATCTGATTTTGTTAATAACATTTGATTTTTTAATAAAGTTGGGTTTTAGTTTCAAAAAATACGAACATCAACGTTTAAAATATATGTGATTTTATTAATAATATTTGATTTTTTTTTAAAGTTGGGTTTTAGTTTTCAGAAATAAGAACACCCACGTTTAAAATACATGTGATTTTACTAATAATATTTGGTTTTTTAAATAAAGTTGGGTTTTAGTTTTCGGAAATAAGAACACCCACATTTAAAATACATCTGATTTTATTATTAATAATATTTGATTCTTTTTTAAATAAAGTTGGGTTTTAGTTTTCAGAAATAAGAACATACACGTTTAAAATAAATCTGATTTTGTTAATAACATTTGATTTTTTAATAAAGTTGGGTTTTAGTTTCAAGAAATACGAACATCAACGTTTAAAATATATGTGATTTTATTAATAATATTTGATTTTTTTAAAGTTGGGTTTTAGTTTTCAGAAATAAGAACACCCACGTTTAAAATACATGTGATTTTACTAATAATATTTGATTTTTTTTAATTGAGTTGGGTTTTAGTTTTCGGAAATAAGAACACCCACATTTAAAATACATGTGATTTTTATTAATAATATTTGATTTTTAAATAAAGTTGGGTGTTAGTTCTTAGAAATAAGAACACCCACGTTTAGAATACATCTGATTTTATTAATAATATTTTTTTTAATAAAGTTAGGTTTTAGTTTTCAGAAATAAGAACGTCAACGTCTAAAATACATGTGATTATATTAATAACATTGATTTTTTAATAAAGTTGGCTTTTAGTTTCAAGAAATACGAACATCTAAGTTTAAAATACATGTGATTTTATTAATAATATTTGATTTTGTAATAAAGTTGGATTTTAGTTTTCAGACATACGAACATCCGCATTTAAAATACATCAGATTTTATTAATAATATTAAAAAAAAAATAAAGTTAGGTTATACATCTGATTTTATTAATAATGTAAAAAAAAGTTAGGTTATAGTTTTCAGAAATAAGAACACCCACCTTTAAAATAGATTTGATTTTATTAATAATATATTTTTTTTAATAAACTTGGGTGTAGTTTTCAGAAATAAGAACGTCCACATTTTAAATACTTGTGATTATATTAATAACATTGATTTTTTAATAAAGTTGGGTTTTAGTTTCAAGAAATACGAACATCTAAGTTTAAAATACATGTGATTTTATTAATAGTATTTGATTCTTAATAAAGTTCGGTTTTATGTGTCAGAAATATGAATGTCCCCGTTTAAAATAAATCTGATTTTATTAATAATATTTGATTTCTCTTTAAATAAAGTTCGATGTTAGTTTTCAAAAATACGAACATTCGCATTTAAAATACATCTGATTTTATTAATAATATTTAAAAAAAATAAAGTTAGGTTGTAGTTGTCAGAAATAAGAGTACTCACTTTTAAAATGCATCTGATTCTGTTAATAATATTTAAAAAAAAATAAAGTTGGGTTTTACTTTTCTGAAATAAGGACGTCCACATTTAAAATGCATGTGATTTTATTAATAATATTTGATTTTTTAATAGAGTTGGGTTTTAGTTTTCAGAAATAAGAACACCCACGTTTAAAATACATTTGATCTTTATTAATAGTATTTGATTCTTTAATGAAGTTGGGTTTTAGCTGTCAGAAATATGAATACACCCGTTTAAAATACATCTGATTTTATTAATATTTGATTAAAAAAAAATAAAGTTGGGTTTTAGTTTTCAGAAATACGAACATCCGCATTTAAAATACATCTGATTTTATTAATAATATTAAAAAAAATAAAGTTAGGTTATAGTTTTCAGAAATAAGAATACCCACCTTTAAAATACATATGATTTTATTAATCATATTTTTTTTAAATAATGTTGGGTTACATTCTTCTGAAATAAGAACGTCCACATTTAAAAAACATGTGATTTATTAATAACATTTGATTTTTTAATAAAGTTGGGTTTTAGTTTTCAGAAATAAGAACACCCACGTTCAAAATTCATGTGATTTTATTAATAATATTTGATTTTTTAATAAAGTTGGGTTTTATTTTTTAGAAATAAGAATACCCACGTTTAAAATACATATGATATTTATTAATAATATTTGATACTTTAATAAAATTGGGTTTTAGCTGTCAGAAACATGAATATACCCACTTCAAATACATCTGATTTTATTAGTAGTGTTTGATTTTTTTTAAAAGTTGGGTTTTAGTTTGCAGAAATAAGAACGTTTGTTTTTAAAGTACATCTGGTTTTATTAATAATATTGGATTTTCTAATAAAGTTGGGTTTCATTTTTCAGAAATAAGAAAATCCACGTACTGACACATTTTCACCACCACATCTGCTGCCCTCTTTTCACCTTTAGTTATAGGTGGCAGCCCACCAGCTCAAGCACAAGGGCGTAGTGAGAGACATGCAAAAAGTTAGGTTCATTTAACTTATCGTGGCGTCACGATAAGTGAACCTAAATGAACCTAACTTTAATCAGTGAACCTAAATAACCTGCTTTGACCTGTAATTTTGAAGAAAATTGTCCATCTTTATTCAACGCAGTATTACAAAACTAAAGAACAATTTGTGAACTTTTTAAGTAAATGAACCTGTAACTTGCTTTGACCCGGAACTGATTATTTTGCTTAGTATAAATACAGTTTGCTTTAATTTTGATATGTTAGTAACCCTACTGATGATGATGACCGACTGTGTCACCGAAATATTTAGAGTCTTTGTTTAATATTTTTTTTTCACTCTCTAATAAAAGGACCTATCCCTTTTTGGAATTCTTATTGATTTTGTCATAGAAAAAGCAGTATGGTCATGGAGAAAAATAGTAGCGTCGTATATATTGGGATGACAGACCAACTTTAGAATCAGCAACATTTCATTTGCTATTAGAAGAATAAAATGATAAATTTAGCACCTGTAAATTCTGCATTATTTCATTTTTAATTAGAAGAATGTGCAACGTAGTATTACAGGATTCAAGAACAGTTAGTGAAATTTCTAATTCAGTGGACCGGTAACCTACTTTGACCTGCAATTTCGAAGAAAATTGTACCACCTTTATTCAACGCAGTGTTACAAAACTAAAGAACAGTTAGCGAACCTTTTAGGTCAATGGACCGGTAACTTGCCTTGAACCGGAAGTCATTATTTTGTTTAGTATAAATACAGTTTGGTTTACTTTTGATATGTTAGTAACTCTACTGATGATGACCGAATGTTTCATCGAAATATTTAGTCTTTTTTTTATATTTTCGTTTCACTGTCTAATAAAAGGACCTATCTCTCTTTGGAATTCTTATTGATTTCGTAATAGAAAAGGCAGTGTGGTCATGGAGAAAAATAGTAGCGTCATATATATGGGGATGACAGACCAACTTTAGAATCAGCAACATTTCATTTGCTATTAGAAGAATAAAGTGATAAATTTAGCACCTGTAAATTCGAATTATTTCATTTTTAATTAGAAGAATGTTCAATGTAGTATTACAGGATTCAAGAACAATTAGTGAACTTTCTAAGTCAATTTTCCGGTAACCTACTTTGACATACAATTTCGAAGAAAAGTGTACCACCTTTATTCAACGCAGTATTACAAAACTCAAGAATAGTTAGTGAAATTTTTAAGTCAATGGACCGGTATTTTGCTTTGACCCGGAAGTGATTATTTTGTTTAGCATAAATGCAGTTTGTTTTAATTTTGATATGTTAGTAACTTTACCGAAGATGATGACCGACTGTGTCATCAAAATATTTAGAGTCTTTTTTTTATATTTTTGTTTCACTATCCAATAAAAGGACCTATCCCTCTTTGGAATTCTTATTGATTTCGTCATAGAAAAGGCAGTGTGAACATGGAGAAGAATAGTAGCGTCGTATATATGGAGATGATAGACCAACTTTAGAATCAGCAACATTTCATTTGCTATTAGAAGTTTAAAATGATAAATTTAGCACCTGTAAACTCAGCATTATTTCATTTTTAATTAGAAGAATGTTCAACGCAGTATTACAGGATTCAAGAACAGTTAGTGAAATTTCGAAGTCACTGGACCGGTAACCTGCTTTGACCTGCAATTTTGAAAAAAATTGTACCACCTTTATTCAACGCAGTATTGCAAAACTCAAGAAAAGTTAGTGAACTTTTTAAGTGAATGGACCGGTAACATGCTTTGACCTGCAATTTCGAAGAAAATTGTACCACCTTTATTCAACGCAGTGGCACAAAACTCAAGAACAGTTAGCGAACGTTTTAGGTCAATGGACCGGTAACTTGCCTTGACCCGGAAGTGATTATTTTGTTTAGTATAAATACAGTTTGTTTTAATTTTGATATGTTAGTAACTCTACTGATGATGATGACCGACTGTGTCATCGAAATATTTAGAGTCTTTGTTTTATATTTTTGTTTCACTGTCTAATAAAAGGATCTATCCTTTTGGAAGCCAGCCAAAAGAGAGGTGTCTTTTTCTCGAGGTTTTTCAAAAAAAAGGAACCACACGCCCTTTAGGCATAAAGGTGACCAGCCAGTACTTATCAGTTATTCCAAGCCACCCTCCTTCGGTAGGTCTGAGGCGAATCAATCCTTTTTGATTTGATCGTACATGAATTCCTGAAAACTTCTTCCAAAGGTACTGAGAGGGCCCTCATAAAAAGAAAATCCCTGAAAGCTCCTTTGAAACAGATCGTGTCAGAAGGAAGGAAAGACTTCCTCTTTATAGTTTTCATCTAACTGGATGACTTCCTGGAAAACAAGTCCAAAACCCAGGAAAAGGAGGCACTGTAAGCTTTTTTGGTTCCATGGGGAGAAAGCAGGTTTAATTTCAGGACTTAGAGGCTTAGGTGTTTTCCTGTACTGTAGAAGACGCAAGTCATCAAATTAAGCCACCTCTAAGTTAATAAACCCCTGAAGCAGATGGGATTTAACTTGAATACGTTGTCCCGTAAGAGCTTCCCCTCGGGACAGAACAGATAGAACGCAAAGAAAGCTTTCTTTGGTTTGAAAATTTTTCTTCAGAAGGGGCTTGTTTTTTTTCAATTTGAGAAGTGGTCAGCGGTGGAGATTGCGTCCCAGGCCAGTTCTGGATTAAAAAATCACCACCGGAAAAAATGAGTCCACAAAACGCAAGAACTGCTAAAAAAAATTTTGTTCATCACCCATGATACTGAACCAGGCCTTTCGTGAAAATATCGCTCTTCCCGACTTGAAACTTAAAAAAAAATTCATGCTTTTTAAGAAGGGATTATACATTTTGTAATTTATTTTTATTTTTGTATCAGCCTTCTTCCAAGAATCCCTTGTTCTATTATTTTCTGTGAAAAATATTATTTTTTGGTTCTTAGCAGCAATATTTTATTGATTTATTATTGTCAACATTAAATGGTTATTGAGAGTTTTGAGTGTTTAGTGATGTTACTCTTTAGTCATGCAAGAAAAAGGTGCAGTCCTTTTTTCTTTACAATGTTATTAAATTTTTTCTCTCCTCAAGCCTTTTCTGAGGCTCCTAAGCCTGAGAAAACAATGATTGAATGAAATGCTAGAGCTTGAATCAGGTGGTCAGCATTCTAATGAAATTCGGGTTTGTCTTTCAAAGCCCTTAAGAGAACTTGAAGCTTTCTACCAAATGACTGGGCTTTCCCACTGGCCATTATAATATGTTTTAGAGGATTTAAGAATACACAATGGAACCTTCGTTAGACCAAAGGCTGTTGTTCTTGTTTACTCTGCCCTTTCAAGCCAGCATTGCTCTCAGCCTCATCAAAAAATATTACAGCCTCTTAAACAAAAATAAGGTAATGAAATTTGTATCGTTATTCATGATTGTCCTTTAGATTTATTTTCTCCTCAGGCATCTCTCATTACTTACTGCCAACCTCAAAATACTCTTAAGCTTCAAAAAATACTTTTTGAGACTCAAAAACAGCGGTTGCCCGCTCTAGAAGAGGCAGGAAATCTAAACAAAAAAGACGCCCATGATCTTATCTAGGGAAGACTCCTGAAAATTATGGAGTTCAATGGATACCGGAAGAAGTGCTAACCTTACTTTTCCTTCTCAATGTTTCAGCAAGCTGCTTACATTTTGAGCAAATATAAAAAAAAAATCCAACAAATCTCCTCAACTCCTATTGTTCACCTTCATATTACTGAAAGAAAAGCTAAAAAAAAGTTTTATCACCTATGGGGCACCCAAAAACATTTCGTGGATGACGATGAGTTTTCTGGAATAGATAAACAAATCAACGAGGCCAGAGCGAAGCCTTTTTCTTGAAAGTCTAAAGGATAAAGCGTGAAAGATCTGTGTTCTTTGCCAAATTACCCACTTTTTGGCGAAAATAGGCAGCATTTACCGTAAAGGTTTCGCCCGCTTTCTCAGAAGTGATAAAGCTAATTTCCTCTAAAAACCTTTCCAAAACCACATGAAGGCACCGAGCTCCAATGTTTTCTTCAGAGCTATTAATTTCGCTGGCGAGAAGGGCAATCTCTTCCACACCATCCGTCGTGAAATCAAGATTGACTCCTTCTGTTTTCAAGAGAGCCTTGTACTGGCAGATAAGACTTGCTTCTGGCTCTAAGAAAACACACACAAAATCTGCCTGAGAGAGGGGATGTAATTCTACTCGGGTAGATATGCGTCCTTGAGTTTCTGGAAGCCAATCTAATGGTTTAGCCAAATGATGCCACAAAAATGATATGGTCTGTCTTTAACATACCGTGTTTAGTGGAAACAGTCGTTCCCTCTAAAAGAGGAAGCAGATCCCGCTGAACCACCTCTCGACTGACATCGGCACCCGATCTTTCTGAGCGGGCACAAATCTTGTCGATCCCATCAATAAAAACAATTCCATTTTGCTCAACACTTTGAATGGCTTCACGAAGGACAGCTTCAGGATCCAAATGTTTATCGCTTTCCTCTGCTTCTAGAAGACCTCCTGCTTCAGAAACTTTTAAGCACCGTTCTTTTGTTTGCAAACCAAAGGTTTTCCCCAAGATGTCTCCTAAATTAATCATTCCCATCTGAGCGACTGGAACTCCAGGAATATCAAAAGTAGAAAGGGAGTTACTGTTTTCTTGAACCTGGATCTCAATCCCTCTTTCTTCCTAGACTTCCTCTTGAAGCATTTTTTGGAAATTTTCTCACGTTTCTTTGCTTGATTTATCCCCCACAAGAGCATTTAAAAGACGCTCTTCGACAGGGATTTTTGAACTTTATTGGACCTTCTGACGGTGTTTTTCTTTGGTCTGGACCAGTGCAATTTAAAGAACATCCCGAATGATTTGTTTAAGATCACGACCGACGTACCCTACCTCCGTGAATTTTGTTGCTTCTACATTGACAAAGGGAGCATTCGTAAGACGTGCAAGACGTCTTGCAATTTCTGTTTTGCCACATGCCGTTGGACCAATCATCAAAATCTTTTTAGGAAGGACCTCTTCTCGTAATTTAGGGTCCAACTGCAATCGTCTCCAGCAATTTCGCAAGGCAATTGCAACCACTCGCTGAGCATCCTTCTGACCAATAATGTAACGATCTAATTCGGAAACAATCTCTCGAGGAGTAAAAGAAATCATTCTTTTTCACAGCCTTTCTACCGTAATTTGGTGATTGGTATAGACACATAGATCTGCCACAATGGCCATCGCTTTGCCTACAATCATTTCTGCCTCAAGCTCTTAATAAATAAGCGCTCGTGCTGCTGAAAGAGCAAACGCTCCCTTTAATCCAATCCCTATCAGTTCCCCTTCTGGCTCTAAGACATCTCCTGTACCACCCAGGACAAGAAAATGTTCCTTGTGTTCAAGGGCAATCATTGGCTCCAGACGCCTCAGGTATCGGTCCGTACGCCAATCCTTTGTTAGCTCTACACAAGCACGAGGACGTTGCGTGGAATATTGCTAGTTTTGCTTCTAATCTTTCGAAAAGCGTAAAAACATCAGCTGTAACTCCAGCAAAACCAGCAATGACATGCCCTCCCCTTAAGCGATGCACCTTACGGGTGTTATTTTTAATGATTGTTGACCCCATAGAGACTTGGCCATCTCCTGCAATCACAGCACTTTCTCCTTTGCGCACAAGCAAAATACGTAGTTGCCCCATGCCATAAAGAGGAAGAGTTTTGTTCCGTATTCATCTCTGAAATTATGAAACACCTTACATTGCAATATTTATGTATTACATGATATTACCAAATCTTTGTAGGCATTACAAGATCTAATCTTGTTTTATCAAATATTGCAGGATATTATGAGTATCCTCTCTGGTATTACCTCAGTCTTGCAAGTTATTAAGAAAATCACGCATGGTATTATGAAAATCTCACTAAGTGTTTCCAAATCTTATATTCTATAATAAAAATTTTGTCTGAAATCTCTTAACATTGGACGCGATCGTCTCTTACTAGGTTGCCAGATACCGCCGCAACCCGGATTTCAGCTATATCCAATGAAACTTATTCTATTCTTTATTTAATCCATTTAGTGTAAGTTAGAGTTCATTTTCTCTATTATAATACGGTGCAACCCGGATCTTCAGTTACTACTGGCTACAGATCGGTCTTTACTGTAAATATAAAACTATGACGACATTCATTATTTATCTAGTAGGGTTTCAGACAAGGTGGTTCTAATAATGTACTTTTGTTTTGATCTGACTCTATTTTTAGGAGTTCTGGGTTTTTATATTTCTTAGCATTGGACTGATCGTCTCATACTAGGTTGGTAGCTACTGCTGCAACTCGGATTCACATATATAGTTATGAGAGACAGCGTGGCCGAGTGGTCCAAGGCACTGGTGTTAGCCACAAGTCTCTTCGGAGGCGTGGGTTCAAATCTTGCCGCTGGTATACGATTATGATTTATGTACAAAAATCAAATATCTTTGAAAAGACTGCAGTATGAAAAGACATCAAAAATGCAGTTTCTAATTAAAAAATTTATTCTCTCTTAGAAATAATTTATTTTAGTTACAAAAGATTTTCACCCAATTAATTTCCTTTAAAATGAGTCATTGAACAACTCTCTACGATGTTCCAGTGCCAAGCTATCTGTGGAAAACAAGAAAGAAAAAAGAAAAAAAAATATCCCGTTTAGGCAGAATGTTGTAGTAGCTGCAACTTTTCTTGATTTTCAAGCCAATATATTTCTCTTGCTGTTCAAGCCAAGGGACAGAAAGTTTCCTATACAGGGGTTTCGGACAAGGCGGTTCTAATGGTGTACTTTTTGTTTTGATCTGACTAATTTTTAGGAACTTTGGGTTTTTATATTTCTTAACATTGAACGTGATCGTCTCTTACTAGGTTGCTAGCTACCGCCGCAACCCGGATCATTGGGGATTATTGTTGTCATCCCTCTATTGAAATCCTTGCTGTATTACAAACAGGAAAAATCCTATGGCTTTTTCTTAATTGGAATAGTAAGAGACGAGCTGGTTACAAACTGCGATTATGACATCATTGATCAATCTTTAACATGAAATCAGAGTCTTATTTTAGTTACTATGGGCTGGAAGTTTGTTCTTTACTGTAATTACAGATGTAATGGGAAATCTTATACATCACTGTGAATATATGGAGGCATAATTGTCCTTTACTTAGTTTCAGCTTAAATTCGATGATCGAGCCTTTTATGTACTAACTACATCCAATGACTATGACGTCATTGATCAATATTGTATATAAAAAATTAAGTTTTTCGTAAAAAATAATTAATTAAAAAAAAATTAAGTACGAATGGCACTTGATCTAGAGATTTCCTTTAAAATGAGCCATTGAACAACTCTCTACGATGTTCCAGTGCCAAGCTATCTGTGGAAGAGAAAGAAAGAAAAAAAAATATGCCGTTTAGGCAGTATATTGTAGTAACCGCCACTTTTCTTGATTTTCAAGCCAATATATTTCCCTTGCTGTTCAAGCCAAATAACAGATAGTTTACTATACAGGGGTTTTGGACGTGATCGTCTCTTGTTAGGTTGCTAGCTACCGCTGCAACCCGGATTAAATTTGTAAACAGCAAACATATTTAAAGTATCAGAGCAACAGCCTTAGTGCTTCAATTCAAACTAGAAAAACTTCTGTTTTGCTCTGTCATATTTCATTTTCTTAAATCCTGGATCACAAGACGTCTTAGTAGCAATACTTACGCATGCTCGAGCTTTATTGGGTTCGGTGGCATTTTTATCTCTTTTAAACAAACTTTTCTGATATTTCAGGATGTTAGCTTTATTTTTTGTGTAGTAAAGTTTTTTATAAGTAGAAATTTGGATTGCTCTATTAGGACTTTGAATCCTGCGATCTGAATTCAAATTTCGGTAGACGGTTTTTTATGAATTATAGCTTACTTATACTAACATTTCGGTTTCTGCCGTAATTCTTTCTTTTCAAAATTAAATTAGTTACTATGGCCTAGAATTAGTTCTTTACCATATCGTAACAATTTATTTTATTATAATATTTATTTTTGTTAATTACGAAAGGTTTCTATATAGCAGCAGTTTCCTTTAAAATAAGTCATTACTCAGGTCTTTATTATGACCATGAACTGTTTGATTTAATACTTCAGTTACTATGGGTTACAGTTCGTTCATTATTGTAATTTTTTTTTAGGATTTATGGGTTTTTATATTTCTTAAACATTGGACGTGATCGTCTCTTATAAGGTTTGGTAGCTACCGCTGCAACCCGTATACTTTTAAGGACATATGATTACAAACAGGAAAAAGCCTAGGGCTTTTTCTTCTTTGAAATAGTAAGAGCCGAACCTCGAACAATCAAGTGGCTAATTTCTTTGAACGAACCTAAAATAATTAAGTAGCTCCCTTGCTGTTCAAGCCGAGGGACAGAAAGTTTTCTATACAGGGGTTTCGGACAAGGCGGTTCTAATGGTGTTCTTTTTGTTTTGATCTGGCTCCTTTTTTATGAGCTATGGGTTTTTATATTTCTTAACATTGGACGTGATCGTCTCTTACTAGGTTGCTAGCTACCGCTGCAACCCGGATTTTGATCTGACTCCTTTTTTAGGACCTATGGGTTTTTATATTTCTTAACATTGGACGTGATCGTCTTTTACTAGGTTGCTAGCTACCGCTGCAACCCAGATCATATCGTAACAATTTATTTTATTATAATAATTATTTTTGTTAATTACAAAAGGTTTCTATATACAGCAGTTTCCTTTAAAATAAGTCATTACTCAGATCTTTATTATGACCATGAACTGTTTGATTTAATACTTCAGTTACTATGGGTTACAGTTCGTTCCTTATTGTAAATTTTTTTAGAATTTATGGGTTTTTATATTTCTTAACATTGGACGTGATCGTCTCTTATTAGGTTTGCTAGCTACCGCTGCAACCCGTATACTTTTAAGGACATATGATTACAAACAGGAAATAGCCTACGGCTTTTTCTTCTTTGAAATAGTAAGAGCCGAACCTCGAACAATCAAGTGGCTAATTTCTTTGAACGAACCTAAAAAAATTAAGTAGCTAACTAAGCCCAATGTATGTAATGGTTTTTATTCCAGTGATCGGCTTTTAATTCAATTAATTTAAAACTGGACTATAGATCGCTCTTTAATGTAAAACATTGGACGTGATCGTCTCTTACTAGGTTGCTAGCTACCGCTGCAACCCGGGTTTACTAACATATCCTATAGTTAAGTGGCCTATAAAATTTAGTATAGGCAAGAGGTCGTTCTTTATTATAAACATCGCGGCAGTATGACTGCAGCATAAAAAGAAATCAAAAATGCAGTTTTTAGTGGAAAAATTTATTCTCTTTTATAAACAATTTATTTTAGTTACAAAAGATTTTTAACCCAATTAATTTCCTTTAAAATGAGCCATTGAACAACTCTCTACGATGTTCCAGTGCCAGAAAGAAAAAAAAGATGCCGTTTAGGCAGAATGTTGTAGTAGCCGCCACTTTTCTTGATTTTCAAGCCAATATACTTCCTTTGCTGTTCAAGCCAAATGACAGAAAGTTTGTGGGTTTCGGACAAGGCGGTTCTAATAGCGGTTCGGACAAGGCGGTTCTAACTTTCTATTTTCAATCAAATTAGCCCTCTCTAAAGTTTATGCGAGTATCCCTTCTAAAAGAACCATATATGTCACCAGAGTATACCTTACCACGCCTATCCCTGGGCCCTGGGGGGTTGTGCCGACCCTGGAGTTTTAATATCTGATGGTTGAACTATTTTTAACAAAATGGTCACCTGAAATTTTTATCGGATGGGTTTATCCATCTGATACACCCAAAGGCGTGGAGGATGGGAGGAGCTATGCCCTCTGACTTCTTTTCACTCTGAGAAAATGAATTACAACTTTCAATATCCATTCAAATGAACCCTCTCTGAAGTTTATACGAGCATACCTTCCATAAGAACCATATATGCCCTCGGAGCAATACTTACAACACCTGCCCTGGCCCTGGGGGGGTGTCAACATTGGAGTTTTTCTAATCTGATGTTTGAACTATTTTTAACGGAATGACCATACGTAAATAAGTTTTTGTCATATGATCTTTGAACTATTTTTAACAAAATGGCTACCTTAAATTTTTTATCAGATGTATTTGGGGAAAAAGGGCTTGAGGGGGCAGTTGCCTTCTGATCACTTTTGACTCTTAAAAAGGGCACTAGAACTATTGATTTACAATCGAATGAGCCCCCTTTGAAGTTTATGTGACGACCTCTTCTATATGAAGTGCCTCTGGAAAAAAAAAATAAACGTGGGGGGAGGCTAGCTGTCCTCCAATCACTTTTGACTCTTAAAAAGTGAATTATAACTTACAATTTCCAATCAAATAAGCACTCTAGAAATTTTATACGAGCATCCCTTCCATAGCAACCATATATGCCTCCAGGGCATTACTTACAACACCGACTCCCGGGCCCTGGGGGACTGTGTCGACATTGGAGTTTTTCGTTATCAGAACTTTGAACTATTTTTTAATAAAACTTCTATCTCAAAATTATTATCTGATGCATTTAGGGTGTGGAGGAGGGGGGGACTAGTTGCCCTCCGATCTCTTTTGACTCTTAAAAAATGAACAAGAACTTTCAGTTTCAAATCAAATGAACCCTCTCCGAAGTTTATACGAGCATCCCTTCCATAAGAACTATATATGCCCTAGAGCATTACTCATAACTCCTGCCTCCGGGCCCTGGCGGGTTCCGTCGACACAGGAATTAATCTTATCTGAACTTTGAACTTTTTTAATGAAATGGCTATTCTAAAAATTTTATCGGATGGGCTTGGGGAAAAAAGGGTGTGTGGAGGGGGGCTAGTTGCCCTTGGATATCTTTTGACTCTTAAAAATTGAACTAGAAAATTTCAATTTCCAATCAAATGAACCCCCTCCGAAGTTTATACGAGCAGCCCTTTTATAAGAACCATATACGCCCCCAGGACAACACTTACAACGCCTATCCCCCGGGCTCTGGGGGTCGTTTTTGTTATCTATTTTTTAACAATTCCAAAACACTGGCCATTTCAAAATTTGTAGCGGACGGGTTTGGGGAAAAAAGAGCGTGGGGGGGGGCTAGTTTAACTCTTGACTCTTAAAAAGTGAACTAGAACTTTCAATTTCCAATCAAATGAGCCCTCTATGAAGTTTGTACGAGCATCCCTTTCATAAGAACCATACATAACCTTAGGGCATAACTTAGAACGCCTTCCCCTGTGCCCTGGGGTGTTGTATTGACACCAGAGTTTTTCTTATCCGACCTTTGAACTATTTTTTTTTAACAAGATGTCTATCTCAAAATTTTCATCAGATGGGTTTTGAAAAAAAGGCGTTGGGAGCTAGCTGCCCTTGGATCTCTTTTGACTATTAAAAAGTGACCTCAAACTTTCAATATCCAATGAAATGAGCCCTCTCTATAGTTTATACGAGCATCCCTTTCATGCGAATAATATATGCCCCAGGGAGTAACTTACAACGCCTGCCCCCGGACCCTGGGGAGTTGTGACGACACCTGAGTTTTTGTTATCTGACTTTTGAGAAATTTTTAACTTAATGGCTATCTCAAGATTTTTATTGGATACATTTGGGGAAAAGGGGCGTGGGGGGGATAGTTGCCCTCAAATCTCTTTTGACTCTAAAACACTTAACTAGAACTTTCAATTTTCAATCAAATGAGCCATCTCTTAATTTAATATGAGCATCCCTTCAATAAAAACTATATATTCCCCCAGGGCATAACTTACAGCACCTGCCTTCGGGCCCTCGGTGGGGGGCTGTATTGACCCCTGCGTTTTCGTTATATGGTCTTTGAATTACTTAAAAAAAAGCTATCTCAAAGTTTTTATCGCATGGTTTGAGGAAAAAAGGGCGTGGAGGGGGGGGGGGGGCTAGGTGCCCTCCAATCTCTTTTGACTCTAAAACACTTAACTAGAACTTTCAATTTCCAATTAAATGCGCCATCTCTTAATTTTTTACGAGCATCCCTTCAATAAGAACCATATATTCCCCCAGGGCATAATTTACAAAACCTTCCCTCGGGCCCTGGGGGGGGGCTGTTTTGACCCCTGAGTTTCGTTATACGGTCTTTGAACTATTTAAAAAAAAAGCTATCTCAAAGTTCTTATCGGATGGGTTTGAGTAAAAGAGGGCATGGAGGGGGGGGGGCTAGGTGCCCTCCAATCTCCATTGACTCTTATACTAGAACTGAACTTTCAATTTCCAATCAAATGAGCCATTTCTGAATTTTTACGAGCATCCCTTCAATAAGAACCATATATTCCCCCAGGGCATAACTTACAACACCTGCCTTCGGGCCATGGGGAGCTATTTTGACCCCTGAGTTTCCGTTATATGGTCTTTGAACTATTAAAAAAAAGCTATCTCAAAGTTCTTATCGGATGGGTTTGGGGAAAAAGAGGCGTGGAGGGGGGGGGGGGCTAGATGCCCTCCAATCTCTTTTGACTCTTAACCCTTGCCCCTGAAGACTGCGGGGCGAGTGTCCTGCTCAAACATATAATTTTCAGAAATTTCAACTACGTTGGACAAAATGGCAATATCAAAATTTTGATTGAATGTGTTTGGGGAAATGTTGGGCGTGGAAGGGGTGTCAGTTGCCTTAGAATCACTTTCGACGATTAAAAAGGGAACTAGCCATTTAAATTTCCAATCGAATGAGCCCTTTCTGAAGTTTCTACGACAACGTTGTCTATACAAAACCTTATATACCCCCAGTGCATAACTCGCAACCCTTGCCCTGAGGGCCGTGGGGGAGTTATCATCCTCAAAGACATAATTTCCAGAACTTAAATCTACGTTTGATAAAATAGCTGTCTAAAATTTTTTTTTTATATGTATGGGGAAAAGTTGGGCGTGAGAGGGGGGTTAGTAGCCCTTAAATCACTTTCGACTATTGAAAAGGGCACTAGCTCTTTGAATTTCCAATCAAATGAGTCTTTTTTGAAGTTTCTATGGCAACGCCTTCTATAAAAACCTTAGATGCCCCCAGGGTAGAACTTAAAACCCTTGCCTTGAGGGTTGTGGGGGAGTGGCCTCCTCAAAAACATATTTTCTATTTGGAAATCAACTACGCTGACCAAAATGTCTATCTCGAAATTTTGATTGGATGTGGTTGGGGGAATGATGGGCGGGGGGGGGGGTTAAGTTGCCCTCCAATCACTTTTGACTATTCAAAAGGGCACTAGCCATTTGAATTTCAAATCGAGTGAACCTTTTTTGAAGTTTTTACGACAACACCTTCTATAAAAACCTTATATGCCCCCAGGGCATACCTTAAAACCCTTGCCCTGAGGGTTGTGGGGGAGTGTCTTCCTCAAAAACATATTTGCTATCTTGAAATTAACTACGCTGAACAAAATGGCTATCTCAAAATTTTGATTGGATGTGTTTGGGGGAATGATGGGCGTGGGGGGGGGCTAGTTGCCCTCCAATCACTTTCGACTATCAAAAAGGGCACTAGCCCTTTGAATTTACAATCGAATGAGCCTTTTTGAAGTTTCTACGACAACGCCTTCTATAAAAACCTTATATGCCCCCAGGGCATAACTTAAAACCCTTGCCCTGATGGTTGTGGGGGTGTCCTCCTCAAAATATATTTTCTATCTGGAAATCAACTACGCTGAACAAAATGGGTATCTCAAAAATTTGATTGGATGTGTTTTGGGAAATAATCGGCATCGGGGGGGGGGGGGGGCTAGCTGCCCTCCAATCGCTTTCGACTATTAAAAAGGGCACTAGCCCTTTGGATTTCCAATCGGCTGAGCCTGTTTTGAAGTTTTTACGACAACGCCTTCTATAAAAACCTTATATGCCCCAAGGGCATAACATAAAACCCTTGCCCTGAGGGTTGTGGGGGAGTGTCTTCCGCAAAAACATATTTTCTATCCGGAAATCAACTACGCTGAACAAAATGGTTATCTCAAAATTTTGATTGGATGTGTTTGGGGGAATAATAAGCGTGGGGGGGGCGAGTTGTCCTCCAATCACTTTCGAATATTAAAAAGGGCACTAGAGCACTTGATTTCCAATCGAATGAGCCCCCTTTAAAATTTCTACGACAACCCCTTCCATATGAAGTGCCTCTGGAAAAAAAAATATAATAATAATAAAACATTGGAGCCGTATGGCCTTTACTACATAGGCAACGCTATAGTGTTGCCTCTGATAGTAACATTCCACTAGTAATAAAAATTATTTTTAGTAAGTGCCAATTTTGTCCTGGTCTTCAGAAGGGACGCGGGCGTCAATCCCACTCATCTTATATTCCACTTGTCTGAGTTTGATTCAGTTATTTAGTTCAATAGTTTTAGTTGTAATAGTAGAAATTGTAGTAGCATGTTTAATCACAATCGCAATCTCAGTATCCCAAGTTTAAAATCTTCTCTAAGAAAAATTCTAAGAGCATCATTATTTCAGCTCGGTGAATGGATAGATCTGGCATTAATGGATTGAAAATCTTATGTATTGCCAATTACACTAATTGTACCTTATTATTACACTGCAAAAGTGCCAAGAAATGCAAAGGGCTGGATGGCATTGGTGATTCGTGTTCGACTCTAGCGCCAGTTTCCACTTTTTTAAGTTACACATATTCTTTGATCTAGTCCTTCCAACTTAACACACAAATATTGCAGTAAAACGACAAAACATTGTTTAAGGTCGAATCATAATTAGACAAATTTTTTAGTTCTCTTGGAGGAAAATACTTTGCTAAGTTGAAAAATAGAAATTATAACTTCAGCGTTCTTGACTATGGTGGTGAAATTAACCGAAAGTTGCTTAAGGACGTTCGATAAAAGAAATTTCACTTTGCGAGTCTCAGCGTCGGCTAACAGTCTCAAAGACAAAGGGCCCCTTGCAATTTTTTTCATCCCCAAACGGCGCTTCCGAAGCATTTTTTGTATAAATTAATTGGGGATCTTAGATGTGTCAACTGTTGGAAAATCTAACGAGAGGCTAGTTTAAAACAAAGGAAATTTATAATCTCTTACTAACTGTTAAGCAAAAGGCAGTCTAATCAATGTACGTACAGCAAAAATAATGTCAATCCTGTGTCCGCAAAGATTTCAATCAAAGCAGTTAACACAATAGGGAACTTCCTAATTTGTCAATTTATTCAATGAGACTACTTTTGAGCTGATTTTCAATGTTTTCCAGGCAGGTATACTAAAATATTTTTAGGGACTGCCATTTCCTGGAATTTAAAAAGAAAATTCTGCTCCGTTCAATAATAATAATAAAAAAAAAACTAAATGTAAGTTTGATTAAATCTGAATATCTCTATCTTAGGTATAGAACTGAAGGAGTTAGATGATTTTTCTAAGATTCAAATGTCAGGTTTTCTAAAAGTAGATGTCAGGTTTTACCTTTTTTGTGGCGTTTATTCGGATCTCTCCGAATACCTTTTTTGCAAGATGTCATTGTGTGCGTTTTTTAAAGGAGACTGTGTTCTATATACTAACTTAGTCCAAAACATTCTATAATTAGGAAGAAATAATTTAAAAAATGAGAGAATCGTTCCAATCATTTCTGTCCTTTGGCATTTTGAGGCTCTTTTGGCAAAGTATATTTGGCTGTTTGGTGGCAAAGAATAGGCGGCACAAATGGCTGTTTGGGGTCACAAATTTAGCAAAGTATATTTGGCTGTTTGGTGGCACAAAATAGCAGCAGACTTCACTTTACTTTTGCCGGTTTTATTTTGCTTTTTTTATAGGGCTGAATGTATGGTGAAATCGAAAATCAAATTTATGGCGAATTACTCAAAATAGTGATTACCATTCCTAATTATCCTAAATCAGAGTCAATGGTGAATTTGTTTGTACGAAACCAGTTTTATTTCAAACTATGTTTTTAAACTTTCAGTTGCTATAGGCTGTAACATAAGAAAACAAACCAAATTTACACTTTCAAATGATGTAACTTTGATTAAATCTGAATATCTCTATCTTAGGCACAAACTGGAGGAGTTAAATGATTTTTCTAAGATTACCGGGAAAGCAGGTGTCAGGTTTTACCTTTTTTGTGGCGTTTATTCGGATCTCTTATCAAAGCTATACAAGTCATGGCAAGACCATCCAATCAATTCTGAATAGTTTGGCCACTCAAACTAAAAAAGCTTGTAGTGGATGAGATAGGGTGATTCCTTAAAGTATCGAACCACCTGAAAGTGCAGTGGCTATTCGCAATTTTTTGGTATAGGAAAAATAGCATTGGATACAAATTATGGTGATAAGCCTTAAGCAAGTTTAGATTATTCTCGAAAAAAATTCAAAGAACATAATAATTCTGGCTATATCTGGCTCGGTGAATGGCTACATCTGAGACTAATGAATCCAATGATGTAAGCATCTTGTCCTCTTGGTCGAAGTTACAGCTGTACGCCTGTCGCAACATTGCCCTATATCAGAGGGATAACTTAAGCTTAAAGAGGAAGACACGAGAATAAAATTAATTTCGCTATTAGTAACAGGAATTTTCAGAGGTTTTGAGTTCTGGGGGCAAGAACAGGTTTGGAAATTGATGTTAAGAAGACTAAATCGCTGAGACTGGGAACAAGTGAAGGTGAAAAGGTGATGTTGGGTAACGAGAAGATCGATCAGGTGGATAGCTCACTTACCTGGGTGGTATTATTATTAAAGATGGCAGGCACAGTGAAGATGTTAAAAATAGATCAACCAAGGCCCAGGGTGTTTTTTCACAGTTGAAAAAAGTTTGGAAGAAAAGGAAGATAAGACTCCAAATCAAGATTAAAATAATTTAAGCTACAGTGATGACAGTGGTCAAACATGGTTCTGAAACATGGGCGTTCCGAAAAAAAGGTGCTAGATTTGCTAGATGTTTCCCAGAGAAATGTCCTATGGATTGTTTTGGGTACCTGATTGACTGACCGTATTTCAAACAGTAGGCTATGCGAAAGATGTGGCTCTATCTCGCTTTTTAGGGCTACAATAAGAGAAAGGTTGAGATGGCTAGGACAACTTGTACGAATGAAGGGTGACAGATTGCCAAAGGCTGTCCTTCTCGACCATCCATCTAAGGCCAAACGAAAAGCAGGTCGTCTCCAAATGGGATCGGAGATCAAAAGGAAGGATTTAAGGGAATTAGAACTTAGTTGGAGGGTCTAAAGAGGGAGGCTTTGAATAGATTAAGATGGAGGAGGAGCGTACGTAGCTGTGTCGGCCTCAAGCGGCTTGGTGCTGCAGTAGTATTTAAAACAGGACAATCACAGTGCTAACTTTAATAAGCGACTACATTTTATTGCACACTAAGCACATTAAGATACTAACCTCTATAAAATTTGGCCTAATAGACGTTTATATATATATATATATATATATATATATATATATATATATATATATATATATATATATATATATATATATATATATATATATATATATATATATATATATATAAACTTTACAGAAGACCTATAAAAGAAATAAAAAGAGTCTGACACAATAAAAGATTTAGTTTATTGATATATTCCTTAAGTTAATAAAAAAAAGGAAAACAAGTACGCAGCATTCAAAACGCACCTAAATACTATCCGTCCAAAACTTAAGCAGCTGTAACCCAGCAGAAAAACTTCAACAATTTCATTTAAAACCTACTGCAAATACACATTAGAAGTAATAGCCCACTGTAGCAAAGCCTTCAGAGCTGGAGAAAAAGCGCCAACTTCGGTATAAGAATACTTCTCCAATTCTTGATGCACACTAAGCCCGTGGCATAATCTCCAGCCTTGACATGATCAACCAGCTTTTGGAGATTACCGATTGCGAGTGGCGAAAGCTATAAAAAGAATAAAATATATACAGGAAGAGAGCAGGCATGTAGGTTGGGATTAAAAAACATATAATGACCAAGATGGTCATACACAACGTTTGACAAATAAAGGAGACAAAAATAAATACAAAAATTTCCTGCCCATCCAACTATTTGAATGCTCTTTCATTTGTTTTGGCTTGGTTTTTGTTTTATATTTAGTTTTTTTTTTCCTCCGTCTTTGTCTTTTAGCGCTGAGGACAGCTTGGCAGATGTCCTTGCCGGTTTGTCTTTTCGTTTTTTTCTTTTCCATTGACAGAAAATCACCCTCCTTTTGATTTCTAAATTATTTTTGTATTTATTTTTTTTTCTTCAAGTGTTTCCTTTTTTTTTGTCAAAGGCTGGGATTTATTCGGAGGGATATTTCAAGGGGTGGGTAATATCAAATTAAAAATAAAACCTCGTCAATCAGACGAACAATATGAGTATATTAGCAATATCTTAGGAACAGTTTCGTGTGTAAAGTTGAAACTTACAGGCCTTTTCATGGGGGATGTGAGGCTAACCCAAAGAAAATATTTGCATCCTAGTGCTACTGCTTCTACTCATACTACTGCTACTACACCTGCTACCAGAGCTAAAACTATTACTATTAATATTACTGCTACTGCAATAACTACCGGTGTTACTACCACTACTACTAAAGTTAAGGGTATTACGGCGAACATTTTTAGGCAATATTGAAACTGTATTGAACTAATCAAAACAACTATGCTCACCAAAGTATAAATATGTATAAACAGTAGCAAAAAGTTTGTTTTAAAGGGGACACATGAAAGCGCGCTGACTGGGAAGTTACCAATACGTCAGAGCAATATCCCATTGTAATGAACTAAAAAATTGTTAGTGCGCGCGCGCGAACGGTGGAGTCCCAAAGAGAGGTGTGCCATTGATGTATCCCAAAAAACTTTAATGGAGAGTTTAGGGCTTTTCGCTACAGTTTATATATATTTATGCTGTGATGTCCACACAGGTTGTTAGGAGGACGTATCAACGACGCTTCAGGAACGGCTGATGGTTCAAAGCTTTAATTGGAAACTTAATCAATTAGGTGGACGCTTTCAAGGAACATTTAGGTGAACCTTAAGCTAAACCAAAGCGAACTATGAGCATGTAGATTGTCAATAGGGTAACAAACCAATATCTCTGGAGCGGCATAAATTATTAAATTAGACATTCCAGAGCAAGTTGTGGTGGATTTCGAACTAGCCAGAAGAAATGTGTAAACTTTTAATGCTTTTACGGTTACTCTAACAAATGAAGCTAGGGGTATTAAGGTGAAACTGCTACGGAACGTTTTAGGGGGATATTCAATTAAAAAAAAAAAAAAAAAAACACTATATGCGTGCAGGTTTTCAAAAGGGCATAAAAGCAATATCATAGGCAACGCTACTCTATAATAGCTAGCAATATCATTGAAAATTGTAAAGGAGGTAAACTGATTGGAAATTAAAAGTTCTAGTGCCCTTTTTAAGAGTCAAAAGTGATTACAAGGCAAGCAGTCCTCCTCCTTAGCCCATAATTTTTTGGTCTAAAAAATTATTTTCTTAAGATTTTGACAGAATATGTTTTGGGGAATGATAGGCTTGCGGGGAGGGGCTGGTTGCCCTCTATTTACTTTTGACTCTTAAAAGGGGCACTAGATTTTCTGACTTCCAATCAAATGAACCTCGTCCGATCCGAAGTTTATACAACCATCCGTTCCATAAAAACCTTATATTCCCGGGAGATAATTTACAACTCTTTCCCATGGACTCTGGAGGGGTGTCTGGGGGGGGGGGGGGCTAATCGCAATCCATCACTTTCGACTCTTAAAATAGAACTAGAACTTTCAATCTCCAATTAAAAGAGCTTCCTCTAAGGTTATAAAACAACTTAAAAAAAAAAAAAATAACATGCCTCAGGGGCATTACTTACAACCCCAGGTTCTGAAGGGTTGTTTCAACCCCGAAGGTCTTCTTATATGATCTTGAAACTATTTTGAATAAAACATTTTATCAAATGCATTTGGAGAAAAGAGGACGTGAGGGGGGGGGGGGCTAGTTGGCCTCCGATCCATTTGACTTTTAAAAACGTCACTAGAACTTCTGATTCCCAATCCAATGAGTCCCCTCCAAGTTGAAACAACTACCCTTTCTATAAAAACCTTATATACCCCCATGGGCGCCCATAAGGGGGAGGGGGGGACGTCCGCCCCCCCCCCTGGCTGAATGATGCTGCCATAGTTTTATATTTTTGTTCTGAGATTTCTATTGTATAGCATTAAAAGTGCCAATTAGACCAGGTTTGCCCGCCCCCTGGAATTCAGCTTATGGGCGCACATGTATACCCCCAGGGAATAACTAGGGAGTATCATCCCCAAAGACATAAATACTAAACCTTTCGATTATGCTGGACAAAATAACTATCTCAAAATTTTGATTGGATGTGTTTGGGAAAATGATGTGCGTGGAAAGGGAGTCTGGTTACCCTCCAATCACTTTTGACTATTTAATAGGGTCCATTTATTTTGCAATAGATTGAGCACCTTCCAAGGTTTGTACAACAGCTCCTACTGTACGAACTGTCCTGGTCTAAAAAAAAAAAAAAAATGTGTCGACATCGTTCTTTACTTGTGCAGCGCCCCTGCGCTTCCTATGATATTGCAATCCCATCTAGTTTTGGGACAAAAAAAAAAAAAAAAATAATACATTGTACCCACATCGCTCTTTACTTAGGCAGCGCAATATGCGCAGCCTATGACCATATGAGGATTATCTTCATATAAATTATCTTCAAGTTATTTCAAGATTCCTTCAAATAAATTACAGAATCTTCTCTCGAACCATGGAATTATTGGGGAAGGGACGACCAGAACACTTTCACCCTACTTATAGGCCTGACTCCGTCTAATTCTGCTAATCATCTAATGCAAGATTCGTAGGATTAGCAAAAATCACAAAACGACTTTGCATTAAGCTAAAAAATAGCACCATCTATGCAAATTGCTATCGAAGGCAGTGCAAATTTTTACATTTAATCACATAGATTTTTTTCAGCTTTCAGCAGAGTCGACTTACGAAATACAGAATTCTCGTTTTAATTATTCGTACAAAGTCAATATATCAGAACCAGAGTTAAACACTACTCTGAACAGCTTCAATACATCATCGACGACAAGACCTATAGGGGGGGGGGGGTATTTTTTCGGGGATGACGTTTACAAAATGAATTTGAGAAACACATCCAAAATGTGTTTTTATGCATTTTTATTAGGTTTTACGAGTCGGACAAACATTTCAGTGGGGGAGGTCAGAACCCCTCACCCTCCTCTGAACACGGCCTTGGATACAAAAAAAGGTAATAAAGATACGTTTGTGCCAACAGGGTGATCTTAACATGTGTTGGAATCAAGTTCCCAACATACCGGCACCGATAACTGGAAACACAAACTTCATGTAGTTCACATGCACGTGTTTCGCGGAAATCAACATCAATTATGTTATGCTCACTAAGAAAAAAACATTAAATAAAATCATAAAGCTTGATATTGATTAATATGCAATAGCTATAAAAAGTGCTATATAAACAGAAAATTAACATACCCCTCCCATCCTCAATTTCTCGTAAAGCATCTGCATCTTCTTGGCCACTTCGTCCAGCTTTCTTTTCATTGTCTGAAATTTATAAATTAATAATAATTTTAATAAGAAATAATTAATCAAAACATTCCATTCATTTGCAATAAGAGCTCGTTTAACTTCTTAAAATTAATCTTGTCTTCCACCGGGGTTAGATTAAAACTGTTTAGCAGGTACGAAGGTAACAAACAAAGATTTGATATATTTATTTCTATTATTTTAATAGATAATACATCCATTCACTTTGTTAGCAGTAGAGGAAATATTGAGCAGTATTTGAGAATAAACTTTTGTTTACTTTTCGTTTTCAACTAAAGATTTCCCTCATACTAAATAACAATTTGGAGGAAACCAACCACATTCTTTAAGAACCCATACCTTTTGATAGTATTTCCAATTAATAAGATAATTAAAGAACAACTCCATTTTTGTCTATATTCCCTACTAAAAATATGAAGATACATCTAACTTGGTTGCATTTTCAAATTTCGTAGTAGGGAATTTTATACTATGTAATAGGGGCAGTACCCCATTACACCTTACACGGTGATACCCTATAAGATACCCAGTATAAAATTACTATGGATAATAGGACCTTTTTTCCAAATCTATGAAGCAGACTCATTTTATAGCTGACGAATCCCGAGCCCTCGCACAACATTTAAGAAGCCAAAAAAGATTTGGTTCTATAAAAAAAAAGTTACAAGGTGAGCACACACATCGTTTTAGTCAATACTAATCTCATATAAAATACTGATATTTTCCTTTCTTTTAATTTATCCCTTCTACCAGGGTAGTAAACTTACCCGTGGGATTAAGCAAAAAAAAAAAAAAAAAACGAAAAAAAAAAACCAGAGAAATGGGCCAAAACTAATTCATATATACCAATATCCACGCACAGAATTATTGCTCTACTTTTTTAAAAACAATTTTTATTAAATTTCGTGTGCTTAGCCCGGAGAGGATTAAATCTTCAAAGAAAACCAAATACCTGTTTACCGGTCGGTAATGCTATGTTATGGATTATTTTGATGGAGAGGTAGACGTGGTCTCGGCATGAAGCTTTACAATTCACAATGAAGTGGAAGCGATTTGAAATCGCTAGTATAGCGTAGTATGTATTGTTAATGTGAAGCATGAAGAGCAAAACGAGATTGTACAATTTATCGAAACTAAAAAGAGAAAAATACTGACAAAAAAAAACAAACTACTTTGTCTAAAAAAAAAACAACAAAAAAAAAAAAAGCAAACGAATGCTTTTTTCTTCCTATCAGAAAAAAAAAACACACAAAGTACAGCATTTTACAGCTAGAAATAAAATCATGGAATAGAAGAAGTAAAAGAAACTCACCCCACTAATCATCTAACTAAGTTTGTCCAAAATCGAGTAATATTTTATAGCTAGCAAAACAACTAAGTAGCATTTTAGGACTGGAAAGAGGTTAAGATTTTAAATTAAAAAGACCCAAGTTACTAGGAATTGGTTTATGATCGTCTCTCGAGGATATCACTAATGAACTAATAAGGGTATTTCAATCCAACGAATTATATCATACATTTAAAATTATATTGATGGTTAATTAGTGTTGTTAATTATATACATACGACAATCCGATGTTCTACTTGTTTCACTGGATGTTACCAATCTGCACTCAATAAGGCAAAACAACCTAATAGTTTCAAAAATGATACATTTATTTTGAAATGCTTTGATTGCTCAGCTCTATAATTGATATAATTTATTGAATAATAATAATAATGAGTTTTATTATAAGCCTAAGAAGGCCAAACAAAACAGTATTCTAAGACACAGATCACACTATAAAAACTTTAAAAATAATCTAATTTCCCCTTGCCTAAAAAACAACTGCCCAGAAAAAAAAAAACTTTAAATTACTTTTTTTTATCACTTCATTAGTATATTCAAAAACCTAAAAGATTGCCCTTTATAAAGTTTCCTGCAGGATCTCCGGAAACTCCATAGTATCAGCCTAAAAAATTTACTTCTTAAATAAGAAAGGTGGAGGCACCCTGCTAGAATATGTGCCACATCCTCCGCTCCCACATTTCATCTTCGAGCGAATATCATTGAAAAATAGAAATAAGGTGTTGTTCGTAGTGCTAGCTACCGCTGGCACCACTTATTGGGGTGTAAGTACGGGTGTCGCCACTTATTGATGCAAAAATGGCGCAAAAAGGTTGCTATGCCACTTACTCGAAGGGGAGAACCCCTTGTCGGCCCAAATGGTAGTGAGATCCCCGCTCTTACCCCAACGGTTCTGCAAATATCGGGTTTGGTACTACCCTATTTACAGTATACCCTGTCCCAGGGTATGATAACGCGATCGAGTGGTCAAATGGCCACTTTCTAAAGCCAAATGTACCCGCCTTGGGATACGGCTAGAAAATATCTTAACTCTCTCCTTGGAGGTAACAAACCTCCCTGTCAATATAATAATGACGGTAACTCGTAGCTCTATTCCTACCCTGCCTGGGTTACGGAAAATAGTACACAGTTTGTAGAAAATACCTTACTTGTATTCTTCCAAAAAGGGTCACAAATGACAATAGAAATATCCTTCCCCAATCGGGGTCAAAACGCAGATTCTTTTCCCAAACGGGGTTTAAAACATAGACTCTTTCCCCAAACGGGGTCAAAACATAGACTAAAAAACAATAATAATCTTTACACAACTGTTCATATGGGTGGACCTCCGCTTGGCCCAGCCAATCAGCTACATCCTCATTCAAAACCCAATTCAACTTCTTAGATTTATTTTTCAATGACTCCCAAACCAGGAAGTATAAAAATAAACTTGACTCAAAGCTTCCCTATTGCAAAACCATTATCGCTTAGTAACGGGAATTTAACCTGTCTTTTGAAATTATACTATAAGCAAATGTAATTAAGAAAAAGAAAACAGGTCATTTATCTGAAAGGAAAAGAAACAGGGGTGGAACCCCAACAACTCCCCCCGTAAGATAAATGACCTCCCACGCGCTACCTTGGTCCACCCTTACAAACATAAACACTTAACTTCAACTTTACAAAATCCATTTGCCTTCTCTCTTCCACCGCTTGGCTCTGCATCGGTCGTCCTCGACACGTCCCTACTGTAGGACCACCATGGTCTAAATCGCATAGCATCCGCACTAGATTTTGCAAGTTGAAATCTTCAAGATTCGTAGGTAATGATTGTGCGCAGCACAATTCAAAACAACAAATTTTCTCGCTCTCACGAATTTACATTTGAGAGGAGCAGAGAATCAGTTTCTGGCACATGTGATGATGCCAGCCATCCTGAAAGATTTGGCTGCACTAGCCTCTTAATTTCCATCTGTGGAAACAACCCCACATCTCAATCAAAAAGTAAATTGCCCCTTGGCATGATTTCAAATAATCTAAGGCCGAAAATACAAAGGCCTGTGAAAACGGTAAGGGTACTGGAAATGAAGTAAAATTTTTCGCGAACCATGAATCGCCTTTTTTCTGGGTTCCCTCCCCTGGGATAATCAAATGCAGATTATGCGTTGATGCTAATTGAAAATTAGCATCAACGCATACGCTCTTTTATCTTTCTCTCTTTGTTTCCTATCTTCTTCCTCTTTTTGCCCTCTGGCTTTTCTTTCAGCCTCTTCTTTTGTTCTCTATCTACCCTCTCTTTCTCTTTTTCTTGTCTATCTTTCTCTCTTTCTTGTCTATCTTTCTCTCTTTCTCGTCTATCTTTTTAAATTTTGTCCATACGGGCCTGATGAAGTATTTAATTGGCTTGCCTATCTTTTTCAATTTTATCTATCTCATCCTGTAATTTTTTCATATACTCTAGGTGCTTTCTTTCGGTTACCTCTCTGGCTATCCTCTCAAACTCCATGTTTTCTCTCTCTCTCTCTTGCTCCAAATTTAATATACGTTGTCTCATATCTTTCTCCCTTTCTTTTCTATCTCTCTTTCCTTTTATTCTATGGGCTTCACTCTCCCTTTCCGGTCTTGAATTAATCGCTCGAATGATATTCAATTCGCTCGAACACGAAACCAGATCCCTAATATTTCGGACGGTTTTAAATGATACTCAGAACCAAAAACTTCTTTAACATGGGCATAAAGGTTCAACTTTTTGGACCTCCTAACTGCCTGAATCTAAACCTGGTTTTCAATTCTGCTCCTCTACTGAGACACTGTACATAGTCGTTTAGTACTGCTGTTTCATCGCGTGTTTAGCTCAATCAATTGAGCGTGATAGTTTTTCAAGTGGTAATATTAGCTCTATCCTCAAGCAAGGAAAAGATACTAAAAACTGTAGTAGCTATGAGCCAATCATTGTATATTATTTTTGAAACGAAGTTTCGGAACATTTATTACTACCAGAAATTGACCCAAAATGGATTTCACGCTATGCAAATTGATTTCCTCATTTGTTTTATCTGCCCAAAGACTCACCGGTTCACTATATTTTAAATCTCTATATGAGAGAAACGATTAACCCATTAAAAATGCAGTTAGATTCAGAGATTCACGTAATTACTTAACAGTGGATATCTCTGGAGGATCTGGTAATGTTGTTCAAATTGCCTTATAGCATCTGGAGTCAATTAACTACTCCAGTCAGCTTTGTTATATAGGTATTCTGGTACTAAAGTTCATGTGAAATGGAAAAAGTGAGCTGTCAAAGCCTCTTCCTACTTGAAACGGAGTTCGTCAAGGAGCTGTTTTGCAGCCTTGTATAAATAAATGGGCGTTAGATACCCCTGGGTATCCCTGCGGAATCCCTTTTCAGTTTCGATGTTTAGTTGTAGAGTTGGTTTGTTATACATAAGATATGCTGATGACATTCTTCCACCAAGTCACTTGAAAAAGTTTCATTGATAATTTTTCTTTACTTCAGGTGCGTCTTACTTCCCGCGGCCTCTCAGTTAGCCCTTCTAAGTGCGAGTTTATTCGTTTTAATAGTCGTTGCAAAGTAACGGCTTAAGATCTCGAAAATACTTCTCTTCCTTGATCTTCGCAATGGGAACTTGGTACATATACTCACTTTCGTCTATGTGCTCACTTCTAATAAACAGAGTAGTCAAGAACCAAAGGGTAGAATACAGAAAGATTTCACCCAATAAAGGAAAACATAACCGACAGGGTCTTTACAGTTCGTACTAAAGTTTTAATTCCCAGTTATTCTTTTCCTTTCCGGTACAACCCATTTACCATATGAAAAGCATTGTATTACCCATCGTGTGTCACATTTGTGGCATGTGGCATCGTGTGGTATATTTTATACCGAACAGAATATTTAGGGGACAAGTTTACTCTTTTTGGTACACATCTCAAATAAGGGTCTGAATGAGGCTCTGAGTACGAGAAGTTGAATCTTATTTCTATGCGTCACCCTCTTTTTCATTTTTACGTTCCTGAACCAACAACTTTTAGTTTAATGTTCAAGAAAATATACAATTGTAACTTTTATGTAAAAACTTGATACACAATTATTGGGGTATAGTTTTTCAAACTTCCACGTTTGAATTTTGGAACTATCAAACAGATAAAAGAGGAATCATTTATATGTGGTATCATTATAACTTTCTTTGAGGTCTTTGTCATTTGTAAATATGTTGGTGTATTTTCTTGTAAAAGAAAGTTATAATGATAGATAATTTGGTTTATTTGTTTTATTATTTTTATATTAATTAGTTTATTTTGAATTTTTTTATTATTATTACTTGTTTTTATAGGAGACACGTAGGGTCACCATCCGGAAGAGTTTAGAAGTATGGTAAGAAATAGCCACCGTATGAAGGACTTCCTGTTGGGGGAGGACGCCCTTTTCCACGGGAATGGCAAATTTTTTTTTTATTGGATGGTTTTTGGTAGTATATGGTGACTTGAAGTGTGTCCAGTTCGGCTACTATTTAATAAAAAGAGTATTTGACGTCTAAAGTTAAACTTAGATGCATTTTGAATTCAAAATTTGTCGTCACTGAGAGGAGAGGAGGTGGGTTTATTTAAAAATTTAATATTAAAAAAAAAGAAAAAAAAAAGAAAAAAAAAAAAAGTAGCTGAATTTAGCATTAACAGGTTACGTTAATAAACTTCTTAAAAAAATTTTTGTTTAAAAGCATCTAGATTAAAATAAAGGTAAAAAAAAAACAATAGTAAAAAAATTTGAAAAATCTAAAAAAAAACTTTGCATAGTGGGAAAAGTTTATTTCCACTTTCAAATCCGGACAATAATATTTATATTGAGGGAATAATTAAGCTTTCTGGGGCCAAAAACCGTGTTTACAAAATACTTATAGACATAAAGAAAAAAAAGAGGAAAATTCACCGGTGCGGTTGCAGTAGTCGTTGAACAAACAATTTCTCTTAATTTTTCCAAAGTGTCATAAATAACAACATATTCTGCTGGCAGCGAAGAAGCATCAGCGCCATAGTCGGATTCCGTTTGAATATCAGTCATTCCTTGATTGTAAGAAGCCTTGTACTGCTGAGGCATAGCTTCGTATTGATTCTGAATAAAGAAAAAAAAAATGTTATCCACGCTGAGTTTAGACTACAGAAGAAATACCTACACAATATTCTGGACTCAATTCAAAAATGAAACAAAACCTCTAGCATCGTGAAAGTAATGGCGCCAACTGAGGTGGGGGAACCCCCCCCCAGACTTTGGAAAATACCTCTTTTGGTATTTTCATTGAAATATACTCTTTTTGGTATATTCAGTGAAAAATTGAAGAGTGACAAAATCGATCCCCTCCCAGATTTTGAAAAATGAATTTTGAACTCATTCCCCGATGCATTTTCGAGAATTGACGCCCATACGTAAATATAGTCCTATGACTAGCAGGTAACAAGGCAGAAGCGTCTAGGGGGGAGGTAAAAAAATTAGGGATTTGCCTTACGAAAAAATGAATTTTTCAAAATCCAGGGGGATTCCAAAAGATTTAGAGAGGACACAGGCCTCTCCACCCCTCCCACGTTAATTGGTGCCACTGCGTAAATATAGTCTTAGGAACAGCAATGGTAGCAAAACACTTAGTTCTTTTGCTAAATGCTCGAAGCAAAGACGAGGCAGATTTGAGTGTTTGTTGAAAATGGATATGAACGAGACTTGTATGAAACAGTACTAAGACTTGCGCTGCGATTCAAACACATTAGTAAAACATGACTATCAGCCCATAAAAACCGGCAATTAAATAATAGTTTGGCAAATAAGAAGAAATAAATCGAAATAATAATCAGAAGAATTTACTTTACTTTAATTATAATTATGATCTTATCAAATATGATTTGAATAAATAATTATATATAACTATAATTATAATAAAATAACTTAAATAATTAAAATGATAATATAATTAAAATATAGTTATAGTTTAATTTAGGTACAAGCTATGAACACAGTACTGTGCACTTTCAAAAAAGCTATTTATTATTATTTTTCACTTTTTTTAAGCTTAGGGACCTATCTTTCATCAGTATTTTAACGCCATGTCGATAGGATTAGGGAATCAAGAGGATTATTCAACAGGATAACGAGAGGAACCAAACATCAGGGAGAGGGATCCCAGGGCAACACACGGTTTAGTTTTTAATACGTTGTTAGTAAATTAGTCTCTCAACTAAATTTCGTTAAAACTGAGTTTCTTAAGTTATTATGCATTATTACGGCTCAAGGAACCGTAATAATGCGTAAAGCGTAATGAGCGTAAAGAGAAAGAAAAAAGGAATCATTCGACTTTGAGTCATGAGATTAAGCATAAAGAAATGATAAGGGGCAGGGACTTTGATCCAGGGAATTAAGCACAAATAAAGCATAAGGAAGAGACATAAGCACAAGAAAAGGCATAAAGAAAGAGACGGGAAAAAAAATTACTCTTGACTTTGAGCCACGAAGTTAAGCAAAAAGAAATCATAAAAAGAGACATAAGCACAAGAACAGACATAAAGGGGATAAGCATAAAGAAAGAGACAGGAAAATTAAATTACTCTTGACTTTGAGGCAAGGATTTAAGCATAAAGCAAGCATGAGAAAGAGACATAAGCACAAAGAAAGAGCCAGAAAAAAGAAATCACTTGATTCTGAGCTAAGGAATTAAGCGTTAAAAAAGACAGAAGCTTAAGGAGAGACATAAAGAAGACATAAACATAAAGAAAGAGACAGAAAAAAGAAACTAATTGACTTTGAGCCAGGGAATAAAGCACAAAGGAAGAGACAGAAGCATAAGAAAAGACGTAAAGAAGACATAAGAAGAAACATAAGCAAATAGAAAGAGACAGAAAAAGGAGCCATTTGACTTTGAGCCAGGGAATAAAGCATAAGGAAAGCCGAAGGAAGAGACATAAGCATAAGAAAAGATATAAAGAAGACACAAGCATAAAGAAAGAAACAAAAAAATACAAATCACCTGACTTTGAGCCGAGAAGTTTGTCAGCATTTGTGTTTGCTGCCAAGAATCCGACATCATGGGTTGACTTTGTGAAGAAGGCACTAAGTGCGGTTGCAAATTCACTTGCTCTGGCACTGGCAGCGGTGTTGGGTCAGATATTTGAAACCGCTGTGAAGGAGCAGGAGCATGGCGCAAGAGCTGAGGGGGAGTAGGATTATATCCTTGTTGCAACCGCATATTAAACTGAGAAGCAGGAGGCGGTGTTGGATTCATTCTTTGGAGTTGCGGCGGAGGAGCAGCGTTGCGCGGGGGGTGAGGAAGAGTGGGATTATACCCTTGCTGCGACTGCAAGCTTAGCTGAGAAGCAGG
The DNA here is from genome assembly GCA_027921565.1 of Artemia sinica. Taxonomy (NCBI): domain Eukaryota; kingdom Metazoa; phylum Arthropoda; class Branchiopoda; order Anostraca; family Artemiidae; genus Artemia; species Artemia sinica. The sequence goes on from CM051265.1 coordinate 59,888,410, forward strand.
AGGTGGTGTTGGATTCATTCTTTGGAATTGTTGCAAAGGAGCAGGAGGTGATGTTGGATTCACTCGTTGGAATTGCCTTGGCTTGCTCGGTACTTGGGAGGGCATGGGGTTATACATTTCTTGTGAATATGAATTTAACTTTGGCTTGCTCGGTACTTGGGAGGGCATGGGGTTATACATTTCTTGTGAATATGAATTTAACTGAGGGGCTGGTGAGTAACCATCTGAGTTGAAGCCAATATTACCTAAAAATGAATTAAAACAAATAGCAAGCCTACTAAACAAATAAAATAAACATATATAGAGCTGAAATAGCTTCTATTTCATAGTATATAAAAAACAGAAGACAAAAAAAAAGCTGCCTATAGAGCCCAAGAAAAGACTAGGCTACTATGAAGTATAAGTAGACGAACAAAAGAGAGAGTCACAATCTTTAGATGACTAGTTAGACCTGAGGCATTTTCTCTCCCTAACTATGTTCAATATTGTAAATGATAATAATAATAGAAACTCTGAATAACTTCAAAATCTTGAAGTAAAATAGAATGACTAGGACTTGTTTAAGTAAATTATACGAAATCCAGTCACTTGCAAATTTCTGAGAATATATATATTCAGCTAGATAAGCAGACATAAGGATGGGGCATTTTTTCAGCTTTTGAGACTCATTCTGAATTCATGAAACAGAATTTAACAAATTCACAGGAATGCTTAGAGCTAAGTAAGGGGAATTTCTGAAAAGAAAACTACCCTCTCTACCACTCCACCCCTTGGGGCATAAACATTGTAAAAGCAAATATTTTGTTCTTCTATTTTTAATGATCTCTTTTGCCGTTTGACAAAAAAGGAAAAATCGCAAATTTCCTATTTCAAGATGCACATTTAGGCTAATGCTGACATTTTTGCTTGACTAAAACTAAGCAGAAGTTCCTCACCTACCCAAAAAACCCTAAGGTACAGCCATAATTAACCCCATTTCACTCCCATCCCCTCCTTTATATGCAGTATTTGTCACGAGGTACAAAACACCGTTAGAACGACAACAATTCACCAATGCAAAAATAATTAATACCTATTACGAACTAGTAGCAGGCTATTCTGATTTTTGTAAATTATTTGGTGATTCTGATTTTTTTTTTTTTTCTCATCTTTTTATTTCTCCTTTCTGAAAAGAGTGCTTTTGTTTTCGATGTTCCATTTTGTTTTGGATAAAGAAGACGTATCGAGTTCTATTTCTCTGTCTACCTTTATTAAAAGTTGGTGCTTTGTTTACTATGTTGATTCAATTAAAAACAAGTTCATATGCAATTATAAAAAAAAACAATAGATATAAACCTTTAAAAATGTTTTCAAAGAAAAAAAAAAGAATTTCAAAGTAACAAGCGACTTTAAAACTTAAAAAAACAGAAATAAAGCCATACATACAGTAGAACTTAAAACAAACAGAAATAACTGAGAACGAATAAATGAAGCCTAGAACAGAATGAATAAATGAAACCTAGGTATTCCACAATGGAATACCTCAAGGTGCTTTCCTAGGCCCCATCCTCTTTTCAGTTATGATTAACAGCCTTGGTAAGGAACTTCCTGACAGATAGAAATTCGAGGATGGCCTAATGTTGTTGAAACTTGTTTCAGAAATTTAATAAGCAGCCCTATGAGCATTCTCAACCAAATTGGAGATGATGCCTCGGACTTATCCATGAGAGTAAACCCCTGTAATTCCATGCTTAAATCCTCGTCCCATTTTTTTAATCCTATCCTTCCTGACATTTCTGAGTCCCCCTTTAAATTACTTGGCGTCACAATTTCTTCTAATTTAAAGTGGGATATCCATTTTACAGATATAATCCAAAGAGCTAATGTGTGAATCTCCCTCCTTAAGCTTCTAAATAAATTTAGGGCCCCCTTCCCATTCCTTAGGCATTTATACTTCCTTTGTCCGTCCCCATCTCAAATATGCTTGTCCAGTTTGGCACCCTGGTATCTCCCGCGAAGAATCAGACAAAATTGAGTCTATCCAAAAAATGCCCTACGAATAATTTTCACAGCAGACAAGGTACAATAACAAACCCTCAGAGGTCTGATTTATTAAATGGCTTGATTTCTCCTCGTTTTAGTTCTCAGTATCGCTCTTTATTTTTCTTTGAAACAGTTTTTTTTTTTAATGTTAAAACTAATTAAAACCATAAAAATAGAAAAAAAGCTTGGTCTCGTAAATACCTCAAAAGCCTTAGTCCCGCTCCCTTGTGCATGTCTTCGTTTTTAAGCAAGCCAATCCAAACATCTTTTGGATTTTAAGAGAAAGGTAAAAGAATATTTATTAAAAAACGGTTAATAAATGTGTGAATTTAATTTAATTTATTATTATTAATATTATTTATTTATTTTTTAATGAGGAAGGGGTGATTGGGAGATTTAGGTGGTTGGGGTCACAGGGAGTAACGGGTGGATGGGAGTGATAGGAAGGAATGGGTGGATGGGGTGGTAGGGTGAATGGAGATGGTAGGGAGGAACGGGTGGATGGGAGGTCTTGGGGTAGGGAGGTTGGGAGGCAGAAGCTAATTCGGATTTGATAATGTGAAGGAGTTTGCTTTGCTCCCCCCCCATTTTTTAGTTTATTTAGTTGTTGTTTGTTCGTGTATTTTGTAAATGACCAGCCGATTTACTGCACGTCAGCAAAAACTTGTTTTTTTTTTTTATTAGTGCAGTAGATGTAAATTGTGAAGCGTCATAATCGTTTTTATTAATAAAGTAATAAAGTAGAAAAAAAATAAATAATAATAAAAACTAATAGGCACTTTTCAAAGCAATCATGGCTAAAAAAGATATTTCTTGGCTAGAATTGAAATTAATAGGACCCTCTCCCAAGGGCCTATCCAACATTTTTGTTAGGATGGGGTGTTTACACAAAAAAAACTGTAAAAAACGCATTAAAAATTTGTTTACACGCATTTTTGCCGTGTTTTTACGAGTCAGTCAGAAATTTCGGGGGGGGGGGGGGTCAAGCCCAGAACCCCTTCTGGATACGGCCTTGCCCTCTCTGAAACTTTAATTGTATCTATACCCCTGATTTCAACATGTAGCTGACCAAAACAAAGAAAAAAAGTTTACCGTGAGTGGGGTTCGCTTGTATTGATTCCATTGGCTGTACTGATCCTACTGGCTGATAAAAACTAGACTGTGGCTGATAACTCGCAGTCTGTCCATATAACTGCTGCATCCCCTGTCCACTAGAAGGCGGTCTTTTATGTTTAATGCTTCGTATACTGGAACTAACTGGCTTAGGGGGGTCGTTCCAGCCAGCTGTCTCTTGTCTCACTGAAGTGCTGGCTAGGGGCGCAGCACCTGTTGACGATTGATAAGTTTCTATTTAGTAAGGTAAAACACATAACATTTTCAGTACATAAACAATTCTGATCACAGCGCTTTTCGTCTTTATGGATGTCGCTAAATAATTTGTAACCACAGCACAGAGGTGTCAATTGGAGGAGCAGAGAAGAGGGGGCATTTACCCTACCTCTAGATTTTAAAAATGCCCGTTTTTGGTATTTTCAATTCAAAAAGCTTTTTTTGGTACTTTCACCAAAAAGACCGAAAAAAATTAGCTCCCTCCCTATATTTTGCAAAATACATTCTGCCCCCCCCCCCCTCTACTTTTTTTGTGAATTGACACCACTGCCACAGAAAGGGCAGTGGAAATTATTTCAGACATTCTTGAAATACAAGAAAATCTAGAAATACATATTATATATGAGCTATAGACAGCAAAAGTAATAATAGCTTATGGCAGATAATCCATTTTGACAAATCTCAAAAGTACCATACCATCGGAAAATTTAACTATTACGTAAAAATAAAACTATTTAAACTATTAGAAATGTAACTACTAAAAGTATTAAGTAACTATTAATTATATAATTCTATTATTTCTACAATATTCTTTTTTTTCCAATTTTTATTAATAATTAATCCTATTATTAAAGTATTAATTATTGGTAACTATTAAAAATGTAAGAAAATGCTGTTCATAATCAAAAACTGTCTTCCAAAATTTATCAGGTCCTACAAACTAACATTTTGAGGTGCGATCATGTTCCCTTTCTGCAGTAAACAAAATTATGAACAGAAAATATGACATAAATAGCAATAAGCCTATATTGAGGACTGAATTGTGGTTTTACGAATATATTCTACATTTCTAATAAATAGCAAGATAACTGTCCTTTATTTGAAAGTCACCACGTTATCTTTCTACGGCAAAACATTTAACTGTAACATTACAACATATTTGTAGTTTATTTGGTTTTTACAAAATTAACTAGCGCATCGCTTTAGGCATATTAATTAGCTCTATGACGCGTTCCCTTTCTCCATTGACTGTTATTTTTTTATAGATTTATGATCCACTGGAATAATTCATATTAAATAATGCATACAAAATTCAAGATAACCACCAATAGGAAAAACTTTGGGTTCGGAGGAGCTACTACCGCCATCCCAAGCAATGAAGTTCTACGTTAAGCATAACTCTAATGAGTTAATATCTGACAAAGTTTATGTATGAAGGTGCTACCCCATGGCCACTATCTAACTAGAGAAGCAATTAAAAGTGAAATTATTTATTGGTAAATTATGCGAAATAGTACATAAATAATTCCTTAGACCACACTGCTTTTCCAATTACAATTTTTTCTCCCTTAATTTTTTTTCCAGTTGAAAAAGAATCCCAGACGTGGAGCCAAAATATCCGGATTTTTTCATCATTTTAAGTTTTGCTGTTGTTTTTTTCTTGTGTTTTTGTTCCACTACTTTATTTAAATTAAACCCGTTTTTCTCTCTTAATTTTTTTTGCGACATAGTACACTATAAACATGAAAAGTACATTGTAGACCGAACTTTTTCCGAGTGGTTGAACACTTAAAATTCAAACGTGTAAAAGTCTAAGTGAAGGTTTCTCAATGGGGACTCTCAGGAATTCATGGGTTCTATTTTCAATTTCTATTTACTTTTTTTGGGTATGTTTCTTATTTGTAGCTAACATTCAATATACTAATTTTAATCTAACAGTTAACTTTGAACTTTCTAGGTTATAAATATAAAATGAGCACCCTTTTGGAAGTTGGTGAGTAGTTGGCTAAGGAACAAGGATTTCCATGTTCCGGTGGCATTAGTTATAAACGACTTCGAATAGGCTACTTGAGCTGGAAATACCAATTAACTAGTAGATCAAAGTATTTGGGAAGAATTTAAGAACAACGTTCTACGCAATGCATCAGGAAGCTAGACTTAAAGTTGATCGTATTTTCCGAAGAGCTTTTACTACCCAGCCAGCTGGTTTCAGATAATCAGAAGGAGTACACACTTTTTTCTTTTTTTATGCCTGATGGCAAGCGAGTATTCCATACAATTTGAAGAGATTGCATACAGTCGATAGGTTTCAATTTTTATATATAGTGTGGCAAGTAAACTCCGTTTTGCCTCGCGGCTGGGAGATTGTGTTGAAGCTTTCAGGAAGTTCTTTTTTGCCGGTAGGTGGTAGGGGGGCAAAATATTCCGATCCTTACAACTTTTCTTTCTCTTCATCTCAGACTCTTTGGATAGTTAGTTAGTAAAAGAGAACCATCTTGACCTTATTTTGGTCCCTTTTACCCGAAGAAATCGCGGCAATCATCGCGCAGATAATTTTTTATTGTAATATTTAAATATTTAAACGTTTAAATATTTAATATATTTAAATGTTTAAATATTTAAATATTATTAATTTTAATTTTTAAATAAAATTTTTAATATTTAAAATTTAATGTAATATATTTAAATGTAATATTCATGTAAAATGTGACGCACTCGTCATTTGAGATATCTATAGCCTCAGCCACGTCATGTCCTTTTATTGTATCATTCTCCCTTATCATTCCTCAGATTTTATTGGCGATTTCTTTGTTAAAATTCATGTGGTTGTACAGAAGTCTATACGGAAGTCTATTACAGAAGAATATACAGAAGTCTATTAATAGATGACGGTAGATGGAACCAGTGCTGCAATTGAAGTTACTGCTTGAGAAATTCAAATAGTGACGAACTTATGGAAATACCCTCTTAATATTCCCTTATATCCTACCAAAACCTTTTTTTCTGGGATAATCAACTGAACCGGTCAGGAGCCATGTGAATCAAAATTATAGAATTAACAACACGGAGACACAAAAAGAGATCACTGCCGATTCTGATCTTCTTCTATGGACCAATTGGTGCCAAAATGTTCAGGAAGTTTCGGCTAGGATTACAAAAGATTCTTTGTAATCTACGGCCAAAAAACTTTTATTATTTTCGGTGGCATTATGCAATATCAGAAATGTCTTTACCAATGTATAAAATTAAATAATAATCAATAATAATAAAAATAATAATAATATAAAAAAAATAATACTGATAAAAAAATCAATCAAAAAACGGAAATAGTGGACCTAACCAATTTGACTTCCTATTATCTAAGTCATTTAGCTTAGATAATAAAAGACGAGTATTATACAGACTCTGATAAAACAATTCTATTTAATTGTGACATTTCTGAAAAACAAGCTTGATGCTTCGAATATTTTATAAATCTATGTAATCAGAAGTGTGTATGGGTTTATTCTTTTTACTGAAACGTAAGCTAAATTCATCAAACAAGAAACGCAAAAATTAATGCAAATAATTATGGAACCATGAGATTGAACATAGACTATGGAGCCAATAGTCATGGTTAGTAACGACAAAAAAAGGGCGAGAGTAGCGTGAAAAACATACTCTTGATTTGTTTTTACCTTAATGTATTGCTTTGTTTTGTGTTGTTTTTCTTCAGTATTGGTTGAACTTCTTGAAGTGATTATTGTAGGACTGATGCAATTTTCAGTTTTAGTTTTAATGATTACGCATTTTTATTGTAAGTCTTATTTTATTTTTGTATGTGCTTTGGTGAGACGGCCAAATATTCAGGGATAAAACAAAGCCAAAATATTCTGGGATAAAAAAAATTCACTGACTTAGATTAATTTCTCATTATTTTACCTGTTATTGTTTGTAAGCCAGGGTCAAAAATCTAATTGAGCAGAGGGAGGAGACAAAAAGTCGGCGAAGCCGGCTCTTTACTAGTATGCTCATAAAGTGTGAATACTTTATAAGGACACTCCTAAAATATTTTCAGCTAAAGTTGATTCACTGCAATTGATATGATTCTACTATCTTTACTTCTATCATTCTTATCTCCTTTTCATACTTATCTTATTTTATCATTTACTTCTTATCATTCTTTTCTTTACCTTCTATCATTCATTTCTACAAGGTATTACATGTATTCTATATTCTACACGGGTTAGGGGTGATTTTTGATCTTCTCGAAGGAAAGAGAAAAAAAAGTTGACAACTAGACAAAAGAAGAGAAGGGTGATAAATGATTCTCATAATTTTTGCAGTTATCACGTTGCCAAAGCTTTACAAAAGTGTTATGAAATACATTTCATAGGCTACGTTCAAATGACGTGTTTTGATTTTAGAAGTTGGTAGATTGTGTTTCCTTCTTCAGATTTTCTTTTACAAGTTAAATAAAAAGCTGCAACAAACAAACCTTACTGTCAAACAAAGAAAGTTTGCAGTCAAACAATGTTATTGTTTCAATTTTTTTTTTATGAATAAAACCAAAAAAGTATTTTTCAATTATTCATAAAATATTTCATAAAGTATTCATAAAAGTATTCAAAAGTATGCAAAAAATATTGTTTAAAATCTAGGGGGGGGAGCCTATGAAGGGAAATTCCCCCTCCAATTGACACCCCATGATCTTCAACAATCTGCCACGTATTCGTAATGGTACAAGACTTTCTGCGAAAAAGATGATGAACAAGACAATCAAAGCACAAATTTTGAAGTGCAAATTCGAGGGGAAATAGTACACCACGTTACCAAAGCTGGCAATTGCTGCCTTGACTATATTTCAATTGGTCAAAAATAACTTAAGCACTCATGCCATTCATAAATACGAGTAAACCAATTCATTAAGCAATTAATTACAATGCCAAGGCAATACGAAAAATCTGTGGGGGATCATTGATATATATTATAATTAATGTCATAATAATCAGTTTGTCTATGACATATAATTATTATTTATTTTCCATCCTACTGTACAATAGTAAAATGCGTGGAATAGAACATAGAAAACACACAAGAATACAAATGAAAATCGAAACAGAAAACACTTATAGAGTAATACATAAGAAACAAAATAAAAAATAAAAAAAACAAAAAGGAGAAAAAAAAACAAAAAGGAGAAAAAACAAACATAAAAGGAGGAAGAAAGAGACACCCCCCCCCCCAAAAAAAAAAAACAACTCACAAGTGCAAGAACCTAATTAGACGGTGATACAAAGGAATACGGACACAAGCTGTGCTAGATAGCTTTCTGTGCAGGAATTCAAGTTTAACTGTAATATCAGAAACACAAGAATTTCTAATTAGAACTCGATTTTTCGTCCAAGGCAGAAGACATAACTAAAATCCAAAAAATCTAAAATAATTAATCCATTAATCTAAAATAATTGATAAAGCCAAACCTGGGGTTGGTAATGCCTGTGGCGCCATTGGGACAGGCGCAGTTGGTTGAAACACTGGTTTAGTGGGCATAGAAGCCGTCACAGCTTGAGCCGCAGGCAAAAAGGTATTGGATCCAGAACTTCCAAATGTTGCCTGTTGCATGGCTTGAATGGACGGTGGAGCTTGCTGAGAAGCAATTGACGGTGGAGCTTGCTGAGAAGCATTTGACGGAGTCGATGGACGCTGATTTCCATGAAAAGAGGGCTGAGCAGGAGCAACTTGCTGAGGATGGAATGACTTAATAGGCGTCGCATTAGTAGTACGTTGTTGTCCATAAGTAGGGGGCTGTGTGGCGATATTATGTTGAGGAGCAAATTGTGCAGTAGGTGTTATCTGCTGTCCATAAACAGGGGGCTTCGATGCCGTAGGTTTGGCATGTGTGGCTCCAACTCGTTTGGCAGTAGTTTTGAGTGGCTGTCGGCGCCCAGTGGCATATTCAAGCCTACTTCTCAATTCCGGTACATCATTCTGAACAGAAAAGAAAAGAGCATGCAATAAGAAAAAAAAAGTCAAATTTAGTGATCTATTCTTTGTATTTATATCTACGCATTTATTTTTATTTATAAAAGATCAAGCTTGCAATAACAAATAGCGTCACAGTAAACAAGAATCATAATTAATAGAAATAATAAAAAGAAAGAAATGAAATGGACGTTTTCATAATTTATGAAATGAACTAAAAAGTGAAAAAAATAGTCTATGTGTAATGTAATGCTTAGAATCTACAATCAAAAGAGGGCGTTCAATTAATAGCGTATGAGCCGTAGTAGCGTTCTAACGTAAGGTATAAAAAAAATAATAACAATACGAAAGCTTATCTAATTCCCTTCAGCAGCTTCATGACAAGACTATTTAGAAAATAGAGAGAGAGGGAAACAGAGAGAGAAGAGAAAGGGAGGGGGGATAAGACACCTGGGAAACAATTCGAATCAACTTCGGAGTCAGATTTATTTTCTCTTGCAAGAAGCTGATCATGCCTTGATCGTCCCGGTGGTTCAAAATGAGGCATGGACTTCATTGAAAAGGATATAAAGCGGCGTTCAAATGCGTGACTAGCAAGAATCCCATGTCGAGACACGTGCCAGCCCAGAAACCAATGTCTATTTTCATCATCTATCTTTACATTTTTAAATTGAAATTTAATTTTAGTTTTTTTTATTAATCTTTTCTTCATTTTGAGCAAATATACAGCACCAGATATAATAGTAAATCACACTAATGCAATTGCTTGCCTGGTCTCATCCATCGTCTTAGTGACAGTAAAAACAGGATTTCCAATTTGAAAGTATTGCCAGCACAAGCTCTCATGACTGGTTAGAAATGACGACTGTAATCCATTTAAAGCTAAATTTGTAGTTTTAGCAAAGCACTGAGTTTTACTTGTGAACGTTAGTTGCCTAGACATTAATTTATGGTCAAACATATGTCTAGACATTGTATTCTAGCTAGACACACAAGTAAACGCCGCTTAAGGAACATCGGCGCTGGGTACAGATGGTATACCAATTTATTGTATTTAAAAAAATATATTTTTTTTTTAATTACAAAAGCTTTTTAACGCCATAAATTTCCTTTAAAATGAGCCATTAAACAGCTCTCTACAATGTTCCAATGCCCCGCTATCAGAGGAAAAGAAAAAAGAACAAAAGCTGCAGCATATGCAGAATATCGTGGTTGGAGCAACTTTTCTTGATTTTCAAGCCAATATATTTCCCTTGTTGTTCAAGCCAAGGGATGGTAAGTTTCCTATATAGAGGTTTCGGACAAGGCGGTTCGAATAGTGTAGTTAAGAGCTTTTTTTTAAAGATATCTAAAAATATTTTAGATTATTAGAGTAATACCAAAGAGCATATTTTTTAAAGAAATCTAAAAATATTGACGATTTTTTTAACATCCTTATTAAACAGAAGCATCACTACTTTGTTCTGGGCAGTCTGAATTTTGTATATAACATGCTATATAAATTTAACTTTTTTTGAAATTAAACTTTTTTCCAATAAAATACAATTTTAAAAATCTCTTTTAGTTTAACTAAAAAAAAAAAAAAAATTCAACAATTTCTTATATTTTCGAATTAGTTAGGCAAATATTTTTAATACAAATTGCGCCAAACAAATCCCAAAATAAATTTCTCAGTATGTGCAGTGTAATTAAGTTTAGTCTATTGTTTTCAAGTTCTAATAGCAGGATTCAACAATCAAAGACAGTTTTTCATACATATCCAAAAGTAATAGCATTATAAATTCCTTCAATATACTTACTTCTCCAACGTATCCAAGAAGCATTAAAGCAAGTTCTAATTGACCTTCAGAGGCAAGAACACTAGAAAACTCAGCAATCTTGGCTGCTGCGTTTGCTGGAAGACCCTCTTCATTTCCATAACGCATCTTTAATGCTGCTCGGATGATCATAATTTGCTCGGTAAATTCCTACAAAATATAATAGTATAACATTACCTTTACATAAAATAAGGTACCAGGAAGTAAACGATCGGTCATTATTCTTTTAATTGGGCATTCCAAACATTTATTTAATAAAATTTTAATAATACATTTTTCAAGTTTTTTTTTTAATATATCTTATAGAAATAAATTTTATACAGTAAAAATTTCAATGAAAAGATTTTTTTCATAATAAAAATTATGTTTCATAATTTGTTTTTTCATATGATATATATGTTATATGTGAATTTTATATAGCAAATTTTACAAATTTTTTAAATTCATAATTTTATATTTATATAATAAAATTTTAGCATTCTACATGTTTAAATTTGGACATGGCCTCATATTATTATTTTGGTCATACTTTATCATCTTTCTGCTGTTATCTTTCTTTCATTAGTACTACTCCTCTTGTTTAGTATTCACAATTTCTCTTCTTCCGTTATGTATTATTCTACTATTACACGAGCTACTTCCTCTTGTTATTTTCTTTCCTGATCAACCTCCTTTTTTCGCTGACCAACTCCACACACTTTATTCTTTCTTATTTCATTCAGCACCCCCCCCCCTTCGTTTTTCTGATTTAAATCAGAAAAGAATGAAGATGATTTTTTTTAAAAAGGAACAAATAAAAAAAAAGTTTGAAGTATCCAAATTCATTAATTTGCCCTATTTAATAATTACTATTAGTTATTGTATTATATGTTATATTATTATTATATTATAAATTATTATATTAGTTATTATAAATTGTATTATTAATTATTATATTAATTAAAATTATAAGAAAATGAGTAATTATTAAGAACAATTATAATACGTTATCTTGCACTTCTAATAACAACCGCTAAAAATAATAAAATGGCACTGTCTAGAGGCAAAGCACGTCACAGTAACATTTAGGAAGTGTTATTTTATTTTTAATTTTTTTTAAGGAATCACATAAAACCAACAAGTCTTGCACATTGCAAGAGAATCATGTACTAAATGAAGAATGGTAAATAGATACAAAAACAAAGCAACATATAATTAACTAAAAAAGAACCAACAATAATCGAAAAGAATTGACACTGACACAATAATAAATAAATGAGAAAAAGGCAGCTAAGAAATAGCTCACTATTAAAAGAATATTAAAAAAAAAAAAAAAAAAAAAACATCGGGATATTTGGTAGCTGGCTTTGCGAATAGAACATTTAATAAGCAACAAAGAGTGTGTGCATAGAATGACGAGATCAAACACCAGAAACAAGAAGGGGAATTTCGTGAAAATTACGACAATTTAATATCTTTTTTTTTTGCTTTTAGGTCCACTTAAAATTGTTTACATCACCAAGAACCAAGAAAAAAGAAACGTTCTTTTGCAAAATTATCCACATCAAATACTTGATTATGTACAAGAAGACCTCCTAAAAGAATGGTTTAGACTCCTTTGACAGAATTAGTGAGTGTACGTGAGAGTGAGCGAAACAGACAGCGAGTGAGAGAGGGGATAAAGAGGAGAAAGGTAGGAAGAGAGAGAGAGAGAGAGAGAGGAGAGAAAGAGAGAGAGAGAGAGAGAGAGAGAGAGAGAGAGAGAGAGAGAGAGAAAGAGAGAGAGAGAGAGAAAGAGAGAGAGAGAGAATGAGAGAGAGAGAGAATGAGAGAGAGAGAGAGAGAGAGAGAGAGAGAGAGAGAGAGAGGAGAGAGAGAGAGAGAGAGAGAGAGAGAGAGAGAGAGAGAGAGAGAGAGAGAGAGAGAGGAGAGAGAGAGAGAGAGAGAGAGAGAGAGAGAGAGAGAGAGAGAGAGAGAGAGAGAGAGAGAGAGAGAGAGAGAGAGAGAGAGAGAGGAGAGAGAGAGAGAGAGAGAGAGAGAGAGAGAGAGAGAGAGAGAGGAGAGAGAGAGAGAGAGAGAGAGAGAGAGAGAGAGAGAGAGAGAGAGAGAGAGAGAGGAGAGAGAGAGAGAGAGAGAGAGAGAGAGAGAGAGAGAGAGAGAGGAGAGAGAGAGAGAGAGAGAGAGAGAGAGAGAGAGAGAGAGAGAGAGAGAGAGAGAGAGAGAGAGAGAGAGAGAGAGAGAGAGAGGAGAGAGAGAGAGAGAGAGAGAGAGAGAGAGAGAGGAGAGAGAGAGAGAGAGGAGAGAGAGAGAGAGAGAGAGAGAGAGAGAGAGAGAGAGAGAGAGAGAGAGAGAGGAGAGAGAGAGAGAGAGAGAGAGAGAGAGAGAGAGAGAGAGAGAGAGAGAGGAGAGAGAGAGAGAGAGAGAGAGAGAGAGAGAGAGAGAGAGAGAGAGAGAGAGAGAGAGGAGAGAGAGAGAGAGAGAGAGAGAGAGAGAGAGAGAGAGAGAGAGAGAGACATACCAACCGGTATAACTTGTGTAATAATCACAAAGAGAGAAAAAAAAGAGATTACCTGCAAAACTATGATGTCAGACTTCTTGTTCTTGATTGCTTCGCAAGATTGTACAAGGGATCCAATGTCTCCAGCCAGAATATAACAGAGAGAAGCATCCGCACTTCTACCACTTTGTGCTTCAAGACGTTGCCCAAGAGTTTCTGAAAAAAATACAGATTTCCCATGGTTTAGCTAAGTCTGATTCAGGACAATTCTAACAGAGTATGTAATAAACAATGACATGCATATTTTATACGTCAACTCGGCGGCAGAAATTTAAAAGGTATTATGCTGCACGATATCAAGTGCTCAAAATACAAATAAAAATTTGCTAAAAAAAAAACTCAAAATTCAAATTTTGTCAGATGTCGGAATCGATCCCTCGACTCTTGGTGCGACAGGATAAGGTCTTAAAAACACCTATCCACATCGCCTGGCCAGGCTGCTATACCACTTGGCCAACCTGACATGTTGAAATGTAATATTTAACAGTAATTTAATCATTTTTTGGTTTACAGACGTTGTTGTAGCCAAGATGCAAATAAAAGGCACAACTGGCAACAAAACTTTGTGCTCTTTGTGAGGCCAAAGTATGAAAGAAAAATGCTTTATATATAGGCTACCTTAATGTATAAAAATTATGTATTGTATCCAACTGCTTTATCGAGTATACTTCTCATCCCCTTCGCAAAAGTTTTTTTTTTTAAACTATCTATTGTATGAAGCCAATAAGTTGGAGCCAATTTTCCCAAATCAAGGGAAATGACAGCAAAAAATGAAAAATGAGCCACATATATTAAAGAAAGGCAGAGATATACAGATATAATAGGCAAAGATATACCAAAGAAAATCAACCTGTTTCTCTGGATGCTTGAATTATGCAGGCTAACCTCTCCTAAAAAATGCAAGTGTTGCAGAAATGTATAGTTTGGGCTATATGACGGATATGAAGAACCTTTTCCATTGTTAAAGCCTCTCAAAATTTTTCATCATTAGGTGAAACAACAAATTTTTACCGGGTAGGAAGACAGACTACAAGGTATGGAAATCCAAGCAAAAAAAAAAAAAAAAAAAAAAAAAAAAAAAAAAAAAAAAAAAAAAAAAAAAAAAAAACAGAAAAAAGGCAAGAATAAAAGCTGGCGTTAATTGAATAAAAATGAGAATAAAATTAGCGTTAATGTGTAAAGGTCCAGCGAATAGATTTTAAAAATGACGTGTTCTGTAATAATCCCTTTATCTATAAACAAAATTAAGGCGATGCGGTATGATAAAAGGTCACCCTATCTCGTCCACTGTAAACTTTTTTAGTTTGTGTGGCCAAACTATCCAGAATTGATTAAGCGGTCTTGCCATAGCTTGTAAAGCTTGAATAAGAGATCGGAATACACGACAGAAACTAAGAGCGGATACTTACTTTCCCGAAATATTATTACAAAAAACCTTTAATCTCTCGGATTTTGTGCCGGAGATATATGCAGTTTTAATGGAAATTTTATCATCAGAAAGTCTAAATTCTATTTTTTGATAAAAAAGAGCAAAATTTTTCTTTTTTTAAATTCAGAAAATCACAGCCCCTGAAATATTTTAGCATGCATGCTACGAAAACGATAAAAATAAGCTGAAAAGAAACATCATCTCAATAATTTGGCGTAATTGGGAGTTCCCTGTGGTGCTATCCGCATTTATTGAAAACATTGTTGAAACAAAGGAACGTAAAATTCCTTTGTCTTTTCAATCAAATTTCACGGTCAAGCAGAGCAGGCCCCCCAAGCACGATTATGATCCAATTCAAAATTATGAATAACCCTATCATTCATAATTTCTCACAACCTGATAAAATTTATCATCAGGACAAGTTTTCATTGATAAATGAATCCTTCAATTAGGGATTATTTCAGCGAAATCAAATTTATTTGCAACACGTGGGATCTGATACCTTAGTGAAAATCTAACCCTTGTTGCTTTGATTAGAGAAAGATGAAGCTTTTTGGGACTGATACTGATAGAGAAAACAGGAACCCAAGCAATAGCTCCATCATGGAACTAGTTTGCTGGTCATTGAATAGCATGAAATTAAATTGCTGCTTGTAAGTGTTTGGGTTGTGTGTCGAGGAATGAAAAGAAAATTTGAGTCTCCGCTAAATTACCAAGATTTTGTAATGTGATTAAAAATGAACCAAGAATTCTTATTGCCTTATTCTGGATTAATCTGCAGGGGTTTCAAATGGCCCGTAAATATTTCAAGGTAAGTTACAAAACAATATTCACAATGAAGAAATCATAAATAGCATATAAATATATAAATAAGAATGTATAAATAATGAACATAGATATAAGAAAGAGTTAGAAGTATAAACAATAATGAAAAAAGGAAACACCACCCATCAATAGCGATCACACAATAAAGGAATAACTCAGCCTTTTTTGTTCTATTTGACAAACAATTAGCTCGTCTACACTCATTTCATCTAATGCCTGCTAGGAATTGCCAACTTTCGATGATTTCGGGTTCTGATAAGTTTGGAGCCAAGCAGCTATAAACCAAGCGAACGTTTAAAAAATTTACAAACGAACGAGAATGGGGTTTTACAAGGACGACGAAAATACTGGATGAAACAAAACGGATATCTCAAGAAGACTACTACTTCCTTTCTTCGACAATATTAGAGAAAGTCTCAAAGAATCAAGTTCATTTTCTAAGCGAAAATGCGAATGATAGACTAGATAAAAAATGACAAAAAACAAAGTGGAGATCAAAATGAAACAAAACAAAAATTAAAGGAATTAAAAAGCTAACAACGTAGAAGAAAATAACAGGTAGAATAAAAAATAAACGAATTAAAACCAATAAACCCAACTAGACCCCGGCGCGACGCCAGCGCATCGACCGAACGCCGCCAACGAGAGGCCGGGTTAACCGCCACCGCAGTGTCGCGATGCCGCCGGCGCACCGCACGCGCGCCGCCACTGGCAGAGGTGGCGGCGTTCGGCTGACTTTGAATTAATTTTGCGGCAATTCTTTATTGTGTCAACCGCAAACTCGGAACTTGTCTTTTCTCGTATGGTTAAGTATTTCGGTTTTCCTGATTAGGAATCAAGCAGGGCTTGCACTATCCCCAAATTTTCGAGGATTTCTCCGAAAATTTATGCGTCACCCCGAAAGAAAATTGGTTCACCGAATCCCCGAAAATCACCCAATCACTGTGCCACCCCTAGTGATTCATCACTAGTGACTATTCCTGCCAAATATTAGTTTTTATACCATAATCCTTCACTACTCTATTGTTCGTTAATTTTCGTCTCTTGTGTTACTTTGCATATAAACCAGACATATACACGGTTCTTCATATGTTGAAAAAAGTATCGTCTTTATGAAATTAAATAAAAAAACAAGTTTTTTTTTAACTAAAAGTAAAGAGCGACATTAAAACTTCAAACGAACAACAATTATTCCGTATATGAAAGGGGCTGTCCCCTCCTCAACGCCTCGCTTTTTATGCTAAAGCTTTTATTGTTTTAAAAAGTAGAGTGGTGAAAAAGAGTCAAACTTTAGCGTAAAGAGCGAGGCGTTGAGGAGGGGACAGTCCTTTTCATATACGGACGAAATAAATACTGAATGTCACTCCTTACTTTCAGTAAAAACAAAAACTTGCTTTTTATTTAATTTTTGAACGTTTTTCAACTAATGCTGGTTCGATTTTGGCTCACCGTGCATAAAAAATTAAAACACAAGTTTGATATTAATTTTGGCAGATTTATTCCGGATATGAAGGGTCGCCCCCTCTTCAATACCTTGCTCTTTACGCTAAAGCTGTTAGCACTTTTAAAAAAGCTTCCTTTTTTTAATTAAACAGCCCATGTGCTTCAATTTTAGTAAACAGTCAAACTTTAGCGTAAAGAATAAGATATTGAGGAGGGGCCAACCCTTCATATATGGCATAATTTCTGTTCGTTTTTCAAATAATGCCGGTAAATCTGACACACCCTCTATGAAATATACCCCTCCCTCTCACTGAAAAACTCCTCCGTGGAAGTTTCATCCAACGTAAAGTGCACCCCCCTCGTCAAATTCCCTCTATACAGTTCCTTCCTCGCTGAGAATCCCCCCTCTCTATGCAATTGCTTGTGAACGATTCAACCTGAAACATTCTCCTTAGCATTTTTTCATTGGAATAAGACTTTAATCTCTAATCGGTTTCTCGATCACTCCAGAAATGCCCCTTTCCGTGGAAATTATTTCCTAGAAAACAAAACGCGCGGGAAAAAAGCCCCCGGATAATTCCCCCGGAACATCTCCATATAAAAAATTTGGCAAAGAAAATGTAAGATAATTAAAAAGAATTTCGTATAGTAATTTTGTCAAAACCCACTAGTGTAACATTTCCCCAAGAATATTCACTCATCAGAAATTTCCCTCCCAAAGGAAGATCCTCCCCTTAGAAATCCACCCCAATCACAGCCCCCCTCCCCTCAAAAAATAAAAATAAAATGGCTGTATACTTCCCAATAACAAATACTATATGTAAACAATGGGCAAAGTTCACAACTTGCAGCCCTTCCCCCGGGGAATGTGGCGGGTCATTTTATACCTAAAGACAGTTATTAGATTTTTCGACTGTGCTGAACACAATGATTATCTCGAAATTTTGATCCGGTGACTTTGGGAAATATATGAGCGTGGGAGGGGGCTAGGTGCCCTCCAGTTTTTTTGGTCACTTAGAAAAGGCACTACAACTTTTGATTTCCGTTCGAATAGGCCCTCTCGCGATATTTTAGGACCACTGGGTTGATACGATCACCCCTGGGAAGAAAAAACAGACAAACAAATAAACACGCATCCGTGATCTTTCTTCTGGCAGAAAAAACAAAACAAAATTCCACATTTTTCCGTATAGGAGCTTTAAATCTCTTCATTAGCATTATCTGATAAGCTAAATCTGATTGTGTGATTTTCATTAAGATTCTATGACTTTTTGTGGGTGTTCTTCCCCTTTTTCGAAAATAAGGCAAATATTCTCGGCTCTTAACTTTTGATGGGTAACACTAAATTTGATGAAAATTATATATTTGAAATCAGCATAAAAATCCAATTCTTTTGATGTATCTATTGGTATCAAATTTGGTATCCGTTTTTTAGAGTTTCGGTTACTATTGAGCCGGGTCGCTCCTTACTTACAGTTCGTTACAACAAACTGTTTTATGAGATTAAACCATTTCAAATGCAGTTTCCCAATTGCTATAAGATTCTTACATCATTCTTAGTCAAGAATTTTATTTTTAAGTTGAACGGAACGCATACACTATACAGGTTCAGTTGGATTTTGAAATTAATAGTCAACAGATTGTTGCGACAGCTGAATCGTAAGTTGGTAGAATTTTGTTTTCTTTTGCTATTTTTAAATACATTTTCTTAATGTTTAATACACAATTATTGAACGCCTGATAGATTAAAGAAATATAATCTTCTTTCTGAAAAATTTGTACCCCCCCCCAAAAAAAAAAAACAAACAAAAAAAAACCTTCTATTGAGACAAAATTTAGCTATAGACTATGAACAAGGTTGGGGAATTGAATATTGAAACGGAAGTGACCCCAAAAATATGATTTATATAAAAAAAAATTGTATGTTATTGCCTATAGGGGGGGGGGGATAGGGGGCTATCATTTTAAAATGATAGTACCTTAATTTGTTTTAATTAAACGCAGGGATGCCAAAAATCTAATTATTGTTGTCATTTAAAGCGGAGACGGAAGAAAATGATATCAAAGTCCCAGGGAAACCATAGAAATATTTTGATAGACCCAGGGTCCCCCATTGGGGCTTGTTCATTGTCTTGGGTATTTTTTAATTTCTCATAGGCTACTGGCCTAATTTGGTCTTTGTGTGTGCTCCCTTTTAATTAGATAATTTTGGATCTTATTGAATGCCACGGCGAATCTATTATCTATTATTTCAATTAATATGCAAGGGTTCTGAAACACCATAGCCATTTCGTTTCAACCAGATTTCTACTTATCTTGATGAATAACGAAGAAGACCAGCGCCCAACTAACGACTACGAAGTTTTTAACTCATGATAGGCCCGAATCTGTTGTAAATTCAAACTAGGATTTGAGAAAGACTGATGAAAACATTAATGTTTGCGGTCAACATTGATCACGCCGGCAGCGCGCCGCCGACATCTCACCGGGGGCGGCTCGAAAAAAATTATCGGAGGCGCACTGGCGGCCCACCGCCGCTGCTATTTTTGGCCCCGCCACCACCGGCCTTCCCTTATCGGCGTGGCGCCGGGGTCTAATCCCAACTAAAAAAAAAAGCCAGCCACTCACCCAAAATCCAAACGACTAACAGTGAGTTCTCATCAATAAACTAGACAAGCGACTTCTCCCTTTTTTTCTCTTTTTTTTTGTGATGGCACGCCAAGTGGTTTACGAAATTATCTTTAATTTTTTTTTTTAACGTCGCCAAGAGTTTTTATGAGCGAGGACAGAATTTTAGCTCTCACATTTACTGCGACACCCTCTACAAAAATGCACCATCTGTAAAAAGATCGTGCTAAATCACCCATCAAGAGATCATCATCTCGGAAGGTCGTCGATGTAACTCAGGAATAATTAGGGCCCTAAGATCGGCCTCCGAGGCACCCTAATATTATCAAGAGAACAAGAGATCCAGGTGAATTTTTCAGCTCTGCAACTAACATTTCATAATTCAAGCTATCTATCTCAAATGCCTGCATTATTAAAGTTTTCTCAGACGGAATTCTGAGATTTACCATGTCAAAGGTTTTTTTTTATATTAAATAATAAGGAATAAATACCAGGTTTTTACAATTTTAAGGATAATTAATATTTACTAAGAGATCGGCAGGAGCTTGTTAGGTTACATAACCAGACTTGAATCCGAACTGACTCTAAGAAAAAAATTGTCTTATCGTGAAAAAAAAAACAAAAAAACAATTTGCTTTAAAATTCTCCTAAAGCCCCAAATAAAGGTAAAAAGTAGCTACTGGCCGATAGTAATCAACAAATTATCGTTATTAAAAGAAATATATATTTTTTTTATTGTATTTATCTCTTTATATAAAATGAATTGAATGGAGCAACTTTCAAAATTTCTGCAAAAAACCCCCCACTGCTATGAATATAATATATTCGACAAAAAAAAAAAAAAAAAAAAAAAAAAAAAAAAAAAAAAAAAAAAAAAAAAAAAAAAAAAAAAAAAAAAAAAAAAGTCCTACTTTGAGCACTTGAAAGAGGCCTTGACCTTACTCACGATCCAATCACCTAGGACAAACAGTACAACCAAAAAGAAGGGCCCATAGACATGCAGCATGGTCAGTAAATGTAGAAATATTAAAAATGTGAAGCACTGATTAGACATAAAGGATTTTTAAAATATATATAAAGAGACCTCCTAAACAAAAATTACACATACAATCTTTCAATATCTTTGTAAAGACCGCCTAGACCTGAAGATTTTCCTCTTTTTAAATTCATTATCAATCTCCGAAGCTCATTAGAAGGAACGAAGAGAATAAATATGCTGGAATTTTCAGATGGTAGAAGATATTTTTTTGGTAAAAGTGAGATGAACATTTAGGAGAATCTAAAATTCGAACTAGCATGAAAAAAATAATAGCAGATCTGTTCAGCAATACGATTCTCCCTTTTCAACCATTTTGATTTATGACAAATCTTGGTGTAATGTTTTCGTTTTTAGTTCGATTTTTTTTTTGTGTTATTAAACTCCCTGTGGTCTGAGGTGAGCATGATTCCTTTAAAGAATTTTCTTATTATATATTCAAATAATTTTAAATAGCAAATTTTCAAAAATTCGAAACGCTCAATATTACGTTTCAATATAGCCTTGTGTAGCTGTTTTCTTTTTCAAATAATCAGTTTTTGGGGCTTTTTTGGGGGGGAGGGGGGCATTTTTTGTTTTTTGGTTAATCCGATAATCTTGATCTACTAATCTAATTCCAATTGATTAAACTACAAATTTAATATATTCTAATTCAATTAATATTAATTGATTATTTCAATTAATTTAATTAAATTTTACTCTAATTAAATCTATATAATCATTTTTTGCGGGAGGAGGGGGTGAAAGGGTTTTCAGTATAAGTTTTTAATGGACTATAAAGATCCAACTTTTCATTAGATACCCTAAAAAGGACACCCAAAGCTTTATTTGCGTTATCCTCTTTAGTAACTTCACTCCATTCAACATCATTAAGATTTGAGGTAAATATTAAGCCCTTTCGAGTACTTCACTAGCTAAAAGATAAACATATCACTCGATGTGCCTTTTAACGTTGTGTCCAAATATACTACTGCTGCATATGCACCCCAGTCCCTCCCCTCTAATAGGCCAAGGGCTAACGAGCTGAGTTACATACAGTATTTTCAATAATACCGAATAGTATATTTGGAACCAGCGTTAAAAGGTACATCGAGTGGTATGTTTATCTTATAGCTTGAGAAGCAATCGAAAAAACTTAATTTTCCCCGGATTTGATGTTAATTTTGTCATGTTTATTTATGAGCAATTTCTCCTATTCGTGGAATTGTAACGTTTTGGGAGTATCTAGAAACTCAAATCATTTCTTTTTTTTATTCCTCATACATTGACAGAATACCAGATTTGGTGTTAATTTCGTTATCTTTATTAATGAGCAATTTCTCTTACTAGTGAAATTGTAACGTTTCGGGAGCATCTAGAAACTCAGACACCGGATTTGGTGTTAATTTCGCTATGTTTATTAATGAGCAATTTCTCCTAGTAGTGGAATTGTAACGTTTTGGGAGTATCTAGAAATTCAAACACAGAATTTGTTGTTAATTTCGTTATGTTTAGAAGTGGAATTGTAAGGTTTCAGGAGTATCTAGAAACTCATATCATTTCTTTTTTATTCCTCATACATTGATAGAAAACGATCACGATTTTTACTACAAATAATCAGTAAACAAATAATATCTTCAAAAAGACACAACGTTAATCCTTGTCTTCATGATATAAATAAGTCGAAATTGTTTTGTTGCCTTGAAAAATAGTGGCACAGGAAGGGCAAGTTAATTAGAAAGAGGTGAGTGACTCTACTTTCTAAAAGAGTGTTTAGACACCAAAGAAAACCCAGCTTTTAGACTCTAGCATTAGATGCTGATGATAGTATAACCTGCCATACTCTTTTCTGAATACTGGAGTGGAGCCACCCTAAATAAAGGAGTCTTAAAAATAATTTAGGCAACCATATTTAGCAAAAGGTTCTATCAGCTGGTTTACCACTAAGAAAATTAAGCTATTACTAATGAGTGACAGCTATTAAACGCCTTGAAAGGTACTTACTACAAACAGCTGCGACCTGTTGTGGCGCAGCAAACATAACAGCGCAAGTTGCAACCTCTTTCCAGGATGACAAATCACAGTTTTCAGCTATACTATCCCATTGACCAAGTACAACGGCAGAGATCAGCCGAGAGACACCAGTGGCAGATTTTGCATACTTTTGTTGAGTTTCCAGCAACAATTCTTCCCCGCCTAAGGTCGCCAAATTTAAGGCATCTGTCCATTTTCCACCTTTGATACAAAGGTTTACAACTCCTTTTACGTTTCCGCTTATTAAAGATTGGTTAATAAGGCCATCAATACCTATAAAAAAAGAAAACAAAAAACAAAAAAAAACAAAGAACAAAAATTTTAGACTTAATAAGAGTTCTAAAATAACTTTTACGTTGGAACTAAAAATGCGATTACGATTCTGTCATGTACAATGTCTGCCAAATAATTTCTAAGGCCTGTTTTACTTTTTCAAAAATAGGACGTTTTATACGACGACGACGACAAGAAAAAAATCAACAACAAAAAACATGTCCTATTGATTTAGGAGGATTTCAAATACAGTTTTGTATCTTTAGTTCAAAATTTAATCAATGTTATCCTAGTATCGACTGATTACGCTTTTTTTGTGGGAACCAAAAAAATCAACAACAAAAACACCTTCAAAAAATCATTACGCAGACTACGGTAACAAAACAAAATCTGATTGAAAGCCTGAATTAAGCACAACGAAATGCTTTCAATTGCCTTCATAAAAAATCTGTTTATTTATTTTTTTTAGATCCAAAATACTGGTTGATGGAACGGTTCATGAACATCATTTTTAAAAGGCCCAATACGTAAAAAAGAAGGTTGAATATTTCCATTAGCATAAAAGTTGAAGAATTATAGGCTAATATGACGGGGGGATAAAAAAGAGGGAGAAACAAAAAGCTATTTTCCCGCGTTTTTTGAATGCATTAACGTATGAAAAAACTTTCTATACAAATTAACATGATGTCACACAACTTAAAGCGACTAACTCAAAGAAATGACTAATCATATTCAATATTGCCATCTGGAAAACCTTTTCGGCAACACTATAGCAGATAAAATTAGAATATTAGAATATTAATATTTCAATTAAATATTCAACATTAAACTTGAAAAGTAAAAAACCCATACAACTAAAATTTTCAGTATCACTATATTCATAAAAAAGAAAAACCACATAATCAAGGGCGCATCCAGGATTTCTGTTCAAGGGGAAGGGGGAGGTACAATAAAAACTTTAAAAAGCGCATACAAAATTTATTTATATGCATTTTTGTTACGTTTTCACGAGCTGGACAAAAATTCCGCAAGGGGTAGGATAGGGGTCAAACCCCGTACCCTCCTCCTGGATACAGCCTTGGGTATACTGAAATAGAAGTTAAATTTCTGTTATCCACATGAGCAACATCTATTTGTAGGCATAGAAAATTCATTTTGTATCTATAAATACTTGAGAGGCCCATAAAAGTATGTCCAATGGTATATTAGAACCAGAGATGACAACCTTGGTGACAACACACTTCCTATTATTTTAGCAATACTTAAAAAAAAATTAACCAACCCAAACGAAATTCGCTAAATGTTAACTTTAAGACAATTATGAATGACTCTCAAAATTATTCAGTTTCCATTCTAAGTCTCAAAACTTAACATCACTGATTGGTAAAATAATACTCAACAACACTTGTTACACGGTCAAACGAAGAATACAAACATTTCCTATTCAACATTTGACATACATCTACTAGTAATATAAATTTAAAAACACTAAATTAAGAGTTATAGGATTTCCATAGTCATTTCTTCCTACATTATTGTATTTTCCTAGATAATGTACTAAAGAATGGCTGAATGAGGGAACACTAAATACCTCATACGGCAAACATCGGCATTCCTCTACCAAAACCCGGTATCTACACAAAAATTCGATTTTGAATAAAGGATGGACTTCCACTGATCTTAGCACGGCGAATCCGACAGAAGAGTCAGAATCTATTTTATCTACTATAGGTTCTGAGATAGGGGCTGGCATCTGAAGGAGACAAAAACGGGTTTCACTAGTTACCCATAGCGAATACTTAGAACAGACATATTAAAATGACACAGCTTAGTATCTACGTTCAGTAGATCGTTCAGAACGAAAAAAATGCAAATGCAAGATTTTGACAGAGGACAGCCGAAAAGATTCAGAGTGATGAACCTGGTCTGTCAATCTCATTTGCGTAGCCCCCAAGCATCAAAATATATTTTGGCCATCTGTCTCGAATTTTAACTAACAGCAGCTGGGAATTCGGATTTTACTCGAGTAAGTGTGATTCTCATTTTCTGTCAATGGCACTTTGACTAAAGGCTTAAAATATCATTTCCCCTTTAAATAACTTTACGTCGGTGGAAAACCCATTTGATTGATTGAAAGTGATGTCATACGACCAATTTCATGCGATCAAATCTACGATCCTTCTGGTTCGAATTTAGGACTTCTGGTACAGTTCCTAGCACCCGCCATATATGTGTATAAGCACTGACAGTGCGTAAGTGCACTGGTCCAAAATAGCAATACTGGGGGGTTTATCTTCTGAAAATGACCGTGGCACGTGTGGACCACGCTAACTAAGCTGAGTTTCCTGTGGTCAAAACCAGAAGGTATACAAAGGTCTCATGGTCCTAACTGAACAAGACAGGATCAGAACAAATAGGTCTTCAGGTCAGAACGGAATCTGATCCTTTTGAATGGCAGAGCCAACTGGATTTCGCCACTATTCGATCACAAATAAACAATTTATGAGATTGTCATTCTCATTTACATACAAAAAAGAAATACGAAGCAATGAAAAAACTTACTATCATCTATGTTAACACTAATAGACTTGGTTAGAGCATCTTCCTCTGATGAAGAAGTAACACCCGGTTGAAGGTTCACTACGGTCTGGATTCTGCTGGTTCACTAACGTCTCAAAAACGCCAACGTCATTAAGATTTTCCTTTAATAACAATATTAAAATTCATTAAAATCAGATTTCATTACATTTAGAATTTAATCACATTAAATTCGTATTTCGAGTTAAATATTGAGATAATCTCCAGTTATTTAAAAGTACTTAACAAGCGGGGTTGTGGGGTGGGGGTTTTGAAAACTTATTTATATCATTTTCTTCAAGTTTATGTTTAGATATCTTAAAACAACCTCAAAATCAGAATAAACTAATATACTGATCAAAGCCAGACGATTCGTTAAGCAGTTCGTTTAGAAGTTTAAATGTCTATTAGGTTTCTTTCATTTGTTTTTCATTGAGCTGCATTGTAAGAATTCTAATGTTTAAAGACGTCCATAGTTGTGCAAGTTTCCACTTAACCAATTAAAAGAATCCTCCAATATATATACATATCTCCAATATATATATATATATATATATATATATATATATATATATATATATATTATATATATATATATATATATATATATATATATATATATATATATATATATATTATATATATATATATATATATATATATATATATATATATATATATATATATATATATATATATATATATATTATATATATATATATATTGTACATTGATCAAAGAGCAAACTATTATATGACCTTGAGGTATCTTAAGGTAATTTAAGACATTTTTTTTTATAATATAAGAAAATATAGTTTTTAAGACAATAAAGGCAATATAATTTAAGACAATTAATCACCTAAAAAAGAGAAGCAAAATTTCTTACATAATTCAAGAATCAGTTGACCTCGTATTAAATACATAAACGAGGGAATATGATATCAGGGAATCAAAATTAAAGTTTTTCTTCTTCCATTTTCACTGTTTCAAATGAAATAAAAGCACAAATCATATAGATAAAATAAACTATTGTTTTCTTCGAGCATTCCACTCTGCTACCATTGTCGTAAATTTAAATGTCTCCTAGGGAAGTATTTAAGAAGGACTGTATTTGATGTTCATTTTGTTATTTTACATTTATTATTTGTCATTTTTTTGGAACACTTTATTCCTACTCACTTTCGGCAGATTTTTTCTTTTCTCCCTGTCTTTTTTGTTTTCATAAAATTTACTAATTTCTGTCAACTTCTCTTTCGCTATTGTTTAATATACTGTTTAAACTTATTTTTATATGCGCTGGTGGTTTGCTTAACCAAGGCCGCCAGGGATGGACAAGTCTTTTTCAAAGTCCATACTGACATAGTCTTTAATTCCAAGCCATCCATTCATATGCAGATAGAACTTTTTTCCACTTTTTCTTTCGACCTTTTTTCTTGGTAAAATTAAACAATTAAAAAACAAAAAAGAATTAAACAAGTAAAATTGGAAACAGAGTTCCAATAGGGATAGGTCCCTATATTAAAAAGTGAAAAACAGGTACAAAAGTTACTGGATATTTCGATCACATACATCAGTGATCACAGCGGAACTAAGCAAAACATCATCAGCAGCAGCGAAACTAAAGTATTATAATTGAAACAAACTATATTTACACATAACACATTAATTACTAAGTCTGTATTTTTTTAAAATACAGACTTAGCAAAATTCTATTCAACAAAACGCCTGCACTTCCGTGAATCATAAGTCTGTTTTTCACAAAAACGATTTTTAAAAACAGGAATATGAAAACACTGACAAGTCCTTTTTTTCCATTCCTCTTCCCCTCAGCGCTCCTGTTCCAGATATGTTTTTCAGCAAAAATTAAGTCAAAGCTACGACTAGCCCATTTTTTTCGATCAGTTTAGGCTCAAAGGATAAAAATAGAGAAGTATAATGTGCTGAAGCAAAATTTTGCAGTTGTTCATGGGACGGACGAATGGGCCTGAATAGGATGGGACATTCTATGTTCAAACGTACCACGTTCATCATTTACCGCCATTTTAAATAAAATAAGATTTTTAAAAATGTAATCTAAGAGGAGGTTTTTCAAAATTTAGGGGGGGAGGGGTTTAGTACTTTTTTTTCAAAGGGAATACAATAAAGGCCGTTTTTAAAATCCTTTGGGATAATTACTCCCATTCCACTGTATCCCTCTTCCCCCAGCTGGTACCCCCTGATGATAGCCTATATACAAAATAAAAGAAGTCGAAATGGCTCCCCCTAGCAAACACTACCGAACTTGCAATTCTTGTAAAAAAAAAGAAAAATCAAACCTACAAATATTTAAACAAAATTGTAATTTACAGGACTAATGAACATTCCTTTACAATCCCATCCTGATTAAAGCATGCTCTAACAGAGTCGTTTAACTTCAAACAGCTATTATTAGCTATTAATATCCCATTTGAGTGACAGAAAAGGGTTGAGAGACAGAAAATCTTAGTCTAGAGAAAAAAAGATTATTGTTAAATGTTACCTCCAGCCCGAGTCCGTTGACTTGTGTACTTGGTCCAACAGCATCAACAGTCACTCCCAGAAAAGCATCAACCTGCGCAAAAACACAACATAAGCGTATTTAACAAATAAAGCATCTCAAAAGTTAGCACAGAAACGAATAAACTGAAAAATGTGCTCTAAATATTACATCTGAATATGCATAAAAATAATACTAGATTTCCAGCAAGCTAGCTACAAGATAGTGTTAAAAATAGAGGTTTATGTCCCATACACAGCTGCAAGTTTAAGCCTTTGGTTTAACGCACAGCTCCTAAGAACTTTCGCATAAGCTAACGCCCACTAGGTAAAATTGTATTGGTCAATCGGGCAATCTACATAGTTCTCTCAAATGCGTAAATAATAAAAAAAAAAGAAAAAAAAAAGAAGCAACAACTGACAGAAACGACCAAAAAGGCAGCAATATTGAAATTTCCGATTTTATTTCCCTTACACTGACAATATTAAATATTTTTTACAGTTAGGTTGCATTCCCTGATTCAGACGTGCCCTTTTGGTTTTCTTTTGTTCTCCTTCAATTTTGCCTGCATAAACCTTTTATTCTCCGAGCAATTATCCAACTCAACCAAAAAGATAAAATGCTTTTATAGCAAACACTAGCGATAGCACAACTTTCCACAACATCAGTTTTGGGTTCTGGAACCGTATATTTTAGACGCCACTTTCAAACACGAACAACTGCTTCTTCCAGAATATCCCAACAGGCTTTTGAGGCTTCCCTTCACCACCTGTTTGGCATACATGATGCCCACCATACTGTAATCGCTTTCAACCGAATTTTCAACTAGATTTCCTTGTTCAACAGCACTGGAAAGTACCTTTGGTTTTGGTCTATTTTAATTTAGTGTTCCGTTTATTGAGGTTCGTCTTGTTTGTACTTTGTCCTTAAGAATTTCATCACTAGATTTCTACTCTTTATTGACTTTTGTGCACCGAGGATGATCGAGTAGAGGTCCCGAACGAACCGTCTGCATATTCATCCTTCTTTTTTTCACTGGCTGGAAATATCCTCGTTTTTCTTCTTCACAATTTTTTTTTTATTTTCAGTAACGGACGCCACT
Source organism: Artemia sinica (assembly GCA_027921565.1). Classification (NCBI taxonomy): domain Eukaryota; kingdom Metazoa; phylum Arthropoda; class Branchiopoda; order Anostraca; family Artemiidae; genus Artemia; species Artemia sinica. The sequence continues at coordinate 59,917,700 of CM051265.1, forward strand.
AAATAACTGATTCAATTCTAATATAACTAAGCCTCGTTTTCAGGCTCAGCGGCTTCGAACACGCGTTGTTTTCGTCTAGTGCATGAAGCTTTTTCACTAAGCTGGTTCTCGGGGAAAACACGTGGTTGAAACTTTGCAACTGAAAACGCTTGATGCTCAGGAATAGAATTTCCCTCTCAATTACTCTGACTATCCGTCTTGGCTTTTTCTACAATTAGCCATGTCTTGATGCCTACTACAAAATCCTTGATTTTCAATTCAAAATCAACTGTTTGGGATCCCAATGAGCAAACTTAATGGGCTGTGAGTTCAGGATGGTTAGCCATTTTTGAATTTATCGCCAATGAACGCAGAACTCGGGTTTGAACTTGGTATTTCTGCGGGTTTCGGATTCAAGGAACCCGGGTTCAAACACGGGGAGAACCCGGCAGCTAAAAACGCTTAGAAGCAGATTCGTGTTGAACCCGCAACCCTAAAAACGCTTCATGTAGGCCTCGATGGCGACCCGTGTTCGAACCACGCACTTATTAGTGGAGAAATGATCATAGAGCTGTATTAAGAATACAATTGGCGGATCGAGTCTCGACGACGACTTCTCCTAAAAAGTGATTCTTCGACAAAAAACTAAATTAATAACTAAAGTAGAATAGCTAAAACTAAACTAACTAAATCTAAAATAAAAATAAACTAAAAAGTTATTACAGAATTTATCTGAGAAAGTCGAAAGATTTGCATGAATCCGGACATAAGTATAGTTTCATTTAATATTAATGGAACGAGAGCCGAGGACTTTTTTATTGATGATCTGTATGTTAATTACGACGTTGTTTGTCTCCAAGAACATTTATTGACTGCCTTTAGCGAAAATTTTCTGAGACGAAGCAGTGATCACGTTGTTTTTGTGCGTCCAGCTAAGATGACGCGTGGCCGCCCTTCTGGCGGTTTAGTTTGTGTTTTTAAGAAAAATATTTCTGGTGCGAGTCCTGTACTTTTCCAATCAGATGACACTTTTCTTGCTGTGCGTCTTGGTAATATTGTATTAATTAATGTGTATCTGCCATATAATGATCGTTCCATTCGTTCACTTCAGAACTTCTCTTGTGCTTGTAATGGACTTAAAACTTTAATTCAAAAGATATTGGATCATGGGTTGCTTTTTGTTATTGCTGGTGATTTTAATACCGATCTGGTTTCTGATAATGTAAGGAATGATCAGCTTCTTGATTCTCTCCCGGCTTATAAGATTGTTCGAAAGTCCCATGATTATACGTATATTCACCATTCAGGTAGTAAATCAGACATTGATCACGTTATTTGTTCTGCAGCTCTTGTCTGCTCGCCAGTTACGGTTCATTTTGACGAGCAAGATCTTGATCACCTTCCGCTGTCTTTTTGTTTATCAAAGCCTGCAGTTTGTTCTGGGAGTATATCTAAGAGTCGTGGTGTACGACCTAAATGGTTTTACAAGCCTGATTGGAATAATGCGAATTTTTCTATTTATCTTACAATATTGGCTTCACTTCTAAGTACGATTTATGTTCCGTATCAGTTTCTGCAGTGTAGCCAGAATTTTATTTAAGCTAAATATGAAATAGACCGATATTATCATTCTATCCTCTCCGCTATGAAAGAAGTTGAAAAAATTTCTGTCCCAGTAAAGCGAATCCGAAAGAATACCCAAAAGCCTCTTTGATCACTTGACCCTAACCTTAAGGCCTGTAAAAATAAAGCTAAATTTTGGCTAAAAGTTTGGACAGAATATGGTCGGCCTAGGTCTGGTAATGTTTTTCTTATTAAACAGAAAACTAATTTAGAATACAAAAAGTATTTAAACGGTGTCCGATACTGTGGGCTTGATTTTCCATCTTCGCCTAAAGAATGGAGGAAAGTAATTAATTCAAGTAAAACAGACGATTCTGATGTGAGCAGTGATGCTACTCCACCAAGTTCTTGGAATGCACATTAATCAAAGATATTCACCGTTTTGAATTATTCTGTTCATAGAAAGTTCGGCGAAGCGTTTGTTAGAATTGTCCCTAGATTTCTAAGTCAGCGCTTTGTTCTGTCTATATCGCGTTGTGAAGTTTTGAATGCTTTGAATCATCTTAAGTCGAAATCTATTGATGCTGATGGTATCTCTAAAAAGCATCTAACTCCCCAATGTGCTGAACTTGTGTCACATCTTGCGCTTTTGTTTCAAATGTGCTTGGCGTCTTCTGTCGTCCCGAAAAGCTTTTTTTGTGGCAGCTTGACTTCAATTTTAAAAAGAGGTAAACCGCCAACAGATTGCTCTTCTTACCGTCCAATTTCTGTTTCTTGCAATATTAGCAAGGTCTTCGAGTATATTCTTTTACCTAGTCTAACTCAAAATATTTCTTTCTTTGGTGAAAATCAACTTGTCTTCAGATCTGCTCTGAGGGTGCCAACATGCTCATCGTGTCCTATCTTCTATTCTACTTTCTAATTCTTCTAAGGGTAAAGGCGTATATCTCTGTACACTTGATCTTTCAAAGGCTTTTGATTCTGTTGTTCATAACCAGCTTTTCTTTTCTTTTGTTTTTTCTGGTGTTAATTTTTCGGTTATTTACCGTCTACGGTTTTGGTATTCTAATTCTTACCTCCGCCTGAAATCCTCTCCTGAAATAACTATTAAAGTGCTTCGAGGAGTAAGGCAGGGAAGTGTTTTATCACCAACCCTTTTCAAAATTTGCATTTCTACTGTTCTGGAAAAGATCTCAGGCACTTATTTCTCATGGTTCTACTGATATTTCTTACATTGCCTATGCTGATGACATTCTGTTGATTAGCCGTACTAAATCTACTCTTTCTGCGATGGTTTCTTTAGTTTCTCAGCCTTTCCTAAACACTGGTCTATCCCTGAATCTTGACTAGTGTGAATTCTTGTCTTATAATCTGTCTTCGTCTACTCCTCTGGTATGTAATGAATTTTCTGTGCTTTCTGTCTCTTCCTTTCTGTGGCTTGGTATTACTGTTTCTAATTCTCTAGCTCTTTTCCGTAAACAGATTGTTGCTGATGCAGTAAAATGTAGCAAACCGTGGAAAATACAACAGAAGAGCTCTTGGGCACTTATTCTCGACTTTTTCTGATCATTCTGCACTTTATTTTTTCGGGTGTTCATTCTGTTCTTAAGCTAAAGGATTTGAAAAAGATTAAAATTAAATATTTCAAATTTTGCAAAATTTCTTTTTTCTCTGCCGCCATTGATTAAAAATCGGTATCAAGTTAAAAATTTCCATGTTACGGATGTAACTCAAAGGCTCGGTGACCTACACAAAAAGCTTTCTGCAGATGCATTTTGTAATATTGGCCCTGACCATGGTCTTTTACAGTTTTTTCCTAGTAGAAATTAATTGCTAGTGTTTGTTGATGTTCTTTTTTGTTTTTCATTTTTTTTTTTCTTTTTTATTATTATGATTATACTCCACTTGTACAAATTGTTCTCTTGTAGTTGTGGGTAATAAATGATCAATGAAACTCAGAGAGGAGAGAAAATAACAAAATGAAAAATAAAATAAAAAAAAGGTGAAAAAGGTCAAAAAGGTAATAAATGATTGAATTGAAAACCTTATTAGAGATATCCTCATTGTTATACCCAAGAACTTGTATTTGGTCTAATCGGGGGTCTTCAACAAAATAAGAGCGAATGGCTTTCCATATATTTGCTTCTGTATCAGCCTGACTACTTTCAACTTTCATATCACAGTAAGGTAATAGATTGCCTGTAAAACAACTTAGATTAATTCCATTTCAAGGGTGAAGAATATAAGGGCACTGATTCTTATCAGGACGAGAGGAGCACAAGATAGTCCGTATGGGCTATATACTATGTCTGTATCTCAGATAAGACAAAAAAAAAAAAAAAAAAAAAAAAAAAAAAAAAAAAAAAAAAAAAACAAAAAAAAAAAAAAAAAAAAAATATTATGGGTGCTAAAAAAAAAAAAAAAAAAACCGAGTACTGTTTTGAATTCAGCCGAAAAAAAAAGAATTGCATAAGAAAAACTTCCTGAACAATTGAATGCTTCAAAGTCTAAACACACATAGCGCTTTAGGTACTTCTAAAAGTTTTTACTAAACAAAAACTATATGTTATATAATTTTTTACCATTTCGGATTTTGGTTCAGCAGCCTTATAGATACAAAACGAGAGTATGCGATTCAGATTTTGCTTTCCAGATCTGAGCACCTTAAAGCATGATTGACAAGAAAGGAATGTCGTATTTTTATTTGATTTAGATGGTACAATAATATTTCCGGATTACAGGTAAGAATTTTTTTTAACTTTTTAATGCATTTATAGTTTTTTTTTTCACCAAATCTTTGATTTTTTTTTTTAAGAAACGAAAGATTAACATACATGATTTAGATTTTATATATTACTTTCTTTCACTGTTCCAATTTCGATTCAGCACCTTTGTATATACAAAGTGACACTACGAAATTCAGATTTTGTTTGTATTATGGTATTTTAAAGATTTGAAAAAAAAGAAAAACAGAAAAATCAACATCAATGATTCAGATGTTATCATTTTTTTTTGTTTTCCTGAATTCGATTTAGAACCCACATAGCAAGTGTAGAAAAATCAGATTTTAATTCCAGATCTGAGCCTTTTAAGGCATGATTAATGAGACTAATTGCGACAAAATGCACTTTTTGCATGTTGTGACATTTCGGGAAACCTTTTTTTGTTTCCCAAAAGCTTAGCGTAAAAACTTGATTAGTCTCAAGAGTAAAAATCAGAGAAAATCATACTTTAATTCTTTCATTGGGATACTACTAGATCAATGATTAGCCTACAAATAAATTTCAACGGATGACAGAGCACTTTAATAGCAGCGATATCAAGTAATATAGAACTTCCTTAAAATTTAAATTTTTATTTAATTATGGTTTTTCACCTTATGACATTATGGTTAGACAATACTTATGCCAAAATAAATATTTTTTAAAATAAAAAATGGGGAGTCAAGCAAAAATCTATCTTTAATCGCTATACTTTATACAAAAATAAAACAAGAAGATTTTGTACCTGGAATTATTATCTCAATCCTGTATCACATATGTTTTTTGTTTTTTCTTTTCAGTATAAGTTTTAGTTTGAAAGAGGCGAGAGATAAAACCCAATATGAATTTTAAGAAACAAAAATTACCGAGAATGGTACTCACCAGAAGCAAACGATTCTGCAAACATGATTGACCTTGAAACCAGGGCCCTGTCACCAGTAACTTGTTCGATGACAATCTTTCGCGTAGCCATCCCACCCTGGACTGATTCTTCAGAGGTGAGAAGTTTTCCTCCAAACTATAAGCATACGGAAATATAAGAACTTTAATTGTTGTTAGAATTATTAGCCTAAATTATTATGAACTTTTTTGTTTTGCTCGATAGATTTGTATAAATGCAATCAAAAACAACATAAAATTAAACTGAGGCCACAGCCTCACCCCAGATCTGCCACTAGCAATGATAAAGTCTGCAGGGAAAAGTAAAATCTAAAATGAGATTAAAACGATTTAGCGACGCAGGATACCTGAAGCAGGATTCTATTTTTAAAGTAATACAGTTTTAGTCTCTATTGCAATGCTTCTTAATATTATTACTTTAACTACAGAACCCCTAAAATGAATAACACATCAAGGAGCCCCAGTACAATGCTTACCATATCCCTTTTGCATTTTTTTCCCTCGTAGTTTTGGTAATGTTCAGTTTGATTTCACTCTCCTGTACAGCCTCATGATAGGAGAGACCCTCTTTTCCCATAGAGATGTCTACCTATATAATTGTAGTGCCACTATTTCCTAGCCAATCACTAATCTTGAGTTCTGAAAACATTTACGTGACATTGTAAGATCGGTACCTGAAGTGAGCATTTAACACTATACTGCCGAGTTAGTAGGTTTTTTTTTATTTTCATGAGAGTGTGAGCTATGTCTCCCTCCCTTTTTCTTTAATTACTGTCGTCCAGAGTGTGGTGATAGTACATGAATGTTCTTCGTCCCCTCCGGCAAGCCATAATTGAAATCAGATTGACACCCTTTTTTTCAGCGGTAAATGACATTGTAGCTTACTAGACATCGTTGCCTATGGAGAAGCTAACGCTGGCTCGGACTAAAATCTGATGGCAGCAAAAGTTCACCTAAAACTGAGTAGCAGCCAGAATGTAAAGAAGGCACCCGTAGAACTGGTATTTCATTCGGATAATCTTTAGGAAATAGAGACAAGGAGTGCCTTTAAATTTGTGTGTTCGAACAGATTTGCTGCTATCAGATGCGAGCTCCATCACTCATCGTCTGCTCCATCAATGTCAGAAGATGTCAAGTCCAAACAAATTTGGGAAAGCATCGAAACAAATTATCAAGAAGCAACAAAACTGATTGTTGGTTACCGTAATAGCCCAAAAGATCACTGACTATCACTGACCAAACACTTGCAAACATAGAAGAGAGAAGTGAAATAAAATGATGCCTCGTCCAGAGATAAACCCTTGATCAACAGATTTTCTAAAACAAAGGATATATACCTTCACGAGAAGCACAATAATTCATCAGAGGAGCCAGTCAAGCGGAAAGGAATCCAAGAAGAGGACCTGACAAATTTACGGGATTATAAAGCTGTATACAGAATCACAAATGAAATTATTGAAAAGAAAGTCCCCAATTCAACACGAACCAGTTATAGACTCCTCCAGAGTTCAGATAGCTGAGGACCTCGCAATAAACAAAGCCTAGAGAAACTTTTGGGCAGAACATCTCCACCCCATAAGAGCCCCTGGATAATCCCTCAAACTGTGCTGTTCACTATCAAACAGATCGTGATAACGAACTGTAAGTAAGGAGCGACCCGGCTCAATAGCAACAAACAACAGAATTGTGATATCAATAGATACATCAAAAGAATTGGATTTTTATGCTGATTTTAAATATATATGTTTTATCAAGTTTAGTCCTACCCATCAAAAGTTACGAGCCTGAGAAAATTTGCCTTATTTTCGAAAAAAGGGGGAAACATCCCCTAAAAGTCATAGAATTTTGATGAAAATAACACCATCAGATTCAGCGTATCAGAGAACCCTACTGTAGAAGTTTCAAGCTCCTATATATTTTTTGGTCACTTAAAAAGGGCACTAGAACTTTTAATCTCTGTTCCAATGAGCCCTCCCATGATATTCTAGGACAACTGGGTCGATACGATCACCCCTGGGAAAAAAAAACAAAACAAAAAACAAATAAACACGCATCCGTGATCTTTCTTCTGGCAAAAAATACAAAATTCTACATTTTTGCGGATAGGAGCTTGAAACATCTACAGTAGGGTTCTCTGATACGCTGAATCTGATGGTGTCATTAAGGTTCAATAACTTTTAGGGGGTCTTTCCCCCTTTTTTCGAAATTCAGCCAAATTTTCTTAGGCAAGTAACATTTGATGGGTAGGACTAAACTTGATAAAACTTGTATATTTGAAATCGGCATTAAAATCTGATTCTTTTGATGTATCTATTTATATCAAAGTCCCGTTTTTTAGAGTTTCGGTTACTATTGAGCCGGGTCGCTCTTTACTTACAGTTCGTTACAACGAACTGTTTGATGCATACTACTTTACCTTCTCCAATCAAAGAAGGGACATAATGCTGGGTTATTATTACTTGATATAATAACGTAAGATGCTCTGGCAGCTTTTTAGTACCATACAAAAGGTGCTCTGATAACAAACCATCTGAACCTGAGGCCTTCCCACATTTTAGTAATCTAGTTTGAATCAAAACTGAGATGGAGAAAAACAAACTAGGCTTTTATATGGGTTCAACTGAGAAAAATATTTATATAACAATCCACGATAACTCAATGCAGATGATGGTGGGTTAGACGAAAATACTGAAGTAAACTGTCCATACCATTGTTCTAGTGGGATTTGGTCTGATAAATCAGCTGATGATTGGGTTAATCTATTAATTTTTTTTTAAAAGCAACTTTAGATTATGCATAATCGTTGTTGATATTTGTTTTACTTGTTGTTTCCTCCATGTTGCCACTAACTTTATGTATTTCTTTTTTTTGTGGATGTAACTATTCGGAATAGTTAAATCAACATTCTCAGTCGGTCAAATTGATCCCAAATGTGACACCATAGCCGATGTCTCTGTTCTGCTTCACCCAATCCTCGTATAAAAGACCGTCCCTTTTTTGTGTATCTTTACGCACTTTAATAACAGGAACCGCAACGGAAGCCGCAACTTTCATAGCATGAACTATTTCGGCATAATACATATCTAATTCCAGCAAATCAATTTTTTGAGAGGGTGAGAGGAGTTGAAAAGGAATTCTAATTCTACTGAGAATATAATCTAATACGCTCTGATATAAGTATACGTCTATTTTATTCCAAAGTTGTTTCTAAAATCATTTCGGACTAATATGGCAAGAAACATTTACGAGGGCTATTCAGAAAGTAGGGAACGTTTTGTTATAAAACAAAAACTAGGTACAAGAAAAATATTTTATTATATACATCTGAAAGAGTGACTAAAATGCTACTTTTCTACATAGTCATCAAACAAATTAAGGCACTTATCGTAGTGGTGGACAGGCTTCGAAATTTCTTCATCATAGAAATCCGCCACCTGCGATCTCAGCCATTCAGTGACGCACGCTCGGAGCTCGTCGTCGTTATCAAAACGCTGTGTCGCTAGCCAGTTCTTCATCTTCGGGAAAAATTGAAAATCATTCGGTGCTAGGTCGGGACTGTAGGGTGGATGTGTGAAAATCTCCCATTTGAATGAGTCCCACGAATCCTCTCATCAACTTTGGCGAGAAGATCGTCTACCACAATGCTCGGGGGTCCACTCCTCTCTTCATCATGCACGTTGGTTCGGCCATTTTTAAACCGGATACACCATTTTCGCACTGAACTTTCATTCATTACTTCGTTGCCATACATTTCGCACAGTTGCCGATGAATTTCTATCGGTTTTTTGCTAACAAAAACCGTATTACGGACCGCACTTCACAACTGGCGGGATTTGCAATTGCAGCGCACATTTTAAATTGGAATATTGGGAAAACGGGCAGCGCAAAGATGTTCTCGTTCTCACGGCTGGATGCCGACTAAAGCTACGAGCACGCGCATACCAAAACATACGTGATCGCCGCGTGACTAGTGGCGTCAGACGGAAACGTTCCCTAGTTTCTGAATAGCCCTCGTAAAACAACAGACACTTCTAGGTGAGATCATAAGATCATTAATCAAAATTTCATCCGATACTTTAACAAGACTTTTTTAACAAGTCAAGATCTGAAATTATCAAGTCCAAATTTGTCACGCTACCTGAATTATGAACATAAGTATAATTTCTGCTATTCGTTGCCGCAGCTAGATCGTTCAGAAGTGATGATAATAAGATCTGGGACTACAGTAAACTACGAATAGCGAGGTCAGTGTTAAAACGAATAGCGAGGTCAGTGTTAAAACGAAGTAAGATGGTTTTACCAGACGCTCGTATATTAACAAAAATTTTGAGACACTTGCACATGCTCTAGTGAAACGTTCATTCGACTGTTCGTTTCTTGAATTAGTAGGCAAATAAACTGCAAGAACAATGGTATGGCCCAGATCAGCAGCAACAAAAGCATCATTGGTTCCAAGTAAATTACATTTAAGGTTCTTATTTACTCCAATCAAAATGCCGCCAGAGGGACGAGCTCCTGTAATTTTGGCAGGACGGATGAAGAACAAGTGTTCACAAGAAACTTCAAGCAGATTACTTATAACGCTACTTAACTGGTGCTTTACTATACACACTATTTCGTATGACTTGGATATTTCGGGTAGAATTATTAACTTATCTCCTGCACCATTTATGTTATGAAAATACAAGTTTACACAGTCTGGTCCGGTTTGATTGTCCATAGCTGTGGGAAAGGGGGGTGTATCAGCTTCAAATTTGAGGGGCTCAAAGCAGCGGCAGACAACACGACGCAGGGGAAGCTGTTGCTTCTGTAAATTCTATCACAATTCGCACATTTCCAGTGGAGGCTGAGCATGCATTATCGCGGCTATTAACATGGGGCCGGCACATTTACTACATTTAAGTTCATTCACACATTCACTAAAAAAGGTGATGAAAGCCTTGGCGCTTAACTGGTTGGATTGCATCAGCGGACATGACACAAGGTTAAAATTGACATTTAAAGAATAACTGCGTGATTGTACTACCTCCAAAACGCTTTGCTTGCACAACAGAATATTAGCTCAACATCAGAGTGGTTAAATCAAATTGTGTCTAGGACTTTAACAAAGACGGGAAAACAAGAATAATAACATGTTTCAAACTTAGAAAAACAAGTTTTGCAATTACTTAAACAGCATAGAATCTCAAATTTAGAATGAAATAAGAGTCATTTTTACACAATACTTTCTATTTCTATCCCTTTCTTAACCCTGAGCGTCCCCTGGGTAAACCAGAATTAAGTTACCTGAACTGAATTTGTTTTCCAAACTTTTTTCTTTCTTTTTTCTCATAGTATTCAGCCTTTTCAGAAGGCATCGTGCTAATAAAAACAGCTTGCTGTTTTTAATTATGTTTTTATCGATAACATGCTGCAATGTAAACTGAGGTTTAAAAATGTTAAATAGGCAAAATAGAAAGATCAAAACATACAAAATAGAAAATAAAGGCAAAGAAAGAATAGGAAAGAGTAGTTGATAAGTAAATTACCCCAAATGAAGGCCTGCAAGGAGAGTACATCCATTTGGGTGGCCAGACTGGAGGAGTTGACTGAATTAGCTGAACCTGTTGAAGTTCTTGACCGGGCCAATTTTCTTCACCAGAAAAATATCCTGCCATCTGCAATAGATAATGTTGAGTATCCTTTTGGGGACAACAAAACCAGTAGAAGATAAATACAAAATTGTCTACGAGCTCCAAACCAAAACTTCAATCGTTTATTTTTGTGATCAAGTCTCCAAATTATCCCAAGATATTTCTATTAAAAAAGATTAAACCCTCTAATCTTAGGCCTTAAAACAATTGCGAAATTCTGGGGGCTAAAGGCTAAGGGCCCCACCTGGGTTTTCCTATCATAAAGATTGAAAAACCTTGCATGATTCCGAATCAAATACAGTGCATTATGCCTGCCATTCGGCTAAAATATGGTGGTGGGAGGGTTGTTGGTATGGAGCTAGGGAACTTCGGTTCTCTTTTTCTGCAAATTGAGGATGCTCGCATGACTCTTGTTCAAACGAAGTGCAACATACCTACGTTATATTAAAAAAATTAGTGACGGGAGGGCCAGAGAGGGGAGGTGCTGGAAGGCTCATAAACCAACTTTATGCCTCAAAAATAAAGATCAAAAATGTTCACCTTTCTGCTTAAAAAGCCAACAGGGAAAGGGGTAATGGAGGGGTCACGGGCCCGCTTAGTGAATCCAACACATTTTTTTTTATATGATCAGGAATTAATTGTTTTTTGCATATTTTTTCTCTAATATGTACCAAAGTTGTCAGAAGCCTTAAACTAAAAAACGGTGTATTTCATGAATGAACTTTTGTACAAAGAAAGACTGACGTTATATACTTCTATGACCTATTCAACCATTATCGATCAGCGTCAAAAAAAGGTTGTATCACATTCATCAATCTGGCCTGAGGCCCAACTTTTCCGTAAAACCTGCAGAGGTAAAACCTTACCATTTTCTCGCAATAAACGAAAATCAGTAGCATGCAAAAAATAAAAAGGTCATAGCCAAAGTGTGGCTTTTGCAACACAATAAGAATCGTTTTTGCATTATACCTGAAAATAAAGGCATGAGTAAAAAATAGAAAGAGGAGTTTGATATTTAACCGAGAAGTAAAGTTAGTGGTCTGATTTCCAAGAGGCGGGATTTTTAGTAACCGAAAAGAGAAAGCTAGCCTTTGCGTTTCAATCAATTTTAATTTACTTAGTTTTTGTTGACGAGTCAACAACGATTTTAAAGAAAATTTAAAGATGTTTTAAAGAAATTTTAAAGAACTAATACGCAACACAAACCACCGATTTATTAAATTTTTGCTAGGAATTCCGCAATTATTCGCTAGCACGGAGACCTCATCCGTATTTGAATCCCTGATCCATCAACTAAAGTGATTGGTCTAGAACGCAGAGCTATAATGCCATCTCTCAGCAAACTGTAAGATCCATTACTGACTCAATTGTTTATGTGAATTGAATACTTGTTATTAAGTTTTAGTGATAAATATGTTTTGCTTGTACTGGAAGCTAACTCAAATGTCAACTGATTGCTAGATGAGGTTTTTTGATTATAATTCCCAGCTTCAAGTCTCTAGTAAACTCAATAAGTAAGAGTGACCTAAGGAGATATTCCTATTGTCCCGACTCTGACAGGGATAAAAATCGAAACTTTCTTAGAAGGAGGATAAAGCAAATACACATTGAAAATTGCAGTACGGAATAACAGAAATAGTGTAAGCTTTCTGTAAATAACGTAGAATAATGTAAAGCTTTGCTAGTGTTAAATAATAAATCACCAGCCCCATCTACTGCTTCGCATTTCTGGCATTTAAATCAAGCTTCGAAACTGTGTTGTTTTTTTTCAGAAACCAAGATCGTTCACTCATTATTACATTAATTTTGCCAATTATACTAATTACACTGATTTGATTTTATTTTTCTCTGAAAACAAGCCAAGAATCGCCAAATGTTAGATGGCATTGTTTTTTGTTTTGTTTTTGTTGGTACTAGCGCCAGTTTCTGCTTTTGCAAGTAAACAAATACTCCTTGGATGAGATTCATGGGATGAGGACTGTATTCATGTGGTGAGATTAAATTTGTCCCAGCAGTAAAAAAGAAAAGGGACAAAACTCGAGACTTTCTCAGAAGAAGGGTAAAGCAAATACACATGGAAAATTGAAGTAGCGAATAACCGAAATAGGAGCCATATAAACACACTTCTTGATGAATGAATAGGTATGTATGAGCAACTGCCAGTTAAATCTTCCACCATGTCGCAATACATGATGTTTTGCTCAAAAGCCTTATTAGTGTTATCTTAGGCTTATTATTTTTGTGACAAATCCTGGACATCTCCTGGATAAACCCTATTATTATGTCAAATCCTGGACTTCCAAAGAGACAAAATGAACCATCTATAGCCTATGCTGACTTAAAGCTTATGGTGTTCATATGAAGGTTACCATTTCTTTACACAGAAAAGAAGTATAGGGTTATTGCGACCCCCCCCCCCTTCCAGATAGGTCCAAAAAAATTCAAAAGAAATATTAAAAATCGTATATCAAAAATGCTCATTGCGCTTCTAAGAAAATTTTCGGATTTCTCACAGAAACGATATGCCAAGGATAACACTAACGAGGCTTTTGAGCAAAAGATCCTGTAATGCAGCATGGTAAATGACTTAACTGACAGTTCGTCCTACAACCCAATTCTTCATTCAGAAGTGTTTTTACATGGTTACTATTTCGGTTATTCGCCTGCTATTTCAATTTTTCGCCGGTATATGCTTTACCCTCCTGAAAAAGTTTCGAATGAAATCCCTGTCAGAATCGGAACAATGGAAGCAACTCCTAGCCTCGCTCTTACTTGTTACGTTCGCTAGGAGACTTGAAGGCGGGAATATTGATAAAAAAACTTCATCTAGCAATCAATTAACATTTGGACAAGCTTCCAGTACATATATATATATATATATATATATATATATATAATATATATATATATATATATATATATAATATATATATATATATATATATATATATATATATATATATATATATATATATATGTATCTTACTTACTCCATGCCTGTCACTGAATTAGAATCAACTTGGTGGACTGTGATGAAAAAGTTGAGAGCCATGGCTAATTGGAAAAAAAAAATCCAAGCCATATAGTCTGAGTGAGAGGGAAAGCTAGTATAAGCCTTTTTTCAGAATATAATGAAAATGATGTCATTTCACTTGTTGCTAAGATAGTCTATCATCCATTTATCCTAGGGCAGAACTAAGGTTGACAAGCATGGAGTACGGAGATATATATCTCCTAGACATCTCTTTGAAAAATCCTAATATTTTGTCAAATCCAGAAGATCTGAAGAGACGAAATGAAATATCTATAGCTTATAGTACCCAAATTACAATAAATGTAAATTAAATCAGCTCTTTGAAGTTTAAAAACGAATCTACTTCCTAAACTAAACTTAGCCTTTCTATAATCGTTGTGATAGTTGGGAAAGTCTCTTTCTAACAGCACACGATGTTAGGAGTGCAAAGGGGGACAAAAGAGGTGTTCGCCCCTCTATTATTCGTACCTTGAAAAATTTATATTCGCGGTTTGAACTACGCATTAAAATTACAAATCCATTTAACTGGAATTTAATTATGAGAAATACGAGGTTCTTCTATTTAATTGGGGTAATTCGGGTCCCACACCGTCAGTCCAACTAGGACGTTCTTTAGGGAAGCCAGTTGAAAACTTGTTTAACTTGGTCTACCAATTATCACAACAATTATCCCTTGGTCTTGACAATTATCAAGTGATATTATTATTTTAGATTTATCTAAATTTTTGGAGTGACCATTAAGTTGACTGTTTAAGTGAAATTATTTTAATCCTTGACCATTTAGTAGTGGGATTAATTGACTTTACCAAATTGTTATATCACTTGACTTTGCTTCCTTAAACCTGCCAATTTCTTCGGAAGGACAGTTGGTTATTCGACATATTGTACCTCTTGAAAGTCAACTGTTAAGTTGTATTGCACGCTTAATACTATAATTAGATGCACCCTTACCATAGATTCACACACACAAAAGGGTGCTGGACAACTGCATCAATCAGTAATCTTAGTTGTGGTTCTCTTCAGACATAATTGTCTCATATGAATTCCACATCGTCTAATTTTACACCCAAAAATGTTATTCTATTTTATCATATTTTTTTTATATTTAAATGTTTTTATGGGAAATTGCGAAGATATATAGCTTCCAGAAGTAACAAATAAAATATGTTTTTATATATTTATTAATTATTATTGTCGTGGTATTGGTGGTGTCCGTTAAAAGTTCTTCTTTCTGTTTTTTTTCTCAGTGATTTGTTTTCCCTACCTCCCCCACTGACTAGCCTTTCTTTTTAGATGAAGTAGTAAAATGTTCTTGTTATGTTAATGAAGTGTTTTATTAACTAATCCTTATAATATGATTAGTTTTTCAGCTAAATAGTCACTCAGCTTCTATGGCTAATGTTCAGAAAAATGGCCTAGTTGCCCGAAAAAAAAGTTGAAAAAGAAAAAAAGTTGGATTATTCAATTCCATCCATTGCGTGTCAAATCAACTGATTGCTGAATTGAAACTGAACTGATAGTGCTGAAGTCGATAACTGAATTACAAGGTAAAAAAAAGCTTACACAAAAACGTTTGTGTTATCCTTTCATCAATAGAACTGCGACCAATAATTGAATGAATCACTGAATGAATATGTTTAGTTGTGAATGAATATGTTGAATAGATAGGAATATGAAAAACGAACGGTACTTGTGTCTTATAGCCACCACACTCAAGTTCTGTCGAAAAGTGAAGTTTGGTTAATGCTAATAAAAACAAAGTATGATGAAAATATAATACTTTGTCAACAAAATTATGGAAACTACAAAAAAGAATTATGGAAGGGGGGCCGCCCAGACGGCATTATATTAAATACGCAACCTAAACTAACCTAATCAAACCTAACCCAAAACAAATACCAACTAAATATTTAGTTAAAATATAGCAACAATGTAGTTTCCCACCGAGCCGAAGCTAATATAAAGACCATAAAACCGGTTATTGTCTCATGTTCGCGATACAAGATCTTGAGTGTGGCGGCTATAAGACAAAAGTACTAAAAGAACTTACAAAATAAACATATGTGTTATCTTTTTTGTCATTAGAAGTGAGACCCGTATTCGTTGAATGAATCTACGGGTCTTCATTTCCCTCTTGGTGTCCCATTGCTGGCTGAAAAAAAAAAAAAAAAAAAAAAAAAAATATCTCTTTTGTCTGCTGTGGCGTGGTGGGAAAATAAATATTATGTCTATTATCATTTTTCTCTTTTTTCTTTGTCACGTCTTTCTATGATTGATTATCCATTTATTTCTTTATTTTTTGTATCTGTGAAAACAAGCTTGTCTCTCTGCCAGATATTTGTATATTTAGTATGTTATGTATATATGATTGGAGAACAAATGAACCTGAACCTGTTGCAACTACGATTGTTGAAGTCGATAACCAAATTACAAAGTAAGAAAAAAACTTACAGGAGAAACATATAAGTTATCCTTTTCTTCAACAGAAGTGCCGCCCATAATAGAATGAATATTTATCTTTGAATTAAAGGATGGCACGGCAATTAATGCAGGGTTTCTGGGACAGAAATCAACATCAAAAGGTTCAATTGTACCAGCCACTTCACCGCTCTGAAACAGAATTAAGCTTTAATATTTTGTTTTTCTTATGTTAATGTGTATACTGTAGTTGTTACGTCAAAAGGCCGTATCTAACACTTAAGAGGTTATTGTCAAAAACGGTTTGCGAAGCTATTCTCAAAGGGAGGATCAGCAAAGTAATGTTGATTAATTAGTGTTTTTTTTCCGCATGCTGCTCATGGACCCTTCTGCTCATAAAACTACCTCCTGCTTTTTTTGCGTGGAGGTTATGTTTTCAGTAAAGTGCTAGTTTTTCAAAATTCTAAAAGTATAGGAAAATATCCGAGTCAGATTATTTTCGCTACTTTTATAGATACAGTGTGGCTGTCACCCTTAAAAGTCGTATCTGATAGTTTCACGATACTCAAGCATTATAAGTTGAGTGATTTTTTCATTTGCAAGTTTAGCTGCCGTTCGTTGACTCCTGCTAGCCTTGACCTATTGGGCTTGACCCCCCCCCCTCTCCACGTGAAATTTTTATCGAACTTGTAAAAAGGTAACAAAAATACATGTAAACGATTTTTTTTATGTATGTTGTTAAGTTTTCTTTGTCTGGAATAGTCTTGAATGATGAATTCAATGGTACCACTAGTTTGGTAGGTATATGGCTATTCCTTCCTCCCGCTTATCAATGAACCCTCTCCCCTATGAAGACAATTCCCATCTCTTCCTTAGAAAATTCTCTCCACATGTAAACTTGAGCAGCCAAAGAGAAATTAGCAAGGGCAACCACAGAAAATATTCCAGGGAGGGCCAAACACCAAAATAGCAATGATGTGTGGGGGGGGGCATGATAATATATTTTAGGATGCATTTTCTTAGGAGTAAGTTTTTTCAAAATAAATTTAGAAAAAAAAAAACTCGAATAAAAAAATAACTAAATTTGCATGCAAAATGAAAAAAAAACTCACACACCCAAAAGATAAAGGAAAATGACTCAAACCAAATATATGGAAAGATTTATTGTTGCCAAAGATTAAAACAGATGTAGACTAGTTTTTATGCAATATCCTAAGCCTTAGAATATACTACAGAAGGAAAAGAGACATGAACTTAAAAAAGGCTTCCAAGGGGATATTTTAGGCTCTGATTTCATTCCTGGAAGTTTCATTTATCTTCCCTCAATCAACAGATTTCCAAGATCTCAAAAGCCACAAAAGCCAAGATCTCAAGGTCAGTGGTGTTTTCCCAAGATCTTCACATTCCTAAGGGCTCGTACTCAAAACTCACCCTACGTGCATAGATATCACGTTTTGATTTTATAATGGCCATGTAAAATATAACTCTTTCATAACAGGACAATTCTCTTCCTTGAACAGAAGTCCCTTATATCTTAGGACATTTGAAAGCAAAACTACAGAATAGTGAAAAAAAACTAACTTAGAATTCAGCTGTAAAATTAGTCCTCTTTCTTTTGATACTCAAATTCAACTGAATAAAATGAATAGGTTCAAATTAAATTGTTTATCATAAGAGAGTCTCATCAAATAGTCTGTTACAACGAACTGCAAGTAAGGGGTGACTAGGGCCATTATTAACCAAAACTAAAAACAGAATTTTGATGACAATTGACGCTTTTTATTCTGATTTTAAATGTATAAAATTCATTCAGTTTATTGTTACCAACTAAAAGCAACAAATCTGAGAAAATTGGCTGGATTTTCAAAAAAGAGCTGAACAGCCTCAAAAAAGCAAGCAATCTTAGGGAAAATCGCTTTATTAGATTTATCATACCAGAAAACCTCACCATAGAGGTTTCAAGCTCCAATTTACAACATGTGGAATTTTATATTTTTATAATATAATATTATAAAACGTTGGGAATTACGGCTATAGAAAATATACTATTTTGAGGATGATCAGGAAGGTGAATCATGCTATGAATTTCAGCGAAAACAGTTTCGATGCTTAAAAAGGGCTCTAGAACTCGCATCTTACAATCAAAGGACCAAGTTACTAGAGACATCCGTTCTGTGAGAATAGGGGACACATGGGAGACAAATGGTTCTTTACAAAGTCAACGTTAATACATTAAACTCAATAGCTTACCACAGCTGCCATGGCCGGATTCCAAAGGAGAATTCTGTTATCCTTCGCGCAGCTAGCTAAAATGCTGGAGTCACTACTGCACCAACTAACAGACAAAACTCCGCTAAAAAGAAAAATAAATTTCTTACTAATACGATTGCCTAGGTCTTATCAAAGATATTTGATTATTAAAGCATTTCCAATTTCTACCAACGATTTCTACAAAGCTTCAAACTTTTGGTTTTCTTTTTTATGGTTTTTGAATTGTTGTAATCCACTGTCAAAATATCGAATCATCATTTGTAATAATTGCAAATTTTCGTTTTTTGGGCCTTCCTACTGACATTATATAACTGGTTGCGTTCTTAAAGGTTTTATTTTTTAAGGTTTTTGAATTGTAGTAATCCCTTGTTTATATACAAATATTTTTGCAATTACCAGTTTTTGCTCTTTACGCAATTTAATGTCTTTTCATACTGAATCTTTTCAAATATATTTGATTATTGAAACTAGTCTGATTTCTCACAACGATAAGTACTAATCTTGAAACTTTTGGATTTCTTTTTTAAGGTTTCTGAATTATTGTAATGCCTTATTAAAATATCGAATCATCATTTGTAATAATTGCAAATTTTCGTTTTTTGGGCCTTCCTACTGACATTATATAACTGGTTGCGTCCAAACCTGTAAGCTTTATGAGGTAGCGAGTTGATGTCATCTAACAAAAAAACAAACTAATTTTAAAATTTCAGGTATTTCTCTAGTTTGAATTAAAACATTAAAATTATTGCTCAGGCACCTTAATATTTTTGCAGTTTACATAATAGCTTTAGCGATTCTGACAGAACTGTTGAAAATTTTTCAACTTTTTTCCGTGTCTTAAAAAGACATTCCTTATACTTATCAGAAAAGAAATTCGGTAATGATGTTTTTATAACAACGATTTCTACTAAGCTTCAAACTTTTGGTTTTCTTTTTTAAGGTTTTTGAATTATTGTAATCCTTTATTAAAATATACACAAATATTTTCGCAATTACCAGTTTTTTGCTCTTTACGCAATTTAATGTCTTTTCATAGTGTATTCTATTCAGATATTTGATTATTACAGCAAGTCTGATTTCTAGCAACAATTTCTACTAAGCTTCAAACTTTTGGTTTTCTTTTTTGAGGTTTTTGAATTGTTGTAATCCCTTGTCAAAATATATGCCAATATTTTTGCAATTACCAGTTTCTTGCTCTTTAAGAAATTTAATATAAACTTCTGCATACATGACAATCTTAAATTTTTCCACATAAGCGTGACAGCGTCATTGCAATACTGATGTATATAAAGTGACATCACTCACATAAATATTTTTTTCCCTAATTAAGGCTCTTTATGATTTTTTTTTCAAATTTCTGACCTATCTAGATCGTTTTTTTTTTTAGGCCAGAATATCCCAGGATGCCAATTTTCGAGAAAAAATATGAAGCCATTTTCGAGAAAAAATAAATAAATAAATAAATACATACACAATTATTGTTCACTTATAAAGATAGTTCACTTATAAACTTATAAAGTGAACTTTATACTTTATAATTCACTTATAAAGTGCGACAAGCTTGTTAAAGCTTACCGTATTTTGGTACTAATAATAAATAAATAAATATATATATATATATATATTTATATATATAGTATATACATATATATATTTTATAACAATAAATAGATAGAATCAACTAGTACATTCTGTTAGCCAGAGAATACCCAACAAACCTGGTATGTCCTTCCAAGGAACAGAGAGGGGATACACTTTTTCGAACATCCCATATTTGAATCACTGGCATATGATCATCCTCAGAAGCGATTGCAATTTGGGTGCCAGCTTCAGGATTCCATGCAATACTTCTATACTGGACCTGAAATAAGGCTAATATGTGTATACTAGGCCAAGGCATAACTCTTACATTATTCAAAGGAAACTGAAACACTTCACTATATGATAATGGTAGAGATCATATTAGAACGGTTCAAAAACCAACTTCGGATCAAATTCTTTCATAATAGGATTTAAGCGCGCTTGTGCTAACTCCATCCACCCTTCATAGGTATTTATGCTCTAATTCATTTTACCTCTTCTAATATTCAACCTTTCTAGTCCTTTCTTGCGCTTTATGTTTATAGAGGGTATAGCTTTTTTTAATACTGTATCTGAATTTGCTTCAGGCTTATACGGACTTCACTTTCTTAAAAAAGAAAAAAAGGTAGTTAAAGGAATATTATAGGACATTTGGGTTGTAGGAGGAGGTAGACAAATCTTAAGATTTTGGGGTCCAGGCCTAGCCACCAGAAAACACATGCCGCATTATGCTTGCTTTGATTTTCAATTTACTTGCATTGGGTCTCTCCTTACTTTTCTTCTTTAGGAGAAAGACAACCTTAAACATTCCAAGCTTTTTATTCTTTTTCTATAGCCTGTTCTCTATTTCTTCTATTCTTTAGTGTCTTATTACTCACTATACTCAAGTGCTAAACTATGCATTATTTTATTCTTCGAAATTATTATTTAGTCGTAGTTCCCGAAGGGGGCTGTATTGATTTTCACCGGTCTCTCACCTAATTTGAGAGTTATTTTCTATGGTTACATGAAGAATATCAAGTTTAGATTATTTTCTTAGAAAACCCCCAAGAAATATCACAATTCTGGCTTAGTGAGTGAATAGATCTGAAAATAATATATCCAACGATATAAGCATCTTATCCGTTCGGGTCAAGTTAAAGTTGTAAACTTGTAGCAAAATCACACATTTAGCAGGGAACATAAAACATAAGCAAACATCATCCGTGTTGCAGCGGTAGCTAGCAATCTAGTAAGAAACGATCACGTCCCTTAGTAAAAACTACAATAACCCAACTCCTAAAAATAAAGTGACACCAAAACAAGAAGTACACTATTAGAACCACCTTGTCGGAAACCCCTATATAAGAAACTTAACGTCCCTTGGCTTGAACAGCAAGGAAAATATATTGGTTTAAAAATCAAGAAAAGTGGCTGAAAGCACGATATTCTGCATATACGGCATCTTTTTTTTCTTTTTTTCCTCAGATAGCGGGGCGCTGGAACATCGTAGAGAGCTGTTTAATGGCTCATTTTAAAGGAAATTGCCACATCTAGTGCCTTTTATAATTAAAAAAAATATTTATCTAGGATCGTACCTTTCTTGGAAATGGAAACTTCCTGGGAGGGTGTACAGAGGGAGCCTTTGAATAGATCGCTATGGAGGAGGAGCGTGCGTAGCTGTGTGCTGTTGTGAGTTGTTAGTAGTAGCAGTCATTTTTCTATAAGCTCTAAATTAAGATTTCCTTGTTCTCAAGTTTTATTTTTGTGTTTTTGCTAGACGGACGAACAACGATTTCAAAAGTTTTCAGCATAATTAATAACAAATAAAATGAAACGAAGACTTCACTAAAGAAAATTTTTTTTGGCCTTTTACTGTTAATTGGCCTACGACTATTATGCACAAATGTTTAATATAGTGATATACTAGCTTCTTATAGGCCATGGGTAATACACGATTTTGAAATACGCCAGTTTATCTATTTTGACTAGCTCACTCAAATACAAACTCTATTTTTATTGCTGATAACGGGCCAAATCGGTAGGGGGGACAGGAGTTTGAAAAGTTTTATTGCACAGCACAATTTACATGCCAAAACACAATTTATGTTTAAATTCGTTTTTATTTATGTTTTGTTTTAAATTATGTTTTATTTTATATTGGAAATTATAGAACCTTACACTTGAAGCCTGACGCATGTATCCCTCTTTTTTGTCTGTAAGTTTTATATTTGTAAATAACACTTACACAAGAAAATAGAAATCATTTCTCTATCTAATTAAATATTTAAAATTCATCTGACCTCACCGGTATGGAGAAATTTTTTTTTTTTTTTTTTATTAGGCTTCAGCCACTAATTTATGAAACTAGAAGGTAATTTATTGGAACACGAATACAAACGATACACAAAAACATTTATGGTTGAATTTTCAAGTTAAATTTTCAAATTTTTTAAATTAAATTAATGTGTGTAATTTTTCGTGTGTTTTTCATTTTTCACGTTTTCCAAGTTTAGACATGTCTTGTTATGCTAAAATAAAGCCTTTTCATCCATTAGGAAAAGTTAATTCGGATTTTGGCAGCCTATTGATGTGCCTACATCAGGGTGTAATTTGCTATGGGGCAAGAGGGGGGGGGGGGCAACTGCCCCCTCCAGACCCAAGTTTTGCCCCCCCCCCCCAGATCTCAGTTTGCATCCCCGGCTGAAAAATAGTTTTCTGCAAAAAAAATTGTCAAAATTAAGATAAGCCTGCATAATTCAAGTATCCAGAGAAACAGGTGAGGTATTTAGTATATCAGGTCAAGTATTTAGTATATTTTTCTTTAATGCATCTTTGCCTTTATGGTCATATATTACTCATTTTTCGGTTTTCATTGTCATTTTCACTTGATTTGGGAAAATTGGCTCCAACTTTGCCCCCCCCCCCCCCTAGGATTTTGACGAAATTTCACCACTGGCCTACATCCCCTATTCTTTCTATTATTTTATATAAAGAAAGTGATAAAAGTGAGTGTCGTAATTATAGTGGCATTACATTGAATTCAATTATATAAGAAGACTCAAAAATATAAAGAAATCAGCATCAAATAAGTAAACAAAGACCCTTGGCACTGAAGGGCTTTAATAGACTTTAATAAAACAATTCTTTAGCAAAGCTGGTCTTGCTTCACGAGGGGTAGTCCAAGCCTGCTATTTTGAACTTTAATGCGTTCTATGCTATCTGTCCATGTTGTTTACCTAATTCATTATATTTATTTGCTAATACAAATAACGTTAAGTGCAATGCTTGTTACTGTTGTATATTTTTGTTTATCTTTTCTTTATATTTCTACACTCCCCTTTTAACTGTATTTTATAGTAGGTAATACATAAAATATCGTTGGTTTCTGTCGTATATCCATGTGATTACTGTGTGAAACTGACAAAAATAAATAATTAATTTTTCAATTACAATGGATCTATTTTTCAAATTATTTGAAAAAAAAAACTGCGTTTACTAAAGAGTTAAAGAGGCTGAGTCACAAGTTCGAACCTTAAAACGTACAGGGATTAGGAGGTACAGTTGGGGGGCTGCCGCCCCACAAACCCCCACTTCCGTGTATGAAAGGGGCTGTCCCCTCCGCAACGCCTCGCTCTTTACGCTAAAGTTTTTATTGTTAAAAAAAAAGAGTTGTGAGAAAGTCAAACTTTGGCGTAAAGAGCGAGGCGTTGAGGAGGGCACAGCCTCTTTCATATACGGAAGCGGAGGTTTGGGGGGCGGCAGCCCCCCAACTGTACCTCCTAATCCCTGTACGTTTTAAGGTTCGAACTTGTGACTCAGCCTCTTTAACTCTTTAGAAAACGTAGTTTTTTTTAAATAATTTCTGCACGTTTTTGCACAGTTTATTACTTATTATTGCTTGACTAACTGTTAGCTGATCGTGTCAGGAGTTAAGGTTGGGGGGCTGCCGCCCCCCAAACCCCCCGCTTTTGAAGATTCTTGTGTTAAGGCTTTTAATTCCTGAATACTCAAATCAAATGCACAGTAAGATTTTCTTTTTTCAACTTTTCTTCGAGCATGCGGGTATACGGCATGTTATCAAAGCAGTGGAGACTTACCTGTAAACGAAAAAAAATTAAGCAACAATCCTAAAATGCTTTATTTTTATACCATTAAAAGCTTTTTCAATTTTCATCAGACGAGACGTAAGGTTTTATCGACTTACGTAATTAAAATCTCTTGACATTCATCAGTGAATGACGTAGTTCCGAGACAAATGCCGATGCAAGCTCTTGGCGGCATTCGTCTAACATGGGCTCTTATAGGAAAACGAGGTTTTTCGTAAATGTAAATTCGGGGGATAATTTTTTCGGTCTGAAAATATCAAAAGGCCCTAACAGGTCGAATTCCGCTTCGAATGAGTCCTCATTAAATGAGTTTTGAAAAGATCTAGAGGTCCCTTTAAGAGCCATATTTTTGATGCGTGTTTTACTTCATCGCTGCTATTAAAATGGATGCCTTTCAACTGTTCCTTGAATTTTCACTACAAACAAACTTCAGATGGGGCTACGGTGGGTGTGGCCAATAATTCCCATGGAAATTTTTTCAACATATTCTAAGAAATCCTACATTATTAGACAGTGAAAAAACAATCAAAAATGCTGGATATTTCAATCACATACACAGAGACCGTCATCAGCAGAGTATATCTGCTAATGGTCACTGTATATGTGATCGAAATATCGAGCATTTTTTTTATTATTTTTCACTTTTTAATCAAAGGATTTATCCCTATTTGAACTGTTATTTATCGTCATGGAAGGGCAGAGTGGTCTTTCGGACAAAAGGCAGTGTGTGAATTGGACAAAAAAAAAATGTTTGTCCGATACATAAAAACATAAAAGAAATTCATTCTTATATGTTTGTTTTTAAGTTTTCTTGTCCCCTACCCACCCGGAGCAAAAAGCCCTGGATAGGGACTTGGACTCTGTTGACAGTTTTCGACCTTTTAAAAATTCT
Source organism: Artemia sinica (assembly GCA_027921565.1). NCBI lineage: Eukaryota > Metazoa > Arthropoda > Branchiopoda > Anostraca > Artemiidae > Artemia > Artemia sinica. The sequence goes on from CM051265.1 coordinate 59,942,821, forward strand.
ATAGGTACAGCTCATCGGAGTTCTACAAAGCAGTTGGCGCTAGTTTGTGGACAGAAAATCGAGTTTCTTTTTTAACATCCTTCATATAGCCTACACATAAAAACTTACCCTTGTAGATTCCGATATCGTCTGGATCACTTTCATAGAACGCACATCGGCAATAATGACTTTTGACGAAAAAGCCGACGCAAGAATATTATCACATTTCATATTCCATGCCAGATCTGTAACACCACCAGTAACTTGTGGAAATGGCAACTGCAAATGGTCATTGGGCTTTTCTAAATCCCATAAAAATACTTCCGAGTCAGCAGATCCACTAGCCAAAAGGTTTGACTGAAATTAGACAACAACTTCGATTACTAGATATTAAAATGCTAGCTCGTAAACTCTGAAATAATCAAGTATGATTCAAACTATTTTATATCTAGAAACAAAGATCTAATGTTAAGAGCAGTTGATACCTTAAAGGATTACCCTATCTCCTCTATTATGAAGATTTTTAGTTTGTGTGGCCATTTATTTAGAATTGGTTAGGCGGTCTTGCCATAAATTGTAGAGGTTAGATATTAGATCCAAACAAAAGGCAGAAAACATAGTCTCAAAGTCTACGGCTAGTTTCGACAAACACTTCACCACTTTACAGTTCATACAGTGTCTTTGATGAAAACAAAATATTATAAACATATTATATTATATAATATATGAATATATCATATAAATATTATATTATAATTGTCAAAAAGCTGTCTTTAAGTTGCAGCATTTTTGAAAGTCGCAGGGGTTATAAAAGTTGGTGAAATACTTCAAAATTCATTAACGAAAGGATTATTGAAAAAATATTCAATCAAATCAAACATTTATTACCCACTCAAGAGAAAAAACAGTAGAGTAAGACCACAAAAAAAAGAAGAAAAGGGCATACACTGAAAGATTCATAATATATATAAAAGCGCGTTAACATCACATTAACCGGTATCCAAAATAGATGGAAGATCACTTAACTTTAAAAAAAATAACTAATTGATCATAAGGACCAATGCGGCAAGCTGCTTGCTCATACATCCTCCCAAAAAGGACAGGCAGGGCAGACGGGGCATCATTAACTGACAAATTATTTATGATGTACCGATTTCGGGTGCGCCTTGGGAGGTACATCAAAAATTTTGCAAATTTAAAATAATTAGTCCGCAACTTCTTCCTATCCTTATTACGGAGGATGTGATTGAAACAACGTAGGTAATAAATAGCAGGGGAATAGGCCAAGTGCCCTCCAGTTGAACCGTCCGCAATTCGGAGAGATTTTACCGTAGGCAATCCTGATATTTTGTATACATTCATTTATAATAAATGAGCAGGTTGAAGCTAGTGAGCGAGCAAAAGAAATACCTAGCCACTTAATACGGTCCTTAGAATGAAGACACATAGAATCATAATAAAGAGAGTGATTTGACTTATTATTAAAACACATAAATTCACACTTATTATGTTCCTAAGAAACAAAACTTTATTAAAATCCTCTAACTATGACTACTCATTGTGTCGAAAAAGGTTTTTTCATATCTCCAGAAAAATTGGTTTCGTCGTTTGGAAACAGTTGCTTTAGCTGCAGACATTAGTTGCTAAATTAGTTGCCAATTTCTGAAATATCTTGGCATCACTTACGGCCAGACGCTTAAATCCACTAGAGTCCTGTTGATCGCAATCAATCAGTAGATCTATTCGATCGGCTTATGGGAAAACTGTCAAATGCAAGAGGTTATTCAATCGTTTTATTATTTAAAAACTCTTCAATGCCGTTGTCTCTCCCATAATCTGCTGTATATCGCACTTGTGGGAAATGTTGTGTCTCACCGAGCGTCGAAAAATATGGCGCAGTTATTACAGATACGCAAAATCTTTGCTGGGACTTCCACTCAGGTTCTCTAACACGAGGATCTCATCGATATACGGAATATTTAATCTATCAACTAAAGAGTTCAACATACAGCATAGAGCTTTGGTGCATCTCTTAGCAAGATATACAGTTCACCGCTGACTCAATTATTTACGTGATTGTGTTTTTGTGATTATGTGAATTAAGTTTAGCGTTAGCTATGTTTTCTTTTCTTTTTTTCGTTTGGAACTCCGCTTTTTTCTCATTTTTACAATAAGCGGGCACAAATAAATATATTAGTATACTATTAAATAAATAAACGATAGTTATGCAATTTGTTACCTATTAAAATTTTCGTGATTCAATGCACAAACCTAGCAAAGTACCACCCTAAAGCAATATTTTTAGGCATATTTACACTAATCAATTTCAATGGTTGGATTGAACTCATGCGTTCAATAGTGCACTGCCATTAATAGCTATAACTTATCTCGTACTGAATAAGCGCAACATTTGTGCTCTACTGAACGTGATTGGAAAATCAAACAAATTTCTTACAAAAACAATAAAAAAAACTTTGCAAACCCACAGAACCTTTGAGACTAACCCAAAGTACCGGTACCTTATACTGATAGAAAATATTCCAAAAAATTTATATCTTTAGAAGAACGAATTGCAGCTTATTGAGCTCTGAATCACAATCAGCAAATAATCAATGACATTTGGTTTCAATAGGCACCTTTGAACGCAATTCAATAATTGTAAACCAAAAATTACAAAAATCTTTGCAATTGATTGAAGGCTCAAAAACCATCGCGATAATACTAAATATTATTGTTTTTTTTAGGTTTTTGTCCCGTGTAGAATAGTTTTAATCAATTGCTGTTACAAAATTAAAAGTAAAGAGGGGTTACGACCCCTCTTATCAGCATAGTTAATATTTTACACATTAGTTAACCTATTCTGCCAAATAACATTGCTTAAACCTTCGCCTACCATTATTAATAAATTAAATTAAAAAAAACGACTAAATAAACAAATAAAAAAAATCACTAACTAACCATATCTAACCATATTTTAGTAGATAGTAGCCAATAGATTGGAAAATGTGAAAAAATACTCAGAGGAATCACTAGCGAAAATGTTTGGGGGGGAGGGGGAGCGGATCTTACCAAATGGATGGTCATATTTACCGATTGATTTGGGTGATATTGCTATTAAAATTACTTTTTAATAGTTGAGAATGATTTTTCTTCATTGACTTTACGTCATTATTCCCATCAGCCAATTTACCTATTACAAAAAAAAGTCAGTAAAGCTTTGCACCACCAACTGGTTGAAAGCACTGAGGGTGGTTCCCTCCCGATACGTGATGCCCATGGGCATACTACCAAAAAAAACAACAGAACGAATATCGCTCTTCGTCTTCAAGGGTGTCCCTTCCCTACAGAAAGCCCTTTTTCGGTGGCACGATTACAACAACATATAACGTTTATCCTTCAATTTCCACTAGTAAACCAAGGAAAACAAATAAAATAAAAACAATACTTTTTCACAAATTTACAAGGGTGAAAATAAGGTTTTCAAGCTAAGAGCGAGAATGCTTTTGCCTTTCAAGATTTCAATTAGAGAGATATGTAAATTTATGATGTGTTTCTGAGTACTGTTGCTTTAGTTTGGCAGAAATAGCCTAAATGATGTCAAGTTGGCCTAGTGGTAATAATACATTTTTTGTTGTGATCACGGCTGATCTAACCTACCTCCTTATATGGAGTAAATACAAATCTGCAAATAAAACCGGTGGCTAAACACTCAGCAGGGAAATGGTTCTCATTTTTGAAATCATAAACAAATGAAACAAACTTTATGTCTTTGGACGCAACCTTATCTAGATTCTTGTACAGATACACATATTTACAGCATTGGTTTCTTCAAAGGCGGCAGAGGTCTTGGGGCCACTTCCTCCCTTCAGTACCTGGGTATATCTGCCAGCTAGCAGCAGTTTATCGAACCGTAGGCATAAAAAAAAATACAGCGTAAACTCTTTTATAAGGACAAGCGAAAAAATCTGTTGTCCTCTTCCCAAGCACAAAATTATAAGTGCCCTTACCCCCCGCTCCCTGACAAAAAACTTAACATTCCTGAAAGTTTTAGCTTGATCACCGACCCCATTGAAATCGACCGACTTTATAATGAGACATACTCGCTGGGCTTCAGGTACCCGTTATATGACATCACACGATTATTTTCAAATCTGAATTTCAATGATTCGCCTTCAGAATCTAACATAGACAATAATATAGCTAAATGATCTGAAGTAAGATTAAATTCCCTAGACAAATATTCGAAATTATGATAGGTATCACAGATTATTCAGTAGATGACATACAAAATAAATGGAGGGGCCCTATAAAAAGATGAAATAGCAGTGAAAACAACCTGGAAGAGACTAAATCCTAAAGCTGATATTTTTCCCGAATGATCTTGCGAGACTTGAAGAGGTTGTGTACGACCTTGTAGAATGTCGGAGACGGAATATAATTCAAGCAGACCACTTTCAGATCCTGCTGCAATGACCCCGAGAGCGCCACCATGCTGTCCCCATATTATTTTTTCATACCTAAAATTGAAATCAGGAATTACAAATGAGTAAAATGCCAAAGAGTGGACAGAAGAAAAGGACAGTCTCATGATTTTGGACCGGAAACATATAGTAAATAGGCTAAATTTGTTGCTGTTAAAGAGTTTTTCCGTCAACTTTTTCACCTTGGGAAATGGCTTGCGGAATTGACAGGTGGACTCGTTTCAATTACAGTTGATAGAGGTTGGCCGATGAATCGGCACTGAGAATCGCGATAAGCGTTGTTTTTCAAAGGAATGGAACCGTATCGAGAATAAAGTAAACTTTCTTGATTCTTGAAACAATTCCACACTGCAATTCAACTTTTCATTTACAAAAACCCTTTTGTAAAAAAACAATTTGCATTTCGAGCACTCTGTTTTGTGTTGTCATAACACCAACAACATAATAATGCCACAAGATTAATCAAGGTTTACAACTAAGAGTTGTGCTACATTTTCCTTACCAGCCAAACCCTTTGAACGACTTGAGTATCACTTGCATAGATTGAAAACAATGTGTGTTTTTAACAGTGTGGTTTTCATTTATCAAAACGTCAACAAAAACAAAGAAAATAATCCATATTACTTGAAAGAACTGATGAAGTGGACTGAGTGCTTAATATATAATATTATTCATTTCTAGAAGTGTTCGTAATTTTAATTTTTAGTAAATCAAAAATGACGCTCTGGCCTTTAGAAGGTTTAGCCCAACTGTTGTTT
>CM051265.1:59950538-59955538 GCA_027921565.1 Artemia sinica
CATTGCCTTTCCTGTGCTCCTTAAGACAAAGTCCATCAAAATAATCCATATAAAGGGGGATAGAACACAACCCTACTTAACTCCTGATTTAATTCAAAAACAGCTGCTAACCTCATTTCCTACCTTAACCGCAGTAGTGTTATTCTCGTACATAGCACTAATCACTTTAACGTATTTGTCTGGTATACCATACAAGGATAAAATCTTTACTAAAGCTCTTCTATCAACAGAATCGAACGCTTGCTCATGATCTATAAAACTGAGGACCAAAGGTGTTTGACAACTCAGGCACTTCTCAATTATTAGCCTAAGAGTGAAAATTTGGTCGATACATACACTTTTGACTCTTAAAAGGGAACTAGAACTTCTAATTTCAACCAAGTGAGTCACCTCTAAAGTTTATACACCCACCTCTTCCACAAGAAACCTGAAATGCCCAAGGGGCATAACTTACAACCCTCGCCCTCACGCTCTAGTGGTTTCTTTCAATCTCCAAAGCCTTGTTTTATGATCTTTGGGCTATTTTGAATAAAAAACAACTGTCTCAACATTTTTATTGGATATATTTCAGGAAAACACGACGTATGGAGGGGGGGGGGGGTAGTTGCCCTCTGATCACTTTGACTCTTAAAAAGGACACTAGAAATTTGATTACCAATCCAATGAGTTGCCTCCGAAGTATATACAACTACCCTTTCTATAAAAAGCATATATGCCCCCAGAGCATAACTTACAACCCTTGCCCTGAGAACTGTGGGGAAGGGGATATATATGTATATATATATATATATATATATATATATATATATATATATATACTACTACTACTACTACTACTAACAACTCACCGCAGCACCAAGCCGCCTGAGGCCAACGCAGCTACGCACGATCCTCCTCCACCCCAATCTATTCAAAGCCTCCCTTTTTACACCCGCCCACGAAGTTCCCATTTCCTTTAAATCTTTCTTTATGACGTCCTCCCACCCCAGACGGGGACGACCTGCTTTCCGTTTAGCCCTAGATGGTTGGCCGAAAAGAACAATCTTCGGCAATCTGTCATCCTTCATCCGTACAACGTGCCCGAACCACCTCAACCTTTCTTTCATTATAGCCCTAGAGAGCGGTATTGAACCACATTTTTCGTATAGCCTATTGTTTGAAATACGGTCAGTCAGCCGGGTACCCAGAACAATCCTTAAGCAAAGTCTCTGGAAAACATCTAGCAAATCTTCATCCGCTTTTCGGAGCGTCCATGCTTCAGAGCCATATTTGACCACTGTCATCACTGTAGCTTCTAATATTCTAATCTTGGTTTGCAGACTTATCTTCCTATTCTTCCAGACTTTCTTTAACTGTGAAAAAACACCCTGAGCCTTGGCTATTCTATTTTTAACATCTTCACTGCTCCCACCATCTTTACTAATAATACTGCCAAGGTAAGTGAAGCTGCCCACCTGATCAATCTTTTTATTACCCAAAGTCACCTTTTCATCTTCACTTATTCCTAGCCTTAGTGACTTAGTCTTCCTAACATTAATTTTCAAACCAATTCTAGCACCCTGAACTCGCAAAACCTCTAAAACTTCATTCATTTTGCTCACACTTTCATCTAGGATGCTTAAATCATCAGCATAATCCAAGTCCAGGAGACTTTTCCTCCCCATTTGATTCCGTGGTCTCCCATTGCCTTTCCTGTGCTCCTTAAAACAAAGTCCATCAAAATAATCCATATAAAGGGGGATAGAACACAGCCCTGCTTAACTCCTGATTTAATACAAAACCAGCTGTTAACCTCATTTCCTACCTTAACCGCAGCAGTATTATTCTCGTACATAGCACTAATCACTTTAATGTATTTGTCTGGTATACCATACAAGGATAAAACCTTTACTAAAGCTCTTCTATCAACAGAATCGAACGCTTGCTCGTAATCTATAAAACTGAGGACCAAAAGGTGTTTGAAAACTCAGGCACTTCTCAATTATTAGCCTAAGAGTGAAAATTTGGTCGACACATCCTCTACCTTTTCTAAAACCGCACTGCTCTTCTCTTAAAACTTTGTCTACCGCATCTCTCAGTCTAAAAAGTATCATATTACTAAGTAATTTACTACCTACAGAGACCAGACTAACGCCTCGATAATTACCACACTCACTTTTATCACCTTTCTTATAAAGTGGCTTAATTAAGGTTTTCCTAAAATCGTTAGGTACTTCCCCTTTTTCAAAAATCATATTCATAATCTTCAATAACTTATTTCTAACCTCAGAGCCACCATATTTAAGAAACTCGTTTACCACCCAATCAGCACCTGGAGCCTTATTATTCTTTAATCCTTTTAGTACTGTTGCTAATTCCTCCTCACAAAACAAATCTTCCTTCACATCCAAAGTATCACAAACTTTTTCATTTCCTCTATATTTTTTCCTGCAACTCTATCTCGGTTAAGCAAGTTCTCAAAATGTTCGGCCCATCTCTCTTAAGTTCTTTCCTTATCGCTAATTGCGACCCATTCCTATCTTTAACTGGGACAAGTCCGGATAGACTACTCCCTCTCAATTTGTTAACGTGCCAGTACAATACTTTACTATTATGCCGTCTAGCTGCATCTTCCAGATCCTCGGCAATTTTATCCATGGCCTCCACTTCACACCTCCTTAGTTCATATTTTAATGCTTTCTCCACTTTCTTTACATTTCTTTTGTTTTCATACGATCTATCACTCAGATAATTCTTGTACAAGCCCTTTCTCCTTTCTATTAAATATAAAGCTTTTTCACTTATATTCTTAGCTGCAGTTCTAGCTTTCTTCCCTAATACACCTTCAGCAACTTCACAAATTATTTTTCTAAAATTATTCCAACCATGATTTACCGGCATTATTTGAAAAACGAACAGAAGTTGCTCCATATATGAAGGGTTGCCACCTCCTCAATATATATCTCTTTGCGCTAAAGTTTAACTGTTTGTCCCAATTTTTTAAGAGCGTCTACTGAAACACGGAGGCCGTTTAATAAGAATAGGAAGCTTTTTCATAAAAGTGTTAACAGCTTTAGCATAAAGAACAAGGTATTGAGGAGGGGGCAACCATTCATATACGGAATAAATCTGTCAAAATTAATATGTAAATTTTGTTTTAATTTTTCATGTACGGTGAGCCAAATTAGAAAGTGCATTAGTTGAAAAATGTTCAGAAATAAAATAAAACAAGTTTTTTTTTAACTGAAAGTAAGGAGCGACATTAAAACTTAAAACGAAAAGAAATTATTCCGTACATGAAAGGGGCTGTCCCCTCCTCAACGCCTCACTCTTTGCGCTAAATTTTTTATTGTTTCAAAACGTAGAGTTGTGACTAAGAGTCAAGCTTTAGCGTAAAGAGTGAGGCGTTGAGGAGGGGACAGCCCCTTTCACATACGGAATAATTTTGTTCACTAAGTTTTAATGTGGCTCCTTCCTTTCAGTTAAAAAAAACTTGTTTTTTTATTTAATTTATTTTAAGTTTCATTTAACTAAGTTTATTCGTGTTAGGCTTGGTAAAATTACCTACAGTGGTATATAATTTTGCGTTAATCATTATGAAGGATGCCCCTACTAGTGTCCATGGGGGATTTGCCTAAGAAAAAGGTTGGTTCGAAGAATCCACCTTGAAATCCGAGGAAACGATGCCCTTTTAATTAGATTTTGATATTTCATGCCCTCCTCCTTATAAATAATTGAAGGGGTTCTTTTTCTCAGGGATGATTATCATTGTTGAATTTTTTTCATACGAATATTAAACGACGTATTCGCTTAGGCATCTTAACCCCCCCCCCCCACAAACACACACAATGACATAATACCCTTCCTAATAATACATCGCTGTGTTGTGAAGCAAATCACTTTAGTTAAATAAAGCATTAAAATAAACACCAAAAACTAAGGGTGATGTCACCCTGCAGCACCTTTGTGGACATTACCACATTTTCCACGGAAAAATCCTTCCTGACAATTTGATCCCCGCTGAAAATTCCCCCCCTAATATTCTCTCCATATGTAAGCTTGTGCATCCAAAGACAAAGAAAGACAAATTAAAAGAAAACTGCATATGAATTCAGGGAAATTCTTCCCAGGAAATTTACTCCCCACAGAAAATTATCCCCGAGAAAATTCCTCCCTTCTCGCGAAAAATGTCCGTATTTTTCTCAATAACAAATACTATCTGTAACAACGGATAAATTGCAGTACTAACAGCCCTTTCCCTAGGGACTTGGGGGGAGGGGTTATTTCATCCCTAGAGACATATTTATTTGGCCTTTCAGTTTTGATGAAGCAAATGGTTATCTACAAATTTCATTCAGATGTCTTAGGGGGTAAAAGGGATATGGCAAGGAGCTAGTTGCCCTCCATTATGTTTGGTCACTTAAAAGGGCAGTTAAACTTTTGGTTTTTGTTTGAATGAGCCCTCTTTCGATCTTCAAGGACCCTTGATTTGACACGATCATCGGTAATTTGAGAAATCATAGACTAAGGGCAAGGAAAGGAGGGCTCTAAAGGGGAAAAACCCTTTTTATTTGAAAAACATTACGTTCCTAGTTTTATTGTGTTTAATCCTAGTTTTTATTCCGTTCTGGCCTACAGTCCAACCGCCGAATGGAATTTCATGGAACTGTCGTAAAAACTAGCTCTTGGATCATTTTCAAATATAACCTAACCTCCCACTGTTTGTAAAACTATCCAGTGTTTGTTATATTAAATGATCCATAGCTCCTAGGGTAACTTTAAGACCTCAACAAAAAGAAAAAAAATGAGAAAAGTTTAAAATAAACACACAATTTTATTTCCATTCCAGCGATAGGGATAAAAAATAGATCTAAAATTAAAATAACTTAATTTAATTAACTATGAGAGATCCGTCCTGCTGCGTCACTACAGGACTAGAAAAGGGGAGCTTATAATAGCTTATCTCTTTTTCTAATGCCGCAATTTCCTTTCCAATATTACTAATATCTTCCTTTAAAAGT
>CM051265.1:59960538-60130538 GCA_027921565.1 Artemia sinica
ATATATATATATATATATATATATATATATATATATATATATATATATATATATATATATATATTATATATATATATATATATATATATATATATAACTCCATAACATAGCTCCCCGACGCTTCAACAATAATGAACAAAATTACTAACTCCAAATTTTGATTGGATTTCTTTGGGGAAGTGATGAGCGGGGGAGGGTCTGGTGGTCTTCAAATCACTTTTGACTATTAAAAGGGACAATATAACTTCCAATTTCAAATCAAATGAGCCCCATCGGAAGTTTATACGACCACCTATTCCATAAAAACCTTATATGCTCCCAGGGCATGATTTACAACCCTATTCCCAGGGCGCTAGGAGGGGGGGGGGGTTGTGTCAACCCTAGAGGCATTGTCATATATGTTCTTTGGACTATTTTGAGCAAAATCGTTATATCACAATTTCAATCAGATTCGCTAGGTGAAAGAGGGGTAGTCGGGGGGGGGGGGGGGGGGGCTAGCTGACCTCTTTCACTTTTGACTCTTAAAAAGGAGCTAGAGTTTCCAGTTTTCAACCAAGTGAACCTCCTCTTTATACAACCATCCCTTCCAAAAAAAAAATTAAATGCCCCGGGGCATAGATTACAACCCTTGCCTCCAGGCTCAGGGGGTTTGTGTCAACCCCAAAAGCATTGTTATGCGATATTTGGACTATTTTAAATAAAATGGTTATTTCAAAATTTCTACTAGATTCATTTCGGGAAAATAAGACGTGTGTGTGTGGGTGGGTGGGGAGGTAGCTGCTCTTTGGTCACTTTGACTCTTAAAAATAGCACTTGAGCTTCTGATTACCAATCCAGCGAGCCCCCTCCGAAGTTTATATGACCACGCTTTCTATAAAAACCTTATACGCCCCCGGGGCATAACTTACAACCCTTGCCCTGAGGGCTGTGGGGGGGGGGGGGGGGTTATCATCCTCACAGACCTAATTTCCAGAACTTTCAACTACGTTGAAATGTCGAAGACGCCCTATGCGCCAGCAATGGCTCAGAAGGATCTTTATCCTTTATCCTTATCAACTACGTTGAACAATGCTATCTCAAAATTTTGATTGGATGTATTTGGGGAAAAGGTGGGCGTGAGAGGAAGGTTAGTTGCCCTCCAATCACTTTCGACTATTAAAAGGGCACTAGCCCTTTGAATTTCCAATCCAATGAACCCTTTTTGAAGTTTCTACGACAAGGATTTCAATAATAAAAAAAAACTTATATTGCCCCCGGGCATAACACAATTCTTGCCCTGAGGGCTGTGGGGGGGGGGGGGGTTGCCATCCTCAAAGACATAATTACCGGACCTTTTAACTACGTTGAACAAAATGGCTATATCAAAATTTTGGATGGGTAGTGTTTGGGGGAAGCGTGGCGGGGGGTGGTGCATTTGCCATCCGATCACTTTCGACTGTTAAAAGGGCACTAGCCCTCTCAATTTCCAATCGAATGAGCCCTTTTTGAAGTTTCTACGACAGGGCTTTCTATAAAAAAAAAAAACCTTGTATGGCCCCAGGGCATAACTTACAACCCTTGCCCTGAGGGCTGTAGGGGGTTGTCATCCTCAAAGACATAGTTTCCAGACCTTTCAACATCAACTAAGTTGAACAAAATGGCTATCTCAAAATTTTGATTGGATGTTTTTGGGGAAATGGTGGGCGTGGGGTTAGTTGCCCTCCAATCCCTTTCAACTATTAAAAAGGGCAATAGTCCTTTCAATTTCCAATCGAATGAGCCCTTTTCGAAGTTCTCTTCGACAACTCTTTTGATACAAAGTGCCCTGGTCAAAGACATAAATAATACATTGTGGAAACATCGTTCTTTACTTAGGCAGCGCAATAGCGCTGCCTATGATAATACTTGAAGTCACGCTATCCTTCCCATACAAAACCCTAAGAGTTTTAACTAGATCCCCCCAGACGTTCCCGATACATTAAAGATACCCTATTTTGATAGCCCGGATGAGTATACTGTCCTTTAGTTTTGGTCTCACAGAACCCCCTCTATAAAAACAAAATATGAAGTCCATTTGTTTCTAAAACATTCCAAAAGTTTCAGATTGATCCCTAAACGTCGTACCCAGGATGTTACATATATGCCATTTTAATATAATAGATGGATGATTTCTTTAGATTTAGCTTTGCCCCTCTCCCCAAGTCGAATTTCAGGTCTACTTAATCCCCCAGCACCCTCTAAAAATCCAATTTAATTTCCCAAGCTGTTCCTAAATTAATGCAGATACGCTTTTTAGATAACCTGGGTATGCATGGTTTCTTTTAGGTTAAGATCGCCACTTCACTGGGAATAGATTCTGGTCCAAGATTCAGTGGCACCCAGTGCCAAAGATTTTGAACGTACTCGAGAACAATTTTTTTTACCTTTTCCTCCTCCTCTGAGTCGAAATTGTAGGTTCACCCCCTCCCCCTCCCAAACAGCTCTTAAGATTTTCAACTTGATCCCAATAGCCCTTCCCTGGATATTGCCGGGACGACCTTTTGATCACCTGGAAACACATAGTGTCTTTTGTTTTATAGCACGTTACTTAATTGTGACCAAACTATAGGTTCCATAGGGGCTTATAATGCAAAACCGTTTAGTTGGATAGAAGAAAAAACATTTTTAGCTCCCCACCCCTGTTCACTACCCAAGATCTTTATTTAAAATTAACTTGGTCTCTCTAACACTCCCTTAAAGTTTCAACTTGATATCCCAAGACATTCACAAGATACTGTAGATACTTTATTTTGATAGCCCGGTATCACGTAGTGCCTTTTGATTTAGCGTTACGCTCTTCCCAAGTCATAATCCAACATCTACTAGCAGCTACAATGTCCCTTCAACACTCCCTGAAAGTTTCAACTTGATACCACAAGCAGTTCCCTAGATATTACAGATATGTTAGTTAGATAACCTGGTAACCCATTGTGTCTGGAGGGTCTGGTGGCCTTCAAATCACTTTTGACTATTAAAAGCACAGTTTATAGAATTAGCAGTATGATCATTCTCTATCTCTCCCATTATAAAAACCCGGACAGGGGTGCGAGTGCTCCGGAGAACGTTTAGATAGAAACATAGAAACATAGATAGAAACATAGGCGTTATCAGATCTTTTCGCGGGTAGACAAGTCAGATTTCTCTTGGACGCGAAACTTGGCTTCAACGTTGGAACACTAATTTTGAAGAAACTAATTTTAAATTAATTTATTCCAATACATACATGAAAATCGGTAGTTAGTAGTGTAATGTTATTATTAGATGTTTTTAGGAATTAAAAATAGGTTTCGAAGTCTCAAGTTGGTTTCAAAGGCATTTTGAGAAAGTTTCTGCCAAAATACGTGTTCCAGGGTAATTGGACCGCTAATGGCAGATCAAATGAGAGGAGTTGTTTGTACGCGCAAGAAAGTTTTTTTTAAAGAATAGTAAAGGCCATATTAAACTTAAGATCAGTAGAAATAGAAGCCTACAATAATTCAAACTCAAAACCACCAGAAATTATTATTAAAGAATAAAAAAGGAAAGGAGAATAATTGGTATGGCGGTAACACTGCATATAAATTTATATGAATGTATATATAGTGGACTGTAATAATGCAAAAGGTAAATATAACATTGGTTTAAGAATGGAAAGAAAGACAAGGAATAAATTTACGACGATAATCAAGTAAAAAATAAGTTTTATTTGAACAATGCCATAAAGCGATGACATTTGATTATGATGTTTGGTGCTTCGCATTGATATTTCAGTTTTAAAAGTTTTATTTTAAATAAATTTTAAAAAAATTTACCCCTTTGTTCAAAAAAAGAGATAATCAAATATTTAAACTACTAAAACTAAAATAATTACTTGATAGTTTATTTTCCTTGATAGGTACGTCTCTCGATTTCTCGATTCTTAAATTTTACTTCGTAATATGCACGTGTGCGCAAAAAAAATCTTATAAACTGTTCAAAGGGGAAGTCCTCGCAGCCAGTTTCCCAATTCAGGTCTTTGCACTCAAGCCATATTCGATTGATTATGTTTGTCGGATCAACCTATTTTGCGCCCCCCCCCTAAAAAAATCCTGGATCCGCCCCTGAAACCATCACACCTACCCCACCAGCTATTAGAAGAAGAAAAAATTCCTTATTTTCACAAATTTCATCAACCCCCCCGCCCCCTTTTTTATAAAATCCTACATAGGCCGATCAGTTGAGTCCACGTAAATAACAGATTAAGTCATAATTTGTATATAAATTAATTCATACCTGTGAGATGGGACGCTTGCAAACCACTTGGCTGGCTCACCAAGTTTTTTTCTGCTTTCGCAATTACGAATAATGCACTTGGTAACCATTTCTTAGTGATTGACGATAACAGACTAATCCGCTAAGGCAGAAACAAGTGGGAGGAGCTTTTTGTTCGCACCGAGACCGAAGACCAGAAATTATCTGCGATAAGCTTACTGTCTATAAACTGTGATTAAAAGGGACAATATAACTTCCAATTTCAAATCAAATGAGCCCCATCAGAAGTTTATACGACCACCCATTCCATAAAAACCTTATATGCTCCCAGGGCATGATTTACAACCCTATTCCCAGGACGCTAGGGGGGGGGGGGGGGGGTGTCAACCCTATAGGCATTGTTATATGTTCTTTGGACTATTTTGAGCAAAATCGCTATATCACAATTTCAATCAGATTCGCTAGGTGAAAGAGGGGTAGTCGGGGAGGGGGGCTAGCTGACCTCTTTCACTTTTGACTCTTAAAAAGGAGCTAGAGTTTCCAGTTTTCAACCAAGTGAGCCTCCACTTTATACAACCATCCCTTCCATAAAAACATTAAATGCCCCAGGGCATAGCTTACAACCCTTGCCTCCAGGCTCAGGGGGTTTGTGTCAACCCCAAAAGCCTTGTTATGCGATATTTGGACTATTTTAAATAAAATGGTTATTTCAAAATTTCTATTAGATTCATTTCGGGAAAATAAGACGTGTGTGTATGGGTGGGTGGGTGGGTGGGGGGGGGGGGTAGCTGCTCTTTGGTCACTTTGACTCTTAAAAATAGCACTTGAGCTTCTGATTACCAATCCAGTGAGCCCCCTCTGAAGTTTATATGACCACGCTTTCTAAAAAAACCTTATACGCCCCCGGGGCATAGCTTACAACCCTTGCCCTGAGGGCTGTGGGGGGTTGTCATCCTCACAGACCTAATTTCCAAGAACTTTCAACTACGTTGAAATGTCGAAACGGAGCACCAGGGTTCGATCCCCGCTGCAGCAAGGTTAGGCGACAAGCTTGCTACTTGTCCCTGTAAAAACACTCAGCAGCTGAAACGTCAGCTTGATGCCCTATGCGCCAGCAATGGCTCAGGAGGATCTTTATCCTTTATCCTTATCAGCTACGTTGAACAATGCTATCTCAAAATTTTGATTGGATGTATTTGGGGAAAGGTGGGCGTGAGAGGGAGGTTAGTTGCCCTCCAATCACTTTCGACTATTAAAAAGGGCACTAGCCCTTTGAATTTCCAATCCAATGAACCCTTTTTGAAGTTTCTACGACAAGGATTTCAATAATAAAAAAAAAAACTTATATTGCCCCCGGGCATAACACAATTCTTGCCCTGAGGGCTGTGGGGGGGTTGTCATCCTCAAAGACATAATTACCGGACCTTTTAACTACGTTGAACAAAATGGCTATATCAAAATTTTAATCGGTAGTGTTTGGGGGAAGCGTGGCGGGGGGTGGGGCATTTGCCACCCGATCACTTTCGACTATTAAAAGGGCACTAGCCCTCTCAATTTCCAATCGAATGAGCCCTTTTTGAAGTTTCTACGACAGGGCTTTCTATAAAAAAAAAAAACCTTGTATGCCCCCAGGGCATAACTTACAACCCTTGCCCTGAGGGCTGTAGGGGGTTGTCATCCTCAAAGACATAATTTCCAGACCTTTCAACTAAGTTGAACAAAATGGCTATCTCAAAATTTTGATTGGATGTGTTTGGGGAAATGGTGGGCGTTGGGTTAATTGCCCTCCAATCCCTTTCAACTATTAAAAAGGGCAATAGTCCTTTCAATTTCCAATCGAATGAGCCCTTTTCGAAGTTCTCTACGACAACTCTTTTGATACAAAGTGCCCTGGTCTAAGACATAAATAATACATTGTGGCAACATCGTTCTCTACTTAGGCAGCGCAATAGCGCTGCCTATGATAATACTTGAAGTCACGCTATCCTTCCCATACAAAACCCTAAGAGTTTTAACTAGATCCCCCCAGACGTTCCCGATACATTAAAGATACCCTATTTTGATAGCCCGGATGAGTATACTGTCCTTTAGTTTTGGTCTCACAGAACCCCCTCTATAAAAACAAAATATGAAGTCCATTTGTTTCTAAAACATTCCAAAAGTTTCAGATTGATCCCTAAATGTCGTACCCAGGATGTTACATAAATGCCATTTTAATATAATAGATGGATGATTTTTTTAGATTTAGCTTTGCCCCTCTCCCCAAGTCAAAATTTCAGGTCTACTTAATCCCCCAGCACCCTCTAAAAATCCAATTTAATTTCCCAAGCTGTTCCTAAATTAATGCAGATACGCTTTTTAGATAACCTGGGTATGCATGGTTTCTTTTGGGTTAAGATCGCCACTTCCCTGGGAATAGATTCTGGTCCAAGATTTAGTGGCTCCCAGTTCCAAAGATTTTGAACGTACTCGAAAACAATTTTTTTTACCTTTTCCTCCTCCTCTGAGTCGAAATTGTAGGTTCACCCCCTCCCCCTCCCAAACAGCTCTTAAGATTTTCAACTTGATCCCAATAGCCCTTCCCTGGATATTGCCGGGACGACCTTTTGATCACCTGGAAACACATAGTGTCTTTTGTTTTACAGCACATTACTTAAACGTGACCAGACTATAGGTTCCATAGGGACTTATAATGCAAAACCGTTTAGTTGGATAGAAGAAAAAACATTTTTAGCTCCCCACCCCTGTTCACTACCCAAGATCTTTATTTAAAATAAACTTGGTCTCTCTAACATTCCCTTAAAGTTTCAACTTGATATCCCAAGACATTCACAAGATACTGTAGATACTTTATTTTGATAGCCCGGTATCACGTAGTGCCTTTTGATTTAGCGTTACGCTCTTCCCAAGTCATAATCCAACATCTACTAGCAGCTACAATGTCCCTTCAACACTCCCTGAAAGTTTCAACTTGATACCACAAGCAGTTCCCTAGATATTACAGATATGTTAGTTAGATAACCTGGTAACCCATTGGGTCTTTTGATTTACCTCAGTACTAAACACTGCATAGATAGTTATTTCCATTATGAGCTTAGAGTGCAAACACGTCTTGGTGTATCAGAAACAAAATAGTTTAGCCCCTCCGACATCACAAAATTCCTCTTGCCCCACTCTACCCCTTCCTTTTCCCCATCCAACTTGAAAGTTTCAATTGTTTTCCCCAAGCCGTTCCCAATATTGCAAACACGCAATTTCTTTGAACTAGATATATAGTGTGTCTTTCTATTTACTTCGCCTCCCTTCCCCAAGTAAAAATTTAGGTCAAGTAGATCAACCCCACCCCCTAACCCTCCCTGTAAGTCAAGTTGACCCCCAAGGGAATTTCCCAGACGTTGGAGGTAATATAAAAACTCGAATGCACATAGCATCTTTTACTTTATTTAGGTATGGGTGTCGTTTTCAGAGCATCCCCAACTGGGAGACTAAAAGCTGTTAGCTGACCGGAAAACCAAGATCAAGCATGGCCACCTTTGCTTCTAAAACCTATCTGTGAACAATGAATAGTTTACATAACTTAGGGCCATCACTCCAGAGGCTGTGGGGGTAGTATCGACCCCGGGGGGCATACTTTTTAGACCTTTCAACGTTTCTGAAAAAATGACTCTCTCAAAATTTTGATCAGATGCAATGGAATTTATAAGGGGCCGGCTAGCAGAGAAAGGCACTTTTGGCCCTTAAAGGGCACTAGAAAGTTCCATTCTAATCAAATGATTTCAGCTTTTCTACAATCGCCCCTTTCATACAAAGTGGCCAAGGGAAAGTTTTTAGCTCTTATCTGGCCTGTCATTGGGCCCTGTTTTGGGAAATTAGTACTTTTTTTGTATTGGGTCGCTATGGTGAAATGAATTGAAGATAAAATTTTGGCCAGCATTTTCGGAAGGGAGGGGGGACCATGAGTAATTTTTTGTAGATTGTCTTTTGTCCTAAAAAATTAAGGCTCTGAATTTCGAACTAATCAGGGAAAAACTTTTTGCCAGTTTCTAGGCCACCTATCACTGCTCTAATGAAGAAGATAAGGAAATTTTGGACACTCAACCCCCTAAAAAATTGACCTTGATCAATAAAGGTCAAAATGAAGTAAAACTTGGGAAAAATAAATGTATTGCAACCACCATTGGCAAAAAAAAAAAAAAAAAAAGTTTTCATGCATAAGGGCAATAAACACCCTGCCTTGCGTTTGTGCTTAACCATAATGGACTTGTTTAAAAAGAACAACTATAGTTTGTTTTATTTTTCTCTATAGTGTTTGTGTTTTTCTTACCTTTTTTGTATTTTTTTTTGTTTATATTTTTCTTCTCTTTTTTCCCCGTTGGTTATAGCTTTTGGATGCGAAGCCAAACTATTATGGCTTGGATTCCTAAGTGAATAAATAAGTGTATTTTTTAGTTCCATGCCCACTGTCTTATTAAAAGTTTTATCCGTTTCAATATTTTCATTTCATCTTAATTACTAGAGGAAAGGCAGTGTGGTCCAAGGAATTATTTAGAACATGCCATGTTATGAATGGTGCTATGCTTTTCCCCTCCCCGTAGAAAATCCCCCCCCCCATGCAAAATTGAGCAGCCACAGAGAAATTATAACATAAAAAGAAGGCCGGATACCAGAAAAGGAAAAGGGCGAGAGACTGATTGACCTCCAGTAACTTTGGGCTTTAAAAAGGACACAAGAACTTTCAATGTTCAGTCGAATGATCCCTCCCAAGTTTCAAAAATAGCCCCTTCCATTTGAAGTGGGCAGGAAATAAGTTTTGGGAACTCTTGTGGCCTTTTTGGGGCTGCATTTGAAGAGAAGCAAATTTTTTTCCTGTTGCATTGAGGTCCCCTTACCCGTAAGTTTCATATAAGTGTCAGGATAATGGAAATATGCAGCCCTTCTTTGAGCCCCTTTGTTAGAGGAGGGACCAATCCCCGTAATAAGTTTTTTTAGGGGGTCGACAATTGTCGATGTTTCAGTTGTCAGGTCTTTCTTTTCCGTGAACGGGTAGCAAGCCTGTGGTCCAACTTTGCGACAGCTGGAGTCGAACCCTAGACCCCATATTGCCAAGTAGAGATCAATCCACTGCGCTACCATTGGACTGTGGGAAAAGGAGGAGGACAAGACGTGGTTTGATGTGCCCATGCATATAATAGCTATAGTAATTAAATGTAGAAAATAAATATAGAGCACCAGACAAAGAAAAATAGAAAATGAGGTAAAAATGTCAAACACAAACATAACTAAATCGAAATACAGAATCAGCTCAACAGAACTATCTATGACAAAAGGGGAAAAACCACAAAGAAAGTCTTAGAACATATTACCTGTGATTTGATTTTACTGTGGCTATGGACTGCAATGAAATATTCTTGGATACCAAATCTAACTCAAATACTTCAATAGCACTAGAACCATTTGCTTCGAGCTCAACGAATTGTGCAGCAGTGCCACAAACCAGATAAATGGGACTAATGTCAGAAGGCGACCAAGCCACGTTTGCCGTCCTATTTATTTCTCTGATTTTCATGTTTTATCTAAAAATAAACAACATTTAATTGACAATGCTCTTGATTTAAGAGAAACAGAATACCTATCCTTATTTACGTAAAGATACATATATATATATATGCATATATATATATATATATATATATATATATATATATATATATATATATATATATATATATATATATATATATATATATATGTATATATATATATATATATATATATATATATTATATATATATATATATATATATATATATATATCTATATATATATATATATATATATATATATATATATATATATATATATATATATATATATATATATATATATATATATATATATACTGTCTTTATAAACGAGCAATAATTGTTTATTGTATATTTTTTCTCGAAAACGGCTCCATATTTTTGGGGGGAAATTTGTATCCTAAGATATTCTGGCCTAAAAAAACGATCTAGATGGGTCAAAAGTTTGAGAAAATTCGTTAAGAAGCTTAATTTTGTGAAAACAAATATTTATGTAAATCATATCATACGTCATATTTGCCTCAGTAAGGGTTGTATCGTTTTAGGTATCTGTGATGCAGGCAAAAGTATACAAGAAACAAATGATTGACAAGATATATGTAAAGGACACCCTAGACGGTCAATCATTTTGATCAAAAGCTCCCGTAAATCGATCGATTAAAGCATGATTGACCATCTAGAAACCTGTTTGACACTTGAGTCAAGCGTTGACGGTGATTGATAGAAAGTTTGAATGACTCAATCGGATACCTTCTAGGAGCCTGTTTGACACTTGAGTCAAGCGTTGACGGTGATTGATAGAAAGTTTGAATGACTCAATCGGTTCCTAGACGGTCAATCATGCTTTAATCAATTGATACCCGGAAGCTTTTGATCAAAATGAATGACCGTCTAGGATGTCCTTAAGCTGCAAAAATATGAATGGTGTTTCATCAAAAATCATAATTTTTTAGTTGAAACTAGAGAAATACCTGAAAATTTTAAAAGAAGTTTTATTTTCTATGGTTAAATCCATTTATAGGATAAACAAAGAGATACGACATAATAAAAACCAGTAAGCTTGCAGTTTTCAACGCAAAAAAAATGAACTAAATGCAATCGAATAACCGGAATTATATCTATGATAAATGAAACATTACAAAAGGGACATGGCTCCTTTGTGTGATTAGTCTATTTACAAAAGACGTTTTAAGTAGTTTTATAATGCCTAGGGGACAAATGAACAACCTATACATAACAAGGGATTACAACAATTCAAAAACCTCAAAAAAGAAAAAAAAAGAAATTTTAGACCTCGCATAGCTGCTTTTCAAAATGATTTGGATGATTATTGAGTTTGGAAAGTTGAAATTAAGAAATGTTCAGTCAACAATAAAAGAACAAATGATGCCGTAGCTGATAGACAACATGTAAAGAAGAAACTAAAAAAGAATTTATGCCTAACCACAGGCAGGATTGAACCCGCACACTTTCATCCACTCTACTGTAACTAGGTATTCAATAATTTTATTTTGCCACAAAACTCTGTATATACACTGGATAAAGAAATCGTAATGGAAATGCCACTGTTTATTACAAGTCATTGGGACCCTTCAACGTCCTGTGGGTTTCCTGGGGAGCCTTTCATTTTCCCGAGGAAAGAGTAGCAACATACCCAGTGCCAGGGCCCGGCTTCAAAATTGGCACCATAGTTTGTTTTTTTCTTAACTGGCATATTGATATTTCTGGCCAATAAAACGATCTAAAAAGGTCACAACTTTAAGGAAGAATTTGTATTTTTCCCATGGTGGTTGTATCAAACCTATGGTGACGTCATGACATCAAGGAGAGACTCATATTGTCTGTGGTTACAAGATAAGTGACAACGAGAATCAATATATACAAAACTGTCGCATAGCCATGCCGGGGCTGGCATCAAAACCGGCTACATAAATTTCTTTTTCTTCTTAAAACTGGCAAATTGACATTTCTGGCCACAAAAACGATCTAAATAAGTCACAGCCTTAAGAAATTCGTATTTTTCCCTGGGTGGCTGTATCAAGCCTGTGGTGACGTCATGACATCAAGAAAGGTAAGATAGGGAAGGGGGAGAACTTGATCCAACCTATAGGGATCAATCAAAAATACCCTCTTCCTACACAAGAGAAAAAACAGCTTACGATCCGTTTAGGCATCCCCACTCTCCAGCAAAATATTCTGATATCCACCCTGGAATTATTGCACCCAGTCATATCCCCTTATATTGTACTGCCAATACAGTTCTAGGAACATTCCAAATAAAAATGAAAATAGAAATTTGCAAAATCAGTTAAAAATAAATATATTATTTAAATACATCTTATATAAGAGCTATCAAAAGTACAAAAATGAAAAAAGGTTAGATTCAGCTTTAAGGATCGTCTGTAGGCAGTTGAGTTGCAACATATTCAGAAGCACTTGAAAAAGCCTCTGAAAACCCCATATAATCATAAAAATCCGGTTTTATATGTTTCACTTTTTGGGATAGTTTCTCAAGAAGATACTTAAGCCAGAAGACATTTGACTTGGGCTGAAAAAACTCCCAATTATTTTTATTCACTTCCCGCATGAGGTCATAAACACGAAACTGGAAATCATCACTGTCCTGATCAAACATTCCTTCATCTTTACTTAAATCACAAAAAGCAGTTACACCATAAGCCACGCCTCTTGACAATGTGAAATCTATAATGTTAGCTTTGATGCCTTCACTAGGAATAACTAGGTCATCTATCCCATCAATAATAAATTCTATATTGTCTTTTTCAGTAGTCTCAACTAGAATATTTCCCAAATGCAAATCTCTATGCTCAAACTGGAGCGCCTTTTCAGCAACAGCAAGTGACATAGCTATTTGCATAAATATACTTTCTGCATGTTTATAGCTCTTAAAAGCAACAATATTATCTAAAGGTCTTCCACCATTTCTGAACTCCATAATTACATAAAGCTGTTTATCATCAAATATTTTAGGATGTTCATTGTCAGATCCTTTCTCAATATCATATGATTCCCAGGCACTGATTAGAATATCAGAATATTTTCCCTGAACAATAGTACACTCAAGAAGAGCACAAAAACAGTCAGTTCTATTCTGCTTAGCTGAAGCATTAGAGAGCTGTTGAAGAGCCCGGGAAATTATTATCTCTGAGAGGATTCCATTAAAACTTTTCTGCATATCTCCATTGATTTCAAACCCTCCTTCAATTGGAATAACTTTGTAAACTCGATCTCTAGCAAGAAACACTTCACCATAAACACCTTCACCAAGTTTTTTACAGCCTAATAAGAACTTCTGAGCAAAGGCCTCAAAGGACCCAATTGTTTTTTGTTTACACAGAGCCAAGATCTTATCTTTGTCAGAAATGGCTTCATTTGTAAGAATTTGAGCAAGTGATACACTATCACACTTCACTAATGATTGTCCATGTGATTTTTGCGAGTTCATAATAACACTGGATCTTCTACACCGAGAGTGCTGTACAGAAATTGAAAGTCGACTTGTCTCTCTTTTTGAGTCATTAAATACAAAGCCATCAGATGTTCTATTATTCTGCTTCTTTGGAAACGCTACAATCGAATCTTGGAAATCACTGGTATAATTTGTTGGTTTATTAATAGAGAGTTTTTGAATAGACTCTTGCAAGGAAGAAACACTTCGATCATTTATTGTCTGTGAACATTTTATTTGACATGATCTAGTTTTCGAAACATCACGACGCGTGTACGACTTAGTTGATTCTGTTACAGAAGATGATCTGGTTTTTGCTTTGGCTTGTGGTCTAGATATTCCTGCAGGAGACTCGGAGAATCTTGCATTTTCTACAATTTTCATGGCAGATGTTCTAACACTACGTTTTCGAACTTCGAAAGCTGGACATCTTCTTTGACTCCTTATGGTAGGAGAAAATTTTAATGGCTTGTTGAGTCTATCAGGTGTACTAGTTACAGCAATCATTTCGTCTTTGCTGCCATCAAGAGAAGAAGGACTCAGAACTGCTTGAGGAGACTCCAAAAGCTCAGCTAAAACACTGTGATTTGGACTCAAGCTGCTATAGACTGAACTATGTTCAAGTAACTGCTTTTGGGTTTCATTTGGGCTATTGATATTGCAATTTGCAGGTCTTTCATACTCCATTTTTGAGCCCATTCTTTTATTGCTGCAAATATTTCTAGGACCTTTTATTTGAGTCATGTATGACAAAGTCTTACTAGCAGGACTTTCAAATAGGTCAAAAGACGAGTCTGCTTCTTTAAACTCAGGGAATACTTTTTGGGAACCATTTGATTGTCTTGAAGCTCTCTTTTCAGTTATATAAGACAGTTTTTGAGACTCAGGACTTTCAAAATGTCAGAGGATAAATCTGCTTCTTTAGTTTGGATTGAGTCTTTTTCGTACTCATTTGATACACGTAGTTCTGTGGCTTCTTCTTCTTCTTCTTCAATTATCTGGTGTATAGTTCTATCTTTTCTCTGCATTCTCACAGGTTGACTAAAAATCTTGCCACTAGCATGAAGGGCAACAACAGAAGATCTTAAACCTTTTCTAGGTCCTCTTCTTTTCTCAGTCACCAATTCATCAAACGGGATTGGTGGACTTTCAAAAAGACTAGGCTCGCCTGTATCTTTTATATTTTGAGTTGTATCAGGACTGAAATAAGGGATACTTCTTCTTCCTCTTGGAAGCCTCTGGAAACAGCCGGTGCATTCAACAATGCTTCAAATGCTTCATCTTTAGCAGTCCATGAAATCTTAGGGGCCTTTGCTCCATAGTCTGTTCTCACTAATTTTTTGTCAAGGCTCCATGTAGATCCTCTGTCTCCGCTTTTTCTTTCAGTCTTCAATTTTAGCCCAGTTTTTTGCTTCCCCCATGCCTTGGCCTTCATGTCAGGATCAGCACCTATAAGAAGACACAAGTGAACAAATTGGTCTATCTTTGGTGTCTGCAAGAGATCACACTTATCTTTCAGACAGCAGAGACAATCAACCAACTGTTCACTTAGCTTCTAAGTAAGTGTGATTCTTAACAATAGCCAAAGGTATGTGCACTTACATAACAAAACCAATATAAAAACGAGTTTCTGAATATACTATTTTTTATTTAATTCTCTTAAGTAGCATAAATTCAAATGAACCCAATAAATGTCAGGTATGATAATCCAAGAAAGGGCAAGTTGGGTTTCTGAAGAAACAGAAACCCAAATAGTATTACCAGGGTATTGGTAGCATTCTACATAGAATCAACTCAGCTGCCAAAAACCTTGAACTCTTAGATATTAATAAGCTTCTGTGTATTCATTACCAACAAAATATATCTTTTTTCCTCAATCCCTGTTCTTTCATCAATTCTTAGGAACAGCAAAAGCCAAAGATTGTGCCCAGGAAACCAATAAATTCTTGAGCTACTTCTGAAGTTTAAATAAAAATTACAAAAAGGCTATTTTTTCCTTATTTTTCGAGTTTTTACCAGCGAAAATCAAAAATAAAAATTTAACATTGGTGCAAACAATCTTAATAAGTTGACTTGATGCACAGTATACTGCAATTTTGATGAGGGCCAAGAATTTAATCAGCCATCAAACTGAAGCAGTTTATCTTTTTCTATTGTTATCGTCAAGCCTGTTTTGTCTTTTAAAGCGATTTTGGCAAAAAAAAAAAAAAAAAAAAAACTGTCATCTGCCTATCAATGTCCTATGCTTCTTATGCAATCAATTTAAAAACACTAAGTTTTTCTAATGGTTAATTAAAAAAACTTTTTCAACAAAATAAGTTTTTCAAAGAAAAGTAAAGAACTCCATTAAACAAAAATGAGCAAAAATAAAATCAAATAATCTACCAAGCGTGAAACTACCACAAATCAGCATCGATAAAAAAATGAAACCCAAAACGAACAGAAATTACAATAAATAACCGAGTCAAACTCAAAACGAGCAGAAATTAACATAGGTTGGGCGCAAAACCCCTATGCCTTCCCAAGGCCAGAACAAAATTTGCACTTTACTACTGAAAAAACATAAATGTTTTCACTTTTATAACTTAATAAATCAAATAATATTAACATTTTGATTACTAAATATCAGTATATGTATATTAAACTGACAATGCACATTTATTTGTATTTTTTCAGTAAAGAGCAAATTTTGTTCTGGCCTTGGGCAGAACAATCTTAAGGCAACATTTAGTTTTTAAACATAATGGGCAAATGGGAGGGTGGGCGTGGGAGGGTGGGAGTGGAAGGGGATTAGTTGCCCTCCAATCACTTTCGACCATTAAAAAGGTCATCAACCCTTTCTATTTTCAATCGAATGAGCCCTTTCGAAGTTCCCACGACAACTCCTTTGATACGAAGTGCCCTGGTCTAAACAACAACAGCAACAAAAAATATCACTAATCACTTTCGTCTATTAAAAAGGGTACTAGCCCTTTGAATTTCAAATCGAATGAGCCTTTTTTCAAGTTTCTACTACAACCTTATATGCCCCCAGGCCATAACTTATAACCCTTGCCCTGAGGGTTGTGGGGGAGTATCCTCCTCAAAAACATATTTTCTGTCGGGAAATCAACTACGCTAAAGAAAATGGTTATCTTAAAATTTTTATTGGATGTGTTTGGGGGAATGATGGGCGTGAGGGGGGGGCTAGTTGCCCTCCAACCATTTTCGACTATTAAAAAGGGCAATAGCCCTTTGAAGTTCCAATCAAATGAGCTTTTTTTGAAGTTTCTACGACAACGCCTTCTATAAAAACCTTATATGCCCCCAGGCCATAACTTAAAACCCTTGCCCTGAGGGCTGTGGGGGAGTATCCTCCTCAAAAGACATTTTCTATCTGGAAATCAACTACATTTAACAAAATGGCTATCTCAAATTTTGATTGGACATGTTTGGGGGAATGATGGGCGTTGGGGGGGGGGGCTAGTTGCCCTCCAATCACTTTTGACTATTAAAAAGCGCACTAGCTCTTTGAATTTCCAATCGAATGAGCCTGTTTTGAAGTTTCTACGAAAAAGCCTTCTGTAAAACCTTATATGCCCCCAGGGCATAACTTAAAACCCTTGCCCTGAGGGTTGCGGGGGAGTGTCCTCCTCAAAAAGATATTTTCTATCTGGAAATCAACTACGCTGAACAAAATGGCTATCTCAAAAATTTTGATTGGATGTGTTTGGGGGAATGATGGGCATGGAGGGGGGCTAGGTGCCCTCCTATCACTTTCGACTATTAAAAAGGGCACTAGCCCTTTGAATTTCCAATCGAATGAACCTGTTTTGAAGTTTCTACGACAACGCCTTCTATAAAACCCTTATATGCCACCAGGGCATAACTTAAAACCCTTGCCCTGAGGGTTGCGGGGGAGTGTCCTCCTCAAAAAGATATTTTCTATTTGGAGATCAACTACGCTGAACAAAATGGCTATCTCAAAATTTTGATTGGATGTGTTTGGGGGAATGACGGACATAGGGGGAGGGGGGGTTAGTTGCCCTCCAATCACTTTCGACTATTAAAAAGGGCACTAGCCCTTTGAATTTCCAATCGAATGAGCCTATTTTCAAGTTTCTACAACAACGCCTTCTATAAAAACCTTATATGCCCCCAGGGCATAACTTAAAACCCTTGCCATGAGGGTTAGGTGTCCTCCTCAAAAACATATTTTCTATGCGGAAATCAACTACACTGAACAAAATGGCAACCTCAAAAATTTTGATTGGATGTGTTTGGGGGAATGATGGGCGTGGGGGGAGGGCCAGTTGCCTTCCAATCACTTTCGACTATGAAAAAGGGACTAGCCCTTTAAATTTCCAATCGAATGAGCCTGTTTTGAAGTTTCTACGACAACGCCTTCTATAAAAACCTTATATGCCCCCAAGGCATAACTTAAAACCATTGCCCTGAGGGTTGCGGGGGAGTGTCCGCCTCAAAAGCATATTTTCTATCTGGAAATCAACTAGCCTACACTGAACAAAATGGCTATCTCAAAATTTTGATAGGATGTGTTTGGAGGAATGATGGGCGTGTGGGGGGGGGGGGCTAGGTGCACTCCAATCACTTTCGACTATTAAAAAGGGCATTAGCCCTTTGAATTTCCAATAGAATGAGCCTGTTTTGAAGTTTCTACTATAATGCCTTCTATAAAAACCTTATATGCCCCCAGGGCATAACTTAAAACCCTTGCCCTGAGGGTTGTGGGGGAGTGTCTTCCTCAAAAACATATTTTCTATCTGGAAATCAACTACGCTGAACAAAATGGCTATCTCAAAATTTTGATTGGATGTGGTTGGGGGAATGATGGGCGTGGGAGGGGGGCTAGTTCCCTCCAATCACCTTCAACTATTAAAAATGGTACTAGCCCTTTGAATTTCCAATCAAATGAGCCTGTTTTGAAGTTTCTACGACAACACCTTCTATAAAAACCTTATATACCCCCCAGGGCATAACTTAAAACCCTTGCCCTGAGGGCTGTGGGGGAGTGTCCTCCTCGAAAATACAGTTTCTATCTGGAAATCAACTACACTGAACAAAATGGCTATCTCAAAATTCTGATTGGATGTGTTTGGGGGAATGATGGGCGTGGGGGGGCTAGTTGCCCTCCAATCACTTTCGACTATTAAAAGGGCACTAGAACTCTCGATTTCCAATCGAATGAGCCGCTTTTGAAGTTTCTACGACGACCTGTTCCATATGAAGTGCCCTTCTCTAAAGGAAAAAAATAATAAATGATACATTGTGCCAACATTGTTCCTATCCTCCTAAGACCTGGTATCCACGTCTGTGGATATTCCCGTAAAATATTTTTCGTGCAGAGGCCTCGCCATCTAGCAAAGGTTTCGTTGTTTCAAAGTACTTTTAGACCTGAAACGCCATCTGTGATTTTTTTTCAGAAAGATTCTGCGACTTTTAGTGGTGTTTTTACAAACTAGAAAAGGCTAAAAAGGGAGATGAAAACAGGCAAAGGTAAGAAAAAAGAAAAAAAAAAGAAAGCGGTGCGGACGAGTTGTGAGAAAAATCAGGTGTACTCTCTTGATTGTAGACAGTGCTTAGATAGTTTTAAAAATAGTTAGTTTGATGAGTGCCATCTTTTGGAACTTGGAAAACCTCCATGTCTACGTCTGTGGACATGCGGTTCCAATCGAGTAAAAGCTAGGGTTGATTTTTCTTAGTTCAAATCTCGATTCTAATGGGGATAGCAGAGGCCAGTGATTGTTTTATTTACTAAATTGGCAACAACCTTTATTTTAATTAGTTTTAAGCTTACTGAACCTGTTCCTTCATTGTAGTTTCCCTTGATAACGACCTCGGAATGCTCAATGAGAGCGACCTGGACCTCTCTGACTTAGAGGATGATTAGGAATGGATCAAAAACCAATCTTTGTCGTCTTCAGACTCTGATGGTGAACCAGCTGTTGCAGCCATTCCGTCATCAAGCAGTTATGCAGTTCTTCCAGATGTTGAAAGTGAAGAATCTGATGATGACGCACCCTTAGCAGCCCGTGCCAAACGTTTGAAGGCTGACAAAGTAGCAGCAACCTTGTCCTGGAGGAAGTCTCGACGGTTCGATCATTATCATAGCCCGGACGTGGGTCCCGCTCACTTCCAGGACCACGACGACTAGAGCAGAGAACAATTCTTTTTGCAATATTACCCGGAGAGCTTCTTCGAACTTAGAGCTTTTTGCATGAACTATAACTATCAGTTGGCCCACCACAAAAACTTGAATGTAACTCCAGACGAGGTGAAAATTTTTGTTGGCATTGTCACCCTGATGACGGATCCACATGTAATGGTCTGGGAAATTTAGGGTGGAAGCCATATCGCAAAAGATGAGTCGAGACAGATTCTTGAAAATCCGGTCGAATCTGAAGTTCGTTGTTGATTCAGAAATCTCAGACGAAGAAAAAACCAAAAATAGACTTTGGAAAGTGAAGCCGATCCTTGACAACTTCAGGAATATCCGTCTCCAGTTGCCACGTGACAGGAACTGTTCAATTGACGAACAGATGATACCCTTCCAGGGTATGTCGACTCTCAAGCAATATGTCCCTAACAAGCCCAATCTGGCTGGACTAAAGAATTTTGTCCTCGCCAGCTCCTCGGGGCTGATACTTGACTTCGAAATCTACCAGGGAGCCACCACCCTGGGAGAAGAGCTGGGAGCGCACAGCTTGCAAGCTGGGATCGTACTGCGCTTGTCTGAGACACTACCAGAAAGTACATACCTCTATTTTGACCGATTCTTCTCGTCTGTTAAGCTCCTTGACATGTTGGCTGAAAGAAAAATAAATGTGACCGGAACTATCATGAAGAACCGTTTGGGCACCAACGGCCCAATGCTTTTTATCAAAAGAGAAATGAAAAGAAAGGGTAGAGGAACCTTTGTCATGTCTGTGCGCTCAGATAGAAAAGTAGCCGTGACCCAGTTGTATGATAACAAAGTGGTTCTCCTGTCTTCAAACTGCAAAAGCATAGAAGAGGAGACGGAGGTCAAACGGTATGACAGCGCGCCAGGGGTCTTACGT
The DNA here is from genome assembly GCA_027921565.1 of Artemia sinica. NCBI lineage: Eukaryota > Metazoa > Arthropoda > Branchiopoda > Anostraca > Artemiidae > Artemia > Artemia sinica. The sequence goes on from CM051265.1 coordinate 59,980,896, forward strand.
GCAGGTCAATGTTCACGAGTAGTCTCCGACTACAACACCTACATGGGTGGGCATTGTTATTTATTACCGGTTTGAGACGCGTACTAAAAAATGGACTGTGTGTCTGTTTCATCATTTTGTGGATGCTGCACTAGCCAACACATTTCATGAGCTGAAGGGCCATGGCCCAGAAGTTTCTGGTGACCTCAAACAGCTCATTAACCTTCGTTTCAACGTGACTGAGTGTTTGCTCAATCCTTGAAGCTCGGAGTCACGAGGTCAAGAAAATAGCGACGAAGAACTCTTGGGTGAAACTCAGCACCGTGTTTTGAGCGTGAAAAAGAGGCCAATCCCTCCACCACATGCCAGAGCTGCACTGCATCTACCAGAATTTTGTGACTTGGCGACCACAGCCGATGCAGAAGGCCTGGATGCTCCAAAGGTCAAGATGGATGTGCTCACAGTGTAAAAGCATTCTCTGCTTGACATGAGACAACAACTGCTTCAAGAAATCTCATGAAGAGTAATGTTTTGTTTTCAAAATTTTGACAAATCATTTTTAATAAACGAAACAGATTTTTACAGTACTTTTAGCTCGACAGGGACCCAATGTCCACACCTGTGGACATCCTCAAGAGGGAGAGATGGGGGGTCAACCTTTTTTTTAGTTGATCAATGGTCAATGAACATAATAGGAAAAGTATTTCTATGGTCAGGTCTCAGGAGGTTATATGCCCTCAGGGCATAACTTATAACCCTTGCCCTGAGGGTTGTGGGGGAGTGTACTCCTCAAAAAGATATTTTCTATCTGGAAATCAACTACGCTGAACAAAATGGCTATCTCAAAATTGTGATTGGATGTGCTTGGGGAATGATGGGCGTGGGGGGGGCTAGTTGCCCTCCAATCACTTTCGACTATTAAAAAAGGACACTAGCCACTCCATATTCCAATCGAATGAGCCCTTTTCGAAGTTTCTACGACAACTCCTTCGATACGAAGTGCCCGGTATGAAAAAAAAAACATTGTGCCCACATTGTTCTTTACCTAGGCAGCGCTAGCGCGCTGCCTATGAAATGTGAAGAGCGAATTTGAAACTGAAAACAAACAAGAATTATTGCTTCACAACTTATGCATCATATAAGTATATAACTGCTTCAAACAAACAAACTCAAATTTTTTCCTTACACTTAAGTTTTCAAAAACTAGCACTGTGCTGAAAAGACAAACCCCATATAAAAAAAATTGATGATGTTTTAGAAGTGAAAGTCCGTAAGTACTCTCCAGGAAAAAAAAAACTCTTGACAACTTCTAGTATATAATATAAATTCTCTAACAAAAATTGTTCCCATGTCTGGAAAGTCATTAAGCATCATACCAAAATGAGAGACTGGCTTATAAGACAATGGTATAACCAGCCAAACTATTAATAGCTAGTTATACAACTTTATAACTGTGAAAATACTCTTTAGTAGTGTTTAAAACCAAGAACTAATAAATAATTGACTTCTCTTTTCACTTCTAATAAAATACTTTTCTCTCACCTTAACAGCATAAAGATGTATGCCAACAGATACAAACACCCCTGTTTCGTTCATTGGTAATTTTTGAAGAAATAACTACTTTGTGTGCTGATACCAAAAAAGGTGATTTTCAAAATCCAGACTGGGAGGCAAAGACATAGTGCAGAGGACTAGGCCCCCTCCCCCCCCCTGCTCTCTCAGGTGGCGTCTCAGGTACTTACTTTATATCACGGATATTGGGACCCATTCATTATTCTTCTTTCATTCTTGACACAAAAGATCAACAAAAACAGACAAGTGGCAAGGGACATAGCACCTTCTCAAATACAAATATTTTTACAAATATGCTTTCTTTTTGCAATTGACCCAATTTTTGTGTTTTTCCCAACTTAACTACTTTCATTCTCCCTGAACAAAACGTACATGCTCCACTGACACAAATTTGTGAATACATGGTTGATCAGCAACTTTTCTGTAACAAACATAAATCTGACAGATAGATGTTGATGAGAGGTCAGTATCTTGTGACAACATAGCCCTGGGACAAGAGCACATGGACTACAGGTCCCTGATCCACGCCTAGTCAAAACTCCAATGGCAAAATGTTCTAGCTTCCTGTTCTAGGCCTGTTCAAGACAGTATTGTTTTTGAAAGACCCATATATGTGTGCAATTTGCTTAATAACTGGAGTTTAAAACATGAATCTGATAACAATCCATGTCTAAAACAAAAGAGGATATGAAAGTTCAGCCTGGCTGTGTTCAAGAAAAGCTTATGAACCAGCGTTAATTCTCCTGTTAATGCCAAATACAAGAAAAGATGAGATGAAGAAGCCAAAATGTTTGGTGAACAGCCCATCACAGCACTGACAGAGATACAAAATGACAGAAATAATGATGTTACCGGATCACACAGTTCCATCACAAAAGAAAATATCTCTTTGAGGTGTTTATTCCATTCTTTGGAACCAAGGTGAAAAATGAAAATTCAAGTTGCGTTAATTGTGTAAACCAAAGTGTATATATTTTATATATTTTTTAAATACTTTTTAAAATTTTCGTTTTACACTTAGTTATAAGAAAGCCATCAAAGGGTGGACTGGGTTGCTGGGCTACCTGCCGCCTGGCAGGTGTGCCCTCACAAAAAAATGGCATTTGGCACTCTAGAACAAAACCTAAAGAATCATATCTTAGATAAAGGATTTTTAGAGCACCCTTCATCATATTTCCTTTGTACTAAAATATACATTCTGAGCAAAAAATTATTTTGCTGTTGTCTTTTCAGTTTATCCCCTTAGCACCCATTGTTGCCAATTGGGAACAAATTGACTTAGATTTTTTTTTTCTTTTTAGCTCATTGTTTTCTAGCTGAAACACCCAGTAGTGTTCCATAGTTAAGAACAGCATCTAAACCATAAGGTTAAATTTTCACATTCAGAAGTATCAAGGGTAATTTTTAGTAAAACTGGAAATTTTAAGAAATTTGACAAGGCTGCTCCTAAGCTAAAGCTTATCTATAGTTAGAAACCAATACTATCTAAACTAGAGTCCTTGGCAAAGCCAGTTCATTAGGGAGTAGGATTATTGAATGCTATTTCTCAGTCTGTTTATGAAAATATATATCCCAGGGTTTTTAGGAAAGTGTTCCCAATTGGGAACAATGGGCAGAAAAGAGTATTGGTTGATGAGCTAAAAAAAAAAAAAAAAAAAAAAAAAAAAAAAAAAAAAAAAAAAAAAAAAAAAAACCTTTACATATGAGATCCAGACCATTTTGAAAAATTCAGGAAGCTATTGCCGCATTAGAAGAAATGTCTGGCAACGACGAAAACCCTGCTGACATGATTATAACCCTCCTGACGGCGCTGAAGTGAGTGACGAAGAGGAGGGAAACGATGAGGCTATAGAAGCTGATGTATTCCAAAGTTTTCCATATGATGATGCTGGTACAATAGAGATTTATGCAGCATTTGCTGTTCCTGAGCCCAATAGTTATGATCTGCCCGTCATTAGTCCAACTTCCAAGAGAAAAGCTCGGACTACTCCATTGAGTCAAGCCAATCCCTTGTTTGCACCATCAGAGTGTCCCCAATAAATTTGCTCACTTGATAAATATGTCTGAGTATGAGATCTTGTCATTTCTTTGATATTCGGGATTTGATTGTCAAAGAGACTACCAGATGTGCGTCAGAGAAAGGTGACTGAAGCTTCACTTTCAGCTTTGAAGACCTGAATACTCTCTTGGCAATTATATTGCTGTCTGGGTATCATAAGCATCTAAGTGAACGCTTATATTGGTCTAAGTCAGATGACTTGGATGTCCCCATTGTAGCCAAAGCCATGAGTAGAAACGGTTTCACCAAGATAGAGCAGTATCTGCACTTCATGAACAATGAAAATCTTGACCGTGGTGACAAAATGGCCAAAGTCCAACCATTCTTAGGGATTGTAAACTCGAAGTTGAAACAGCTTGGGAACTTCTGCAGCAAACTCACCATAGATGAGCAAATGAAACCGTGCCAGGGGCGTCTTAGCAGCAAAATGTTTATCAGGGATAAGCCAATTCGTTTTCACTACAACGCCTGGGTATTAGCTTGCTCTCACAGCTACCCTTTCAACATCAATCTCTATCAAGAGAAAGCAGCAGTCACCCTCTTTGCCACTCTGCATAAGAATTGTAACAAATTGCTGTCAACCATTGAAGACACATCAAAGAATTAAGTTTATTTTGACAACTTTTTTACAAGCTATGGCTTGCTTGTTCAGCTTCATCACCTTGGTTTTTAGGGTGACTGGAACAGTCCATGAAAATCGCTTGAGAGGGTGCTCTTTAGAAGACTAAGACTCTGAAAAAGAAGGAGTGTGGGTTCTTTGATTTCAGACCGTCAGGAACTGTTTTAGCTTCCAAATGGAATTAAAGCAAAGGTGTATGTGTTGCAACCAGCTTTGATACTATTGAGCCCAAAATTCAAGCCAAACGGTACTCAAGCAGTGCTTGTAAAGACATATTTATCCCACACCAGCCATTATCAAAAATAGAACCAAAGTATGGGTGGTGTTGGCTCCTAAAAAACGCCCTTTCCTGCTATAGACCCATTGTGAGAAGCAAAAAATGGAATGGATGATTGGTAATAATCTTCTGAGCATCATCAGCATAGCAGCTTGGAAATTCTACTGCCACTTCAATGAAAATAATGATGGAGGAAAATTGTCAAGCTAACACATTTGAGAAACGTTTTGGAGGGTCTTTTTAGCAATAAGACTTTCCATCCGGTCAACACAGGGAGAGGGGGTCCTGGAGTGTTACATATTATTCTGAAGAATGCTTCTGTCCACATCATTAAGCCTGCTCCAAAGCAAGGCTGGTGCACAGTTTGCCAAAAGAACACACGTCTACATTGTTGAAATTGAGGGTGAAACTCCACCTCCAAACTTGTTTTGAATCATTTCATGCATAGAACTCGAATACCTCTTGTTTTCTTATACTTTTTATAACTTTTTCTTACATTATAGTCAAAGTTGACAACTAAAGATTAAACCCAGATCTGCCCATTGTTCCCAAATACACACCATAGCACCAATGGTGAAGGTGCTGATTTTTTGTTTGAACTAAAAGTTTTTAAATTAGACCCCAGAGACTACCCTTGAAAAAATTCAGCATGGATTTCCAACTGGATCTCAGTTTGGGCATTAATGGGTTGAACTGATTTACATACTATAATGGAAACACCATAAAAGAGAGAAAAAATAGTCCAGGATTTTTTTTTTATAATGGTTGAAGCTAAAAAAAAAAAAAATCAAATTTTCTAATCTTTAAGCTACTGTATCAAGTTCTCAGAGTGAGCTGACATCCAAAAGTGTATTATACAGATTAGGTTAGTCATTCATCCTGATTTTAATATGCTTTTGTCTTTAAACTTATAGCACCAAAGAATCTTAAAAAGCATTATACTGTACTACAAGGCTGTAGAACTATGCAAATTGTTGAATTTTAAGTAGGCCTAATTGACAGCTAATTTTATTCACAACAATGTTTTATTAACAACTGTTATAAAAATGCACAGACTTGTATAAGGTTTTTGAGTGTAGAAATAGCCTAAAAAACAACATAGGCATGGCAAATTTTCATAATTTTCTAGGGAGGACCCCCCTGATCACCATTTTATGGAGTTAACCCCCGCCCCTCCCTTAGACACCTTCCAAACGCTAAACTTCCTGCGTCTGCTAAAATAAGCGTCTTGCTTAGGGTGTCATCCTTCTTCCCCTGCTAAGAGCTAGGGGTTCGAAGCCTTTCCCCCCCCCCTAGCTCCTGTGCTCAAAAGTATTTGTACATCTTCAGTATCTCCTTTCATGCTTTGTAAACCGAAGATAATTCTAATTAAGCAGGCTTTTTCACACTTACAGAGAGAACAGATGACACTAATAAGGATGTCAAGTGATATTGTAAAAATTTTAAAAAAATAGTGTTATCCTGCTAACAATAAGTATTCCACAGTTGCTCTACAATTAATATATGAAAAATACAGAAATAGTTCTAGTAGGCTTTTTTCTAAATTAATCAATAAAACTTTTTCCACAAAATAAGTTTTTCAAAGAAAAGTAAAGAACTCCATTAAACCAAAAATGAGCAAAATAAAATCAAATAATCTACCAAGCATGAAACTACAACAAATCAGCATTGATAAATAAATGAAACCCAAAACAAACAAAAATTACAATAAATAGTCAAGTCAAACTCAAAACACATGAGTTGGGCTCAAATAATATTAACATTTTGATTACTAAATATCAGTATATGTATATTAAAGAAAGGTAGAGGATGTGTCAACCAAATTTTCACTCTTAGGCTAATAATTGAGAAGTGCCTGAGTTTTCAAACACCTTTGGTCCTCAGTTTTATAGATTATGAGCAAGCGTTCGACTCTGTTGATAGAAGAGCTTTAGTAAAGGTTTTATCCTTGTACGGTATACCAGACAAATACATTAAAGTGATTAGTGCTAGGTACGAGAATAACACTGCTGCGGTTAAGGTAGGAAATGAGGTTAGCAGCTGGTTTTGTATTAAATCAGGAGATAAGCAGGGTTGTGTTCTATCCCCCTTTATATGGATTATTTTGATGGACTTTGTTTTAAGGAGCACAGGAAAGGCAATGGGAGACCACGGAATCAAATGGGGAGGAAAAGTCTCCTGGACTTGGATTATGCTGATGATTTAAGCATCCTAGATGAAAGTGTGAGCAAAATGAATGAAGTTTTAGTGGTTTTGCGAGTTCAGGGTGCTAGAATTGGTTTGAAAATTAATGTTAGGAAGACTAAGTCACTAAGGCTAGGAATAAGTGAAGATGAAAAGGTGACGTCGGGTAATGAAAAGATTGATCAGGTGGGCAGCTTCACTTACCTTGGTAGTATTATTAGTAAAGATGGTGGGAGCAGTGAAGATGTTAAAAATAGAATAGCCAAGGCTCAGGGTTTTTTTTTCACAGTTAAAAAAGAGTCTGGAAGAATAGGAAGGTCAGTTTGCAAACCAAGATTAGAATATTAGAAGCTACAGTGATGACAGTGGTCAAATATGGCTCTGAAGCATGGACGCTCCGAAAAGCGGATGAAGATTTGCTAGATGTTTTCCAGAGAAATTGCTTAAGGATTGTTCTGGGTACCCGGCTGACTGACCGTATTTCAAACAATAGGCTATACGAAAAATGTGGTTCAATACCGCTCTCTAGGGCTATAATGAAAGAAAGGTTAAGGTGGCTAGGGCACATTGTGCGGATGAAGGATGACAGATTGCCGAAGATTGTTCTTTTCGGCCAACCATCTAAGGCTAAACGGAAAGCAGGTCGTCCCCGTCTGGGGTGGGAGGACGTCATAAAGAAAGATTTAAAGGAAATGGGAACTTCGTGGGCGGTGTAAAAAGGGAGGCTTTGAATAGATTGGGGTGGAGGAGGAGCGTGCGTAGCTGTGTTGGCCTCAGGCGGCTTGGTGCTGCGGTGAGTTGTTAGTAGTAGTAGTAGTAGTAGTATTCATTTGTATTCAACTATGCTGAACAAAATGGCTATCTCAAAATTTTGATTGGATGTGTTTTGGGAAATGGTGGGCATGGAAGGGGTGTTGGTTGCCTTCCAATCACTTTCGACTATTAAAAAGAGCACAAGCCACTCCAATTTCCAACTGAATGAGCCCTTTTCAAAGTTTTTACGACAACTTCTTCAATACAAAGTGCCCTGGTCAAAAGGAAAAAAATAATGAATAATACATTGTGCCTACATTGTTCTTATATGCTCCCACGGCATAACTTAAAACCCTTGCCCTGAGGGCTCTGGGGGAGTGTCCTCCTCAAAAACATATTTTCTATCTGGAAATCAACTATGCTGAACAAAATGGCTATCTCAAAATTTTGATTGGATGTGTTTGGGGAAATGGTGGGCGTGGAATGGGTGTTGGTTGCCTTCCAATCACTGTTGACTATTAAAAGGACACAAGCCACTCCAATTTCCAATCGAATGAGCCCTTTTCGAAGTTTCTACGACAACTTCAACACGAAGTGTCCTGGTCTAAAGGAAAAAAAAATATTACATTGTCCCAACATCTTTCTTTACTTAGGCAGCACTATTGCGCTGCCTATGATTCTTTTTGCATAAATATTGACAAGATGTTTATGACAAGAGCATTATTTAGGGACAAAAGACCACAGACTACAGGTCCCTGACCCAGACCTAATCATAACTCCAATGGCAAGATTTCGTTTCAGAGAGAGTAGTAAAGGATAGCACCTGCTGTTGGACTTGACTAAATTATACATTTAGAACTCCTGACCAAATGTGTATAAGTTCAAGTTGCTCCAGCAAGAAAAAGAAAGTTCAACCAACTCCTTGGGGTTACTTTTATCATTTGTGAGAACCTATTTGTGAGTGGTTTTAAAGTTGTTTTAAGAATATTTAGTGTTTTCTTTTCAAAAGCTCAATTATGCATTGATACCAGGGCTGCTAAAGGGGGGGGGGGGGACAAGGCAAGCTGAGGTTTTTTTTTATTTATGCTTGAGTCAGGATGGGGGCGCTGCAGTTTAATTGTGTTTTTAGGCTTTTGAAACCTTTTGGTTCCAAATCTAGTGCTAATATTGTGAAATAAACATCAAAAATCAAAAATATTAAGTAGTCACACATGGTGGACATGTTTCACCTAGTTGTAACCAAGTCGTAACATTACTCTGTTAATAACAAAACAAGCAGAGCAATGTTTATTTTAAGTTTTATTTTTTATAGCTTTATAATTCTTTTAGGTTTTAAAATTGGTCTTTACTATTGTTTGAAAAGTTTTTTCGGCATTTTTAATTGCATGCCACCAAAGAAAAAGAATTATGATCCAGTTTTAACTTGCAATAACTAGGAACATTCTTCTTTTGACACTAATCTCAAATATGTATTTTTTAAAGCTTAGGTGTACTAATTAAAAGTAATTTACATAACAAACTTTTTTGGGAGAATGGGAGATAATGTGGAACAAGATACAGATGTTACTTTCAAATATATTTTCTTGTACAACTTGTTCCTTATTTCTCTGATTCTGTTTTTTTTTTTTTTTTTTTTTTTTTGTTATTATTAAAGAATTTTTTTATAAAGAAAACAGCCCAATTCAAATAAATTAAGTTTTGACATTCTCAATTTATTTATCATAGGCAGCACAAAAGTGCTCCCAAAGTAAAGAACAATGCTGGCACAACGTATTATTTTTTTTTTTTTTTTTTTTTTTTTGGTTTGTTTAGGCCAGAGCACTTTGTATCAAAGGAGCTGTTGTAGAAACTTCAACAAGGCCTCATTTGATTGAAAATCGAAAGGGCTAGTGCCCTTTTTAATAGTCGAAAGTGATTGGAGGGCTACTAACCCCCCTCCAATGCCCACCATTTCCCCAAACACATCCAATCAAAATTTTGAGATGGTCATTTTGTTCAGTGTAGTTGAAAGGTCCTGAAATTTTGTCCTTAAGGATGACACCCCCCCCCCCCCACAGCCCTCAGAGCAAGGGTTGTAAGTTATGCCCTGGGGCAAATAAGTTTTTATGGAGAGCATTGTCATAGAAACTTCAAAAAGGGCTCATTCAATTGGAAATTGAGAGGGCTGGTTCCTTTTTTAATAATCAAAAATGAGCAGAAGGCAAAGGCCCTCCTCCACCATGGCCATCATTTCCCCAAACACTTCCAATCAAAATTTTTATCTACCCATTTTGTTCAACGTAGTTGAAAGGTCCTGAAATTATTTCTTTGAGGATGACCCCCCTCCCCCTCCCATAGCCCCCAGGGCAAGGGTTGCAAGTTATGCCATTGGAGCACATAAGGTTTTTACAGAAAGCATCGTCATAGAAACTTGAAAAAGGGCTCATTTAATTGGAAATTGAGAGGACTAGTGACCTTTTTATTAGTTGAAAGTGATTGGAGGGCAAATGCCACCCCATTGTTTCCCCAAACACTTCCAATCAATATTTTTGAGACAGCCATTTTGTTCAATCTAATTGAAAGGTCCAGAAATTATGTCTTTGAGGATGAAAAAGACCTCGCCCCCCCCCTCAGGGCAAGTGTTGTAGGTTATGCCCTGGGGGCATGTAAGCTTTTTATAGAAAGCTTGGTTGCACAAACTTTGGAGGGGGCTCATTGGATTGGTAATCAGAAGCTCTAGTCCCCTTTTTAAGAGTCAAAGTGACCAGAGGAAAGCTACCCCCCCCCCTTCCACACACACATGTTGCATTGTCCCAAAAATGAAACAACCCCCAGAGCCCTGGGGCAAGGGTCATAAATTATGCCCCAGGGGCAAATATATATATATATATATGTATATATATATATATATATATATATATATATATATATATATATATATATATATATATATATATATATATTATATATATATATATATATATATATATATTCTTTATATGTGAGCAATAATTGTGTATGTATATATTTATTTATTCTGTTTCTCAAAAACAGCTCTATATTTTTTCAGGAAAGTATCTTGGGATATTTTCACATAAAAAACGATCTAGATAGGTCAGAAGTATGAGAAAATCGTTGAGAACTTTAATTTTGGTTTTTGCAAATGATGACATGTACTATGTTAGTACATCATATAAGCATTTCTTATGACATCATATTCATTATATAAATATTTTCTTATATGATTTCATGTATAGCATAAATAAGATTGTTGAGTTTTCAATGCAACAGTTATTATATAATATAATGTATGCTGGAAGGCCCAAAAACGAAAATTTGCAGTTGCAGTTACTATAAATGATTATTCTTTGGAACCAACACCTGAACTATCAAACATGATAAAACGTGAAATTTAACAACCTGGACCATCAATTGCAACAACACTAATACAGACAGCTAAAGCAAAGGCCATTGCTAAATTGTCTGAAGTAACCAAAATCCAAAAACGTGTCAAAAATGACAATGAAGAGCAGACATGGGTGGTTTGAAGATATGCAAAAACAACAATGAGAGCATGTTAAAAATGAAAATGAACAGCAAAGAAGTAGGTGGTTAGAAGACATACACCACCAAAGTCCAAGAACGGTCTAACAATAGCCTTGTAAAGTCTCAGGAAGACAGAACAGGAGCAGCTGGTGATAGTACGTTTCAGCAGGCCTAGACTTGAATTAGCTTTCAACACTGTTCGTTGACAATGCCTGTGGAACTTCAGTTGCTCATCAACAAGAACTCCCAAGTCTTGTTCTTCATGACTGGTTTGTAGCAGAATATCAGACTGCAACTTCTGGTGACACATGGTATACTGGTGGTGAGGATTGTTATTGCCAAAATGGAGGACACTGCATTTATCAATGTTAAATTTGAGCTGTCATTCACTGGTCCACTTCTGGATTCTCTGGAGGTCTGATTGCAGGCTTTGTTGAATGGCTGGTCCAAAAAGCTTGGAGTCATCAGCATAAAGGATTATACTATTTGTGGCTTCCTTTGTCATATCATTTATGTAAATGAGGAAGAGGGTGGGGCCTAGGATGGTACCCTGAGGAACTTCACTGACAACATCACATGGTTTGGAGAATACTTTATATCCATTATTGGTGAAAATTTCGACAGGCTGCTCTTGGTCTGTCAGGAATTTCATCACCCATTCTACTACAACAGTGTGGATGCCAACTGCCAATAATTTGGCCCTAAGGCATCTGTGGGGCACCTTGTCAAACACTTAGGCAAGGTCAAGCAAAATAAGGTCAACAGGTAATCCTCTCTCCAGAAGGTCAGTGATGATATTGTAGGTTTCAAGTAAGCTGGTCTTAACTGACTTTCCTGGAAGGAAGCCATGCTGGTCTGGTGACAGTATACTGTTTGACAGAAGATGCGTTAGAATTTTGGAGTTCACAATGCATTCCAGAGTTTTTCCTACAGCTGAGGTTAAGCTAATTGGCCAATAATTCTCTGTATTTGTCTTGTCACCTTCCTTGAATATGGGTGTAATGTGAGAGCTCTTCCAATCTGAAGGTACAGTCTTTGAGTCAAGGGACTTCTGAAATATTTCACATAATGGAGTTGATATCTCATTAGCCAGTTCTTTTAGGAGCCTTGGGTGAATGTTATCTGGCCCTGCTGACTCATTAACATCTAGCACTTCAAGCTGCTTTGTGACAGACACCAGAGTAATCATGATGGGTGGCATAAGGTTCAGTACAGCACATGCTGGACTGATGGGGAGAGGACCATCAGGTTCATTGGTAAACACTGATGCAAATTGCTTGTTGAGTAATTCAGCAATTTCTAGCAGGTGAGTAATTTCCATGCCATCAGATTTCTTCAGTTTCTTTATTGAACATCTACTATGATCTTTGCTGGATACATAGTTCCAGAACCTTTTGGGGTCAGCTGCATAATTGTCAGTGATGTTTCATATTGTATTTGATTATTGTGCTAATTCTAAGAGGAGATAGGAGAACTGACCTCAGAGTTGCTGTTCTCCTTTCTTTGCATGCCATAGAAGAAAGGCCTTGGTTCAAAAAAGGTAAAATAAAACAAGATCTCAGAAGATAGGGGACAAAAATGCAACTATGATCATCCAACAATCTGTTCTTGCAACCCATGGCTCATCAACAATCCTCTTCTTTAATTCAACAAGGATTATATGGCACATATTGTGCCATAAAAGCTGTTTTTTTTTTTAGTTTGAGATATAAGATTAGAAAGTTGGTAATAAAGCAGGCACTGTAGCTCAAGTTTTTGTATCTGTCTTCATTTCACCCCATCTTTCCTAGAAATTAAAGAACCCTCCTCTTTCTAATTTTTTTAATTTAAGGGAAAAAAATAAGTTAGACAATCAATATATTCATTTCCTAATAGTTATGGAATTACAGCAGCCATTTTATAACTACAAAAAGTTTTAAGAATTTTGTAACTTCTCTGAGCTATTAAAGAAAAAATAGTATATTACTATGCTTATAGCATATAGTATATTACTATGCTTATATGCTTAAGCACCATCTTCATCAAGTACATGCAATGTTTTAAAAAAAAATGATGTAGAGACTGTATACAGTTTCTTTTGGCCATTAAGATACCTGTCAATATATAGTGTTCTTTCTTTATCAATATCACTGAGTGACATCAAGTCAAATACAAGCATCTACTTAGCAAGACTAGAAATACTAGCATATACCAATTGAATGAAGTCAACCATAGTATTGAAACGTAAAAAAAAAAAAAAAAAAAAAAAAAAAAAAAAAAAAAAAAAAAAAAAAAAAAAAAAACAGCTTTCAACCTGATCAAACCAAATCACAAGAAGTATGAAATAAGACTTTTGGAGATACTTTTAAGAATTTTCATCCTTGTAATACTCTGTTATGACTTCAACGGGTTGTTTGCTAAATTTTGGTTGAGGACTCAGCAGCTTCCCAGTTGTACAGGAACTCTTGCTGTAGCCATTCTTTGTCAAGATTTTTCTTGAATGCTCCTGTTGAATCAGCAGCCACTACATTTTCAGAGTAGATTCCACAAGTTCATTACTTGTTGGCTGAAAAAAATGCCTTCTTTCTTGGACTAAGGAGCATTGATTGAAGATCTTTTTGGAATGACCTCTAGTCACAGAATGTTCTGGGGGAGAGGTAAGGAGATGAGGGAGAAAATTTTTGGAAATAATTTTATGGGTCATTATCATGTCAACACGTTTCCTCCTGTATGCAAGAGTAGGAAGTTTCAAGTGACATAAATGCTCTTTGTATGGCATTTCTTTGAGGCCTTCGAACATTTTGGTTGCTCTTTGTTGAACTCTTTCTAGAATTTCTTTGTCCTTCTTGAAATAGGGTGATGCCAGGGACATTCCAACCTCTAGGCGTGGGCAAACTAGTGCCTTGTAGAGCTTCATAAACACGCTTGGGCGTCTGCTAGAGATAGTTCTTTTGATCTTTCCGAGAGATTGGAGGGCAGACGATGATACAGATTTTGCATGGGTGCTGAACTTAAGGTGATGATCAACAATGACTCCCAGATCTCTTTCTTCAGAGACTGCAGAAAGGGGGTTACCTTGGAGATGGTATTGCTGATGTGTGTTATGATTACCAAAGTGGATTACATGACATTTGTCAATACTGAATGAGACAAGCCATGTATCAGCCCAAGTCCAAAAGAATATTAGGGTCCTTTTGAATAGATTGCCAGTCAGAGGTTATGGCTGCTTTACCAACAAGCTTTGAATCATCAGCATAAAGAGTGAGGAGGTTTGAGAGGAGATTGGGTGCATCATTTATATTTAAGTTGAAGAGACTTGGCCCAAGAATGGTCCCCTGGGGAACACTGCTTAAAACAGCTGTAGACAAGGAGCAATGAGGGACACCTTGAGAGTTGTGAACTCTTACAACTTGTGTTCTTTCTGAAAGGAAACTCTGTATCCACTGGACAATACATCATCAACAGCTGCTACTTTTAGTTTGGTAATGAGGAATTCATGGCAAACCCTGCCAAATACTTTTGAGAGGTCCAGGAGCACCATATCAACAGGTAACATCATTATCCAATAATGATGTAACATACTTGTATGTGTGTATAAGATTAGTGTCAACAGATCTTAAAGATCTGAAGCCATGTTGATTGCAAATGAGGATGTTATTACTTTCCAAGTGCTGAATTAGAGCTCTATTAACAAATCATTCAAGCACCTTTACAACTACAGAAGTGATGCTAACAGGACAGTAATTTTCTACATTATCTTTGGGGCCTTTTTTGTGGATTGGTGTTATATAGGACTTTTCCAATCTGACAGTAGTTCTCCATTTTGTAGGGACAGCTGGAAGAATCCACACAAGAGAGAACTGAGAACAATTTGGCATTCCTTAAGAAGCCTTGGGTGTATCCCATCTGATCCTTTGGATTTATTAACATCAAGTTTTTCAAGGCTATCTAAGACCATATCTTTGGTAATTGATAATTTTGGCATTGGATGACATATTAAGTTTGATGGTGCTGCAGGAATAGTTGAACAAGGTTGGATGGTGAAGGCAGAGGCAAACTGGGTATTTAATACATTGGCCTTATCTATTGGCAATGAGTGGGTTATGCCATTATGTCTGAGGTCAGGAATGATGTGACGATTTGGATTTTTGCCAGAAACATGTCTCTGGAAAGCTTGATATCTGTGGCAAGCTTTTCCTCATGCTGAGACTTCAAATCCTTAACTACATTAGAGGCAAGATTCTGAGCCTTTGCATACCTTATCCAATTTTCCTGAGATTTACCTTGTTGTACCTTTTCCAGGCTCTGGCTTTCCTGTTGATTTTTCTTTTTGCATCCTCTGTGAGGAATGGAAGTGTTTTTGGCTGTTTTTGGTAGATGATACGGGAGCGCTTTTTTCAATTGATAGGAGGGCTTCTTTAAAATTTGTCCATGATATATTAATATCAGAAATAATTAGTTTTGACCAATTTATTGAGGCTAATTCCTTCTGTATTGCTTGATAGTCAATAAAAGTTTGCCACTTGAGCTTATACATAATAATACCTATTATGACAATGATAATGGTAAAGCTAACCTATTTGCAACTCTTTTTGTTAATAAGCTAACATCAAATAATCAAAGCAAACTGTCCACAATTCCTATGAACCCTAGTTACCAACCACGCCCAGGATCCGAGTACATAACCAATCCATTTTCAATCCAGGAATTGAATAATGCAATACATCATATTAGGACCGAAACTAGCACCAGTTATGACAATATACACCCTACATGGATAAAGAATCTCACACCTTCATACAAACAAGAACTACTAAATTGTTATAATCATGCTTGGGCATCTTCTAGGTTAATATATGGAAATTTGTCCCTCATACCAATCCTAAAGAAAAATAAACCAAAAGATAACCCTGAGTCTTATAGGCCCATAATGATTACACCTGTGATGGGGAAAATAATGGAGAAAATGATCTATCACAGACTCCTCTGGTTTGTTGAAAAAAATAATATGATCCCACACACTCAAACTGGATTCAGGAAACACCACTCCTCAACAGATACTTTCATTTTGCTAACAAATGCAATAAATGAATCTTTGTCAAAAAATAATGTCCTAGTGGCAGCTTTCCTAGATTTTGAAGGGGCATATGATAATGTGAACCACCAAATCCTATAATAAATAAACTTGCAAACCTTGGAGTACCCCCTAAACTAGTATCCTTTATTAAATCGTTCATAGAAGTGCAAAGTTTCATCATTTGTGTTGGTTCAGCCTCTTCACCCCAAAAGACAATAACCAAAGGCCTACCTCAGGGAGCAGTCCTCAGTTGCCTCCTATTTGCCCTATATCTCTGGGACATGAACCTACCCCACACGAATCTACAATATGCTGATGATCTGGTGCTATGGTCATCTGGCAACACCTTTCAGATAGCACAGTCAAATCTGCAAAAGTCACTTTTCCAGTTCGAAAAATTCTCTCAACATTCAGATTTACCCATTGCACCCACCAAGTCAAAAATAATCCAATTTCACCAGAACCATGTTAATGCAAAACTAACTCTAAATAAAACAACTATTCCAGAAGATGATCATATTAATTACCTAGGTCTCATGCTTGACCAAAACTTAATTTCAACCTCCACATTTCAAACACAATAAAAAAATGCTATAGAAAAGCAAATATACTAAAAAGACTTCTTTCCACACCCTGGGGTTGTAAGGAGAAAACCTTACTCCAGTTTTATAAATCACATATAAGACCCCATATTGACTATGGGCTCATTGTCTATGGTGCATGTGCAAAGACCCAGATGCAAAAAATTGAAACAACACAAAATGATATAATACGTCTCATATTTGGTCTTAGGAAACCCACAAGCACCAAGTTTCTGCTTATGGAGAGTGGATTAACAACAATAAGGGAGAGACGTAGCTTTCTCTTGACAAAACATCTTACAAAAATTGAATCAAATAGCTCACACACATTACATAATTGGTTAAGAAATCCAGCCATGTATAGAGGTATTGCAGATGAGTATGCCAATATTCAAAAGAAGTTCCCTGTACCAGCAAATTCTATTGCACCTACTTTCCCCCAATCCCCTCCATGGAATTGGTCATTTCCCATAATAAATACTGAATTTTCAAAATGGAATAAAGATTTAACCCTCATTGCTTTCGTCCAGAAGAAATTTGCAGAACTTAATACAATTACCTATAAAAATCACTTCCAAATATTTGTTGATGGGTCAAAAATGAATGAGAAGGTTGCAAGTGGTGTTTTCTTTCCTCACCTGAAAATTGCAATGGGTGAGAGATTATATAATAATTTATCTATAATGTCTGCTGAGTTAAATGCCATAATCATGGCATTAGAACACCTTAAGATACTAGCTTAGGGGGTACTCCAAGGTTTGCAAGTTTGTTTAAAAGGATTTGGTGGTTCACATTGTCATATGCCCCTTCAAAATCTAGGAAAGCTGTAACTAGAACATTATTTTTTGAGAAAGATTCATTTATTGCATTTGTTAGCAAAATGAAAGCATCTGTTGAGGAGTGGTGTTTCCTGAATCCAGTTTGAGTGTGAGGGATCATATTATTTTTTTCAACAAACCAGAGGAGTCTGTGATAGATCATCTTCTCCATTATTTTCCCCATCACAGGAGTAATCATTATGAGCCTATAAGACTCAGGGTTATCTTTTGGTTTATTTTTCTTCAGGATTGGTAGGAGGGACGAACATTTCCATATATTGGGGAACCTAGAAGATGCCCAAGCGTGATTATAACAATTTAGCAGTTCTTGTTTGTATGAAGGTGTGAGATTCTTTATCCATGTAGGGTGTATATTATCATAGCTGCCGCTAGTTTTGGTCCTAATATGATGTATTGCATTATTCAATTCCTGGATTGAAAAATGGATTAGTTATGTACTCGGATCCTGGGCGTGGTTGGTAACTTGGGTTCATAGGAATTGGGGACAGTTTGCTTCGACTATTTGATGTTAGCTTATTAACAAAAAGAGTTGCAAATAGCTTAGCTTTTTCATTATCATTGTCATAATGGGTATTATTATGTATAAGCTCATACAGGAGTGGGTTGGGGGAAGTCTTTTTCCCACAGATGTGGCTTATGACTTTATGTATAATTGGCTCATGTGTTTCTCTGGAGAGATTATTTGCAAAATTATTCCAGTATTTATATTTAGCATCTATTATAGTCCTTTTTAGATTAGATTCTGCTTGTAATTTTTTTAAATATGTAGTAGGTGATGGTTTTTTTATGAATTCTGTCCTAGCTGCCTTTTTTATCCTCCATTTATTTAGGCACTCATTTGTCCACCATGCTTTAGGAATTTGTTTAGGGAATGTTTTCTTAGGTGTTGTCCTGGGGATAGCATGATTAGCTGTATTTATTAGTAAAGATGTCAAGGCTTCAGCATGTGTGTCAACTGTTGTGTTAGAAATGCATGAACTTTGGGTGAAACTTGTAATTTCATCATTTAGCTTATTTTGGAACATAGACCAATTTGCTTTAGTGTTGATATATTTGGAGGTATGAGATAAAGTTTCAGCAGGTTCATTTAGGGAGCAAACTATAGCAAAGTGGTCAGTACATAGACTATCAATTTTATTTATGTAAATTTTGTTCAAAAAATTTAATGACACAATTTGTAGGTCAATTGTGGAGAATCTGCCACTTTTGGGGTTGAAATATGTATTCAGGTTTGGAGGGGTAGCAACAGCTAATTCATTATTATTTGAAGTCATATGCTCAATGAATTTACCAGCTTTATTTGCTGGTTTATTCCCCCACAAAAGGCTGTGGGCATTGAAATCTCCACAAATAATGATATTTTTTAACATATTAGAATTATTTATATAATTAAAGAAATCCTTGGCATCTGTAGTTTGGCCATTAGGGTTATAAAAGCTTATTATGTAGGTTTTTAAATTATTCAGCCAAACACTGATACCAATTACATCAACATCATTGCAAAATCTGGAAAATTGATGCCACAAAATTTTATATTATTTTTAACTAATAAAGCTACCCCACCTCCTTTTCTCTCTGAAGATCTATCCTTTCTGAGGATAGTATATCCCAGAGACTTAATTTGTTGATTTTGGGTTAAATGAGTTTCCTGGAGGCAAGCAATATTAATGGAATTATTATTCATAAAAGATATTAGTTCATTTAGCTTATTTTCTGTGAGTGATCTTACATTCCATTGGAGTATTGATATATGTTGTGTTGTTGATTTATTCTTCATATGACTGTGTATCAATGTTCAGCTTTGTTAAAAGTAAAGCAAGATCTTTTTTTGCTTGAATGAGCATATCATCTGGGATGTAGATTTTTGCCAATTCTGCAATGATTTTTGTTTTCTGTAGTTGATGTATGTTCATGGCCTGAACTGCATTACAGTTTAGAATGAATAAGCATATATTTGGGGATTGCATTTTTGGTTGTGCATCCTGTTTGTCGGTTAGGGGATTGATTCCTGGTAGTGTTTCTGGTTTGTTTCTTCTTGGGAGGGGGGGCCAGGCTGACCTCATCTCACCGGACAAGGAGGCTTGTTGGCTTGGTGATTCCTTCTGATAGGGATTTGAGCTAGGGGCTTAGAAGATGGTGTTTTATATGGGGTGCTTGATGCATTGGGGGCGTTTGACTTGGGGGTTTTGGTTGGTTTCATTACAGGCTTTATTTGGTATTGTTGGGCAGCATTTGCTTCCATTGCTGCAAAGGGGTATGGGATGGCCTTCTCTGTTGATATTTGGAGTGTTAGAGCTCTTTTCTTGTATGCAGGGCATAATGATTTATTTGTAGATTCATGTGGGCCTTTGCAATTGATGCATGTAGGCTGAGTGTTGTTGCAAGTTGTCAGCTCTTTAGGATGGAAAGCTTTACAATTACTACACTCTCGGAGAATTTCATTGCATTTGTTTGTTGTGTGTCCCAGTTTGTGACACTTCTGACACTGGATAGGCTTAGGTTTGTATTCCTTGTGTGGTTTGATTTGCCCAAATAGGAATAATTTTTCTGGGATATTAATTTTTTCCTTCAGTGTGAATAAGAAGGATCTACTAGTTTTTAGGCCATTAGAGTTAGGTTTGCCAAGTTGGGTAACATCCTCAACTGGGATTGTGTTTCCAGCCCTATCTGAGAGGCCTTCTTTTAACTCCTGAGTGGATATCTCTGGGGGAACATTATAAACTACTATTTTTGTTGGTGATTGTTTTGGGTTTCAATTAGATGCAATAATTGGGGTATTCAGAAGGGATTTTAGGTTAATTATTGTATCTGCTGATTTCTGATCTTCTACAGCTATTAGCAGAGATCCATCATGGTTAATATTAAGAGAGAACATTGATTTTAGCAATTTAAAAATTGCAACTCTTATTGCAGTGATCATTTTTATTTCAAAGGGGGTAGTAGGAGAAATTTTAAGGTAAATTCCTAAGTTTTTGGAGGGAGGATCTTGGGCAGGGAGAGGGGAAATGCTTTTGATTGGGGAGATTTTTTCCTTTTTTTAGAGCTTCTAGAGAGGACCTCTTGAAACCCATTATCATCATTTATGGTTACATTAGCCCCTACACTTATTAATTAATATGATTAATATGATTAATATAAATTAATATTTATTAATATTAATTAATATGATTATCTTCTGGAATAGTCGTTTTAGAGTTAGAGTTAGTTTTGCATTAACATGGTTTTGCTTCTGGTGAAATTGGATTATTTTTGACTTGGTAGGTGCAATGGGTAAATCTGAATGTTGAGAGAATTTTTCAAACTGGAAAAGTGACTTTTGCAGATTTGACTGTGCTATCTCAAAGGTGTTGCCAGATGACCATAGCACCAGATCGTCAGCATATTGTAGGTTCGTGTGGGGTAGGTTCATGTCCCAGAGATATAGGGCAAACAGGAGGCAACTGAGGACTGCTCCCTGAGGTAGGCCTTTGGTTGTTGTCTTTTGGGGTGAAGGTGAAGAGGCTGAACCAACACAAACAATGAAACTTCACACTTCTATGAAGGATTTTACAAAGGATACTAGCTTGGGGGGGTAGTCCAAGGTTTGCAAGTTTGTTTAAAAGGATTTGGTGGTTCACATTGTCATATGCCCCTTCAAAATCTAGGAAAGCTGCAACTAGGACATTATTCTTTGAGAATGATTCATTTATTGCATTTGTTAGCAAAATGAAAGCATCTGTTGAGGAGTGGTGTTTCCTGAATCCAGTTTGAGTGTGAGGGATCATATTGTTTTTTTCAACAAACCAGAGGAGTCTGCAGAATCTCCACTAACCCAGCAATATCTGCTTCTTCATCTTTTAAGAGCACTTGGATATTTAGAAGCTTATTTGTAAGAAAATCAACATTGCTAGAGATGACACGCAGGGTATTATTATTTGAAGGCTTTTGTTACTGGCTGTCCAGAAGTCCTGTAGCTGCAACTGTGTTTGACAAAGGCAGGGTAGATGTTAATTCAGAGATGGCACTGATGAAGCTCAATTTACTCAAACTGTCACATGAAAAGAACAATTCACTAAGTTCATTTTCAGTTGATACACTATTATTAACACTTGAAGTTCTACAAAGCAAAGAGGATGACTGCAAGAAATCAGGGCTATTTACAGGAGGTGAGGGACAAACTGTTATATCTCCATTGTGGCTGGTTCAGGGCTGGCTTTGTAACTTTCCAACTGTAATGAGCTGCAATGTTTTTTGTCACAATTTGGCCTTTGAAAATGATAAAATCTTTTTCACCAGAGTTTATTTGCGTTTTTAGTGTATCTATGAGAGTCTTACACTTATCATGCTTGGCCTTTGATGCATCACTGCAAAACTAAATATCTACATGGAGTTCATGAGAATGGTAATGATTTTCCTTTTGATGTCTACACTGGGCTATGATTTTACTGTGGCTCTAGACTGCAATGATATATTCTTGGATACCAGATCTAACTCAAATACTTCAATAGCACTAGAACCATTTGCTTTGAGCTCAACAAATTGTGCAGCAGTGCCCAATATATTATCAAAATACATAACAAAAAATCAAGGTGACTGTTGAGAGCAAGACATTAAACTCTTAAAAAAATTCTTTGGGATTATTTTTTTTTTTGGGGGGGGGGGTCATTTAAATATGCCACTGATCCTAGGCTATGTAAAAAGGTGGTGGATTTAGCTCTTTTCTTGCTTCAAATTAGCCTTTTGGACTTGATGAGAAACAAGTTAAAAAATAATGTGATATTCCAATGTAAACTGCCTTAATGTCTAGACATTAAGGGGATGGGGACTGGAATACAATTGCAACAGTAGGGATTGTTACATTTGGGAAGAGTGTAGTACTTGTTGTCATTTGCTATTTGAATTATTAATGGGACTTTTGCTATTTGATAAGGCCAGTTATAACCCTAATCTATACAGTACATAGAACTTTGTTGATTTTGTGGTTGAAATAAGCATAAAAACAATGCAAAACAAAATAATCTGTAGTTTTGTAAAGGGTTATATCTAGTCCTATGGGGAGAAGGGGAGAGATGCAATTGTCATGACAGCAATCATTATATTTAGAAACAATAAATGGATTACTCTTGTTATTAGCCTAGTGTTTAGGGTAAAGTTCAAGATGAGTCTTTTTGCTATCTTGGAAAGTATTTTAGTTAGGCAAATGAAACTTTTTTTTAGTAAATTCAATGGCTAAATGCATGGAAAGTAGTTTCCATTCTTCTCTATTTCTAAGGTTTAGAAAATTAACTTAACTTCAAAGAAGTGTATTTTTCATTAATCTTAGTTTGAGTAAAAACCATCTCCTAATGATTTGAGTAGGATTACAAACCATATTAGATTTTTTTTCAATTTAAGAAGCATATTTCTAAATTTCAAACCTTAGAACCAGCAGTTAGCAAAGTTAAAAGACTTGAGACACTTTCTTTGAGCCTTATTTGAACAGTGGATTCATTTCTGGAATTTTCACTGTTATATCACAAATTCAATCTAAGTTTACCAAAGGTTATATTATCATTGTATAATTTAGGCTCTGGACCTTTCTTGAAAGTTTTATTCACTTTAACAACAAAATTTTGCTAAGGAAGCTATTTTCAAGTACAAGACTCTGGCCAGTTCAAGTCAGTTGAAGTACAGTGTTGTATGCCTATTGCTAAAAGTCTTATTTTCCTAAGTCAACTAGCCTACTTGATCTACAGGCTTAAGTTTGTCCTGGGAAGGTATTCTGAAGTAACTACCTCTACTCCTTATCTTTCTAGAGATTGCTGACCTTTAAACATCTTCATGTTATAAAAGTGAAGCCTTGCAAAATAGATCCTGTGCTTAAATGAAGTACAAGAAAATTGTTTTCAGATTCACAACTTTGCTTAATCCCAATTTACAAGGTTCCAAATATCTGCAAATACATCTCCTAAATTCAGAAGAAAAAAAACAGTGTTATGGCTTAAAATTTTACTTAAGTAGGCCTAACAGGAATTGCATTTTCAAGACTAAAACCAGAGAAAAGAAACCGGAAATTAAGGAAGAATATTATTTCTTCAAAATTCTAATGAGTATAAACTAGTCAAGTAGGGAAATTCCCAGGTAAAATTCTACTTTAGCTATCTTAGAAAGGGGTTAAGTTAGGAAAATGAAACTTTCAGGGATGGGTCTACAGGCTAAAGTATATCCCAGGAAGGCATTTTAAAGTTCTTACCTCCACTCCTTCTCCTCTAAAGGGTCCTGACCTTTAAAAATATGTGTGTTATAAAAGTGAAACCTTGCAGAATACATCTTCTGCTTAAATGAAGTACAACAAAATTTTTTTCAGCTTTACAACTTTTCTCAATCCCAATTTATAAGATTTTAAAGATATACAAATAAATTTCCTAAATTTTGAAAAAAAAAACATGATTACATTAAATTGCAGCTTGGAGCAAAATTAAGGATTTTCATCCTTGTAATGCTCTGTTATGACTTCAATGGGTTTGAGGTTGAGGACTCAGCAGCTTCCCAGTCATACAGGAACTCTTGCTGCAGCCATTCTTTATCCAAACTTCTCTTGAAAGCATCTGTTGAATCAGCAGCCACTGTATTTTCAGAGAGTAGATTCCACAAGTTTGTTACACATTGGCTGAAAAAATGGCTTCTTTCTTGGACTAAGGAGTGTTGCTTGAAGATCTTTTTGAAATGACCTCTAGTGACAGAATGTTCTGGGGGAGGGGTAAGGAGACAAGGGAGAAGATTTTTGGAAATAATTTTGGGGTTGTTATCATGTCACCATGTTTCCTCCTGTATGCAAGAGTGGGAGGTTTCAAGTGATGTAAAATGCTCTTTGTATGGCATTTGTTTGAGGCCTTTGACCATTTTGGTTGCTCTTTGTTGAAGTATTTCTAGAATTTCTTTGTCCTTCTTGAAATAGGGTGATGCCAGGGACATTCCAACCTCTAGGTGCAGGCAAACTAGTGCCTTGTAAAGCTTCATAAACATGCTTGGACGTCTGCTAGAGATAGTTCTTTTAATCATTCCAAGAGATTAATGATATGGCTTAAAATTTGACTCAAATAACAGGAATTCCATCTTAGGAACTAAAGCCATAGAAAAAGAAACTGATGACTGAAAATTAAGGTAAAATATTGTTTTGTCAAAATTTCAATACATATAGACCTGTCATGTAGGCAAATTTCAGACCCTCTAGAGGAGGAAGAGTGGGGGTGGGTATTTCAAAATACCTTACAAGCTGTAGGCTACTTTGGCCTGTAGACCCATCCCTGAAAGTTTCATTTTCCTAACTTAATCCCTTTCCAAGATAGCCAAAAGTGGCTAAAGTAGAATTTTATCAACTCCCAAGACTTAGAAATCAGAAGTGGGTTAAAAATGAAGCTTGGCCTTAGCCTACCCTCCCTTAATATGATTTGGGATTTATTACTGAAAGTTTCATTTCATAACCTAACCCCTTCTAAAATAGCCAAACTAGAATTTTACCATACTTGGAACCACCAGGGGGGGTAGGCTATCTTGTGAAAAAAAGCTACCATGATAGACTATTTGGAAATAGCATAAAATGGGGAAATCTGATGGTATTGCTTTTATGAGTGTTGTAGTCAGCTACAATAAACTCACTACTAGCCTATATTTGTGTTAAGATAGCCTAGACTAGGCTACCATCACCAAGATTTGGCAAAGGCTCATCAAGGCAATAGCTTATGATTTTTTACAAAAAAAAAACATTAAATAAAGCGGTAAGATAAATAAAAATGGTTAAGCTAACCTGCTTAATAAATTAATTAGACTAATCTAGGTTTGCAAATGGTGATGATTTTTATAATTTAGCTTTGGTTTAAGAGCTTCTGCATTCTGATTGGTTAAATTTCAAATGACGTTACAATCTCAATTGTAAAAAAATATTTGTGTTGTATCATTATATTCTCTAAAAAAATATTTATACTGTCACAAAATTCAAACTCATTCCGAGTAACTAAATTTTGATGCACAATTAATTAATTTTACTAATAATTTGTTTGCTCAGATATGTTTGTATCTAAAACTTGAGTATAAAAATAGGCTGCGGTAGGGTGTATATTATATTTTCAGAAATTCCGCTAGTATCTAGCGTTTCACAAGAAAACTGTGATGATTATAGGCTGGTATCTTAGTTGATATAGCAAAAGTAAAAAGAAATTGTTTTTACAGCAAAATAACTATTTTAAACAATGAAAAACTTAAAAATTATAACTCACAATATACTATTTTTCTTATCTGTTGCTACGTCCAAAAATGGCCACTGAAAAAAAAGGACAGGAAAGCCAACTCCCTGGACCCAAGGCTCAAACAGGGTTAGTGTAATGTCTTTCTTTTTCAACTTAAGAATTAAGGTTTCACAGCCAAGGGAGCAGAAAACAAGGATATTTGGTCCTGGGAACAAAGAAGGTCGGATCGACTAGGTACGGGGGCCCAATTGGAGTTTTGCGGAACCCTCTGTATATATTAAATTTTAAGTAAAATTTAGACTCAGTATATATATATATATATATATATATATATATATATATATATATATATATATATATATATATTATATATATATATATATATATATATATATATATATATATATATAGAGATTTGAACGAGCAATAATTGTATATGTATTTATGCATGTTAGTCGTTCTGCAAAAGGCATCTTCAGTAGTTTTCGTAATACCTAGAGGACAAATGGATAACCTAGACCATTAAGAACAAAGAAATATACGGTTAGATTACCTGCGACAACGATATTACAACAAGTAAATAATGAAAATGAAGAACAAAGAAATATCTTTCTTTTTTTTTGATTAAAGCTATCAAGTATTTTGCAATAGGTTGCATAGTTTGCATCAAGACATGGCTAATTGTAGACAGAGAAAAGCCAAGACAGATAGTCCAAGTATTTGAGAGGCAAATGTTTAAATGGCTGGGGCAAGGGTAAATGGCAGGAGTATGCATAAGTTAGTTTCTGGAAAGGCATGCCTGCCTAGAGTCTCAGGCATCCTGACCAAGAATTTAAAATTGACATAAGACCGTTAGATTGCCTGCAATGAGAGGCAAACAAGGTACGCCCGCCTATGGTCTTAAGAAGGTTGACCAAGAATTTAGAATTGACATAGGACCATAAATTTGCTTGAAATAACAGGCAAACAATCGTTTAAAGCCATCTTTATCTTTCAAATAGTACCTATTCGTTGCCGAAGGTTTAGCCCCACCTTCTGAATAAAATTTGAAATTTTTCACAAATTTTAAAACTTTTAAGGTCACTTGCCGGAGACTCTGGGCAGGTGGACGCCAACAATATTGTCCCAAATTCCTCTCTCAATTTAGCACTTAAATTTCCACTTTTTCAAGTTTAGGGTCACTTGCCTGAGACTCTGGGCAGTTGAGGTGGGCACCTCCAAAAATTGTCCTAACTTCCACTCTCGCCTTAGAACTTATTCACGAAATGGCTTTCTCGAAACTTGTTTATTTACAAACGTTTTTATTAGTAATAAATATACGTAAATTACGAATTAACTTACGTAACGAACTTCTATATTCATATATTTTTAATACGTATATTAGGGGGTTCGCCCCCTAGTCAATACCTTGCTCTTTATGCTAAAATTCGAATTTTGTTCCAATTCTTTAAAAATGACCGCTTAATAACAAAGGCCGTTAATTAGAATAAATAGGTCTTATGAAAGTACTAACAAATCTTTGGCTTAAAGAGAGAGGTATTGACTAGGAGGTGAACCTAATCATATATGTAATATGTTCTGTTCGTTTTAAGTTTTGATGTTGCTGCTGTTGCAGCTGAAAAACTTGTTTTTTTTATATTTAATCTCTGACCTTTTTTTAAATAATGCTGGGAAATCCGGCGTCCCCTTCATAGCAACGTCCCTTCCCCCATGAAAACTTCGTTCATAGAAAGATCCTCCCACATAACCCCCTGGATCTGTTGCTGGAATATTAGCAACATGATCTTTCAGACACGTTCACCAAAAGGACTTCATAAAATACAATGTCCTTAGCTTGATGTGTCAACTTGCAAAATTGTGACAATTACAAAAGCACTGTAGATCCACCAAAATATATTAGTGGTTACGCGCTAGCGTCCAAACTCCATCACGCTATGGCCTTTCTTTTGGAAGTGGGAGTGGCACACTGACACTAATACTGCAGTGGTATGGTGGGAAAACGGCATGGCTTTAGAATATGTAGATACTTGACGTTTCTTGGGAGGCTGGAAAACTGTAAATTTGGACAGTGTGAGATGTAAAAGATATTAAACGATTTATTTCAAATTGGAGTGATAGAAAAAGAAAATAAAAAAAGACAACTTAAAATTTAGCTTTTTTATTCAAAAACAAAAGATAGATTCAATGGCAAACTGCAATGTTTGGTGTTTAATTAATCTAATAGAAATTTATTGTCTATGTTTTTAAAATTTGAGCTAGAGACACCTTAAAATGTATGCTAATGTTTGTCCAGCTGATCTGCCTACTTAAAAGCTTACAATATCTACTAGAGAATCTCGAGGCGTGTTATTATAATCATCTCAAAACTATAAGCTGTAATACCAATGTAGATACAAATGCCCAAATAGAAAGTAATTGTCACGCTTGTAAAAAAAACGAAATTAATTTATTTAGACATCTCCAGTATTTCCAGCGATTTCTAAATTTCAATAAAAGAAAAAGAAAAATGTGTCCTCTCGCTTTACGAACTGAGACACGGCTTAAGGACACTGTAGCTTTGACCCCAAATCAAATAGTCAGAGGCAACGCTGTAGCGTTGCCTATAGTAAAGGCCATACGGCTCCAATGTCTTATTATTATTTATTTTTTTTCCCAGAGGCACTTCATATGGAAGGGGTTGTCGTAGAAACTTCAAAGGGGGCTCATTCGATTGGAAATCGAGAGTTCTAGTGCCCTTTTTAATAGTCGAAAATGATTGGAGGGCAACTAGCCCCCCCCACGCCCATCATTCCCTCCAACACATCCAATAAAAATTTTGAGATAGCCATTTTGTTCAGCGTAGTTGATTTCCAGATAGAAAATATATTTTTGAGGAGGATACTCCCCCACAACCCTCAGGGTAAGGGTTTTAAGTTATGCCCTGGGGGCATATAAGATTTTTATAGAAGGCGTTGTCGTAGAAACTTCAAAACAGGCTCATTCGATTGGAAATTAAAGAGCTAGTGCCGTTTTTAATAGTCGAAAGTGATTGGAGTGTAAATAGCCCCCCTCCCCCCCCACGCCCATCATTTCCCCAAACACATCCAATCAAAATTTTCAGATAGCCATTTTGTTCAGCGTAGTTGACTTCCAGATAGAAAATATATTTTTGAGGAGGACACTCCCCCGCAACCTCAGGGCAAGGGTTTTAAGTTATGCCCTGGGGGCATATAAGGTTTTTATAGAAGGCGTTGTTGTAGAAACTTCAAAACAGGCTCATTCGATTGGAAATTAAAGGGCTAGTGCCCTTTTTAATAGTCGAAAATGATTGGAGGGCAACTAGCCCCCCCCCCCCACGCCCATCATTTCCCCAAATACATCCAATCAAAATTTTGAGATAGCCATTTTGTTCAGCGTAGTTGATTTCCAGATATAAAATATATTTTTGAGGAGGATACTCCCCCACAACCCTCAGGGCAAGGGTTTTAAGTTATGCTCTGGGGGCATATAAGGTTTTTATAGAAGGCGTTGTCGTAGAAACTTCAAAACAGGCTCATTCGATTGGAAATTAAAGAGCTAGTGCCCTTTTTAATAGTCGAAAGTGATTGGAGTGTAACTAGCCCCCCTCCCCCCCCCCACGCCCATCATTTCCCCAAACACATCTAATCAAAATTTTCAGATAGCCATTTTGTTCAGCGTAGTTGACTTCCAGATGGAAAATATATTTTTGAGGAGGACACTCCCCCACAACCCTCAGGGCAAGGGTTTTAAGTTATGCCCTGGGGGCATATAAGGTTTTTATAGAAGGCGTTGTTGTAGAAACTTCAAAACAGGCTCATTCGATTGGAAATTAAAGGGCTAGTGCCCTTTTTAATAGTCGAAAATGATTGGAGGGCAACTAGCCCCCCCCCCCCACGCCCATCATTCCCCAAACACATCCAATCAAAATTTTGAGATAGCCATTTTGTTCAGCGTAGTTGATTTCCAGATATAAAATATATTTTTGAGGAGGATACTCCCCCACAACCCTCAGGGCAAGGGTTTTAAGTTATGCTCTGGGGGCATATAAGGTTTTTATAGAAGGTGTTGTCGTAGAAACTTCAAAACAGGCTCATTCGATTGGAAATTAAAGAGCTGATGCCCTTTTTAATAGTCGAAAGTGATTGGAGTGTAACTAGCCCCCTCCCCCCCCCCCCCCCACGCCCATCATTTCCCCAAACACATCCAATCAAAATTTTCAGATAGCCATTTTGTTCAGCGTAGTTGATTTCCAGATAAAAAATATATTTTTGAGGAGGACACTCCCCAAAACTCTCAGGGCAAGGGTTTTAAGTTATGCCCTGGGGGCATATAAGGTTTTTTATAGAAGGCTTTGTCGTAGGAACTTCAAAAGAGGCTCATTCGATGGGGAATTAAAGGGATAGTGCCCTTTTTAACAGTCGAAAATGATTGGAGGGCAACTAGCCCCCCCCCCCGCCCAGCATTCCCCAAAAACATTCCAATCAAAATTTTGAGATAGCCATTTTGTTCAGCGTAGTTGATTTCCAGATAGAAAATATATTTTTGAGGAGGACACTCCCCCACAACCCTCAGGGCAAGGGTTTTAAGTTATGCCTGGGGGCATATAAGGTTTTTATACAAGGCATTGTCGTAGAAACTTCAAAACAGGCTCATTCGATTGGAAATTAAAGGGCTAGTGCCCTTTTTAATAGTCGAAAGTGATTGGAGTGCAACTAGCCCCCCCCCCAAGCCCATCATTTCCCCAAACATATCCAATCAAATTTTGAGATAGCCATTTTTTTCAGCATAGTTGATTTCCAGATAGAAGATATGTTTTTGAGGAGGAAACTCCCCCACAACCTTCAGGGCAAGGGTTTTAAGATATAACCTGGGGGCATATAAGGTTTTTTATAGAAGGCGGTGTCGTAGAAACTTCAAAAAAGGCTCATTCGATTGGAAATTCAAAGGGATAGTGCCCTTTTTAATAGTCGAAAGTGATTGGAGGGCAACTAGCCCCCCCCCCACGCCCAACATTCCCCCAAACAGATCCAATCAAAATTTTTAGATAGCCATTTCGTTCAGCATAGTTGATTTCCAGATAGAAAATATATTTTTGAGGAGGACAATCCTCCACAACCCTCAGGTCAAGGGTTTTAAGTTATGCCCTGGGGGCATATGAGGTTTTTATAGAAGGCGGTGTCGTAGAAACTTCAAAAAAGGCTCATTCGATTGGAAATTCTAAGGGCTAGTGCCCTTTTTAATAGTCGAAAGTGATTTGAGGGCAACTAACCCCCCTCTCACGCCCACCTTTTCCCCAAGTACATCCAATTAAAATTTTGAGACAGCCATTTTATGAAACGTAGTTTTAAGTTCTGGAAATTAGGTCTTTCAGGATGACAACTCCCCCACAGCCCTCAGGGCAAGAGTTGTAATTTAAGGATTCTCCGAATCCTTCCCATTATTTCTTATGGAAGGGATGCTTGTATAAACTTTGGAGAGGTCTCATTTGACTGAAAATTGAAAGTTCTTGTTCACTTTTTAAGAGTCAAAAGAGATTGGAGGGTGACTAGCCCCCCCTCCTCCTCCACGCCCTAAATGCATCAGATAAAAATTTTGAGATAGACATTTTGTTAAAATAGTTCAAAGTTCTGATAACAAAAAAACTCCGGTGTCGACAAAGCCCACCAGGGCCCGGGGGTAGGCGTTGTAAGTTATGCCCTGGGGCATAACTTATTAAAGGGTGTTTATAACTTATGGGAGGGGGTTTTGTATGGGAAGAACACATAGGAAATCTATTATAATTATCCAATTATAAGGTTAAAATACATACTCTGAGATAGATGTAAAATTGCTTTGGCACACAAAATCCTATTAAGGTCAATTCCAAACACTCGGGATCCTTTTGTGTCAGTAAGTGAAATGGTCTAAAGCCCCTTATTGGAGCTATTTTTTTAATCCATTCATTGTTGTCAATCGCTGTCCACAAGTTATGCAAGCTGTCTATTGTTCATATATAAGGTTTTTATCAAAGAGGTAATCGTATAGACTTTGAAAAAAGCCTCATTCGATTTAAATTGAAAGTTCTAGATCCGTTTTTTAAAGTCAAGAATAATCGGACAGTAAGCACCACCACCCCCCCATGCCATAAAAACTTGAAACTTTTTGCAATCAAAAACGAACAAAAATTAATTTAAAAAAAAAACTTTCCGAAAAATAAGTTTTTCAAAGAAAAGTAAAGGCCATTTTAAACTTAAGCTCAGGAGATACAAATACCTGTTAAAGTTCAAACTCAAAACGACCAGAAATTACTATTAAAGAATAAATGAAACCCAAAACGAACAGAAATTAAATAAACAATCTTAGCAAAAAACATACAACAAGTAATAATATAAAGGAATAAATAGATCTTAAAGCGAGTAATGCTTAGATTGAATAAGAAAATCAAGCTTAAAACGAAAACAAATATTTTACTATTAAGTATAAATGAAACTTAAAACGAACAGAAATTAAATAACAATCAATGCGAACAAACATACAATATATATTAATGTAAATGAATATATAAATCTTAAAACGAATGAAACTTAAATTGAATATGCAAATCAAGTTTGAATCGAATAAAAATAACTACAAACAAGAGTTTGGGTATCGCCTCACTGCAGAAGCCTAAAACCTACTGCGTCATTGGCGCTTTACTGAAAACGAATTATATTACAAATGTTTTCTTTTGTACTAAATATTGAAAATAAATATTAAAATTACATTAAAATTTTGAACTGATGAGCTTTAGCAATTAATATCATTATGCATCAAATATTCAGTTTAATTTATTAGTTCTTTTCAAGATTAGTCAAGACAAATATAGTTTCACTGCAAACAAAATTTGTATACTGCCCCCTTCTTTAACTGCAAAAACCTAAAGCCCTCTGCGTCATTGGTGCTTCACTGAGAACGAATTACTCGTATATTACAAATTTATTATTTTCCAGTTCTTACAGCATTGAAAATTAAAAAAAAATTACAGTGAAAAAAAAATCTTGAACTCATGGATCTTTCAACAATTAACATCATTATATATCTAATATTCAATTTGATTTTGTTTATACTTTCCAAGACTGTTCAAGACTCATATAGTTTTGCCATTTTTTTAACTCTGCCATTTTTTCTAACTAATCGTGTTTGTTTGTTATGAAAACATTCTATGGCTTCTAGGCATTTCTATTTGAGCTGAAAACTGGACCTCAAACTTTGTGGAACATGCATTTTCTTGCATGAAACACCAAAATATAATAAAATTTCAAGTTTCGTAGTGTTCCACCACTCGCAAACAAGTGCCATTGGTATGTTTGAATCCGCATGGTCAATTTAGGGGGTGGAGGGTAGGCTAATTCTCATAGCAGCCCCATTCCGTCGTGGTATGATTCACACTTTCAACACCTGGCGTCCGGACTATCATATAATCTACCAAGCATACAACTACCCCAAATCAGTATCAATAAATAAATGAAACCCAAAACGAACAAATATTAAAATAAACATTAGAGTCAAACTCAAAACGAGATATATTAATATGAGTAGGGTTCAAAACCCCTATGCTTTCTAAAAGCCAGAATATAATTTGTACTTTACTGAAAAAAAAATCAAATGAGTTTACTGAAAAAAAAATGTGCATTGTCAATTTAATCTACATATGCTGATATTTATTCCCTAAAATCTTAATTAATGAAAGAATTGTTTTCAGTAAAGCGCCAATGACGCAGTAGGTTTTAGGCTTCTGCAGTGAGGCGATACCCAAACTCTTGTTTGTAGTTATTTTTATTCGATTCAAACTTCTCCTGAGAATTTGTATCTCCTGAGCTTAAGTTTAAAATGGCCTTTACTTTTCTTTGAAAAACTTATTTTTCGGAAAGTTTTTTTTTTAATTAATAAAATTAAAAGGGCAAAATGGATATGCTTTAGCTTAATTATCCGTCTTTGTGCATTCCAGTGTAAATGAATAATACAGTTTTGATTTACTCTGGAAAGTGAAGGCTATGGGGGAGCATAGAATCGAAGGGTAATGTAAATCTTTCCAAGATTTTAATTGTGTTGATGATTTGAATGTCCCAGTTGCAAAAAGGACGTATCAGAAATGCTTCAGGAACGGTTGATGATATTAAGTTGAAACTTTCAGCTCGTGCTAAAGGAGATTATGAAGAAACCAAAGGTACTATGCACATACTGCTACTAATGCGCATTGCTACTACCTAGGCTAAGAGTGTTAAGAAGAAGATTTCAAGGAATATTTAGGTGGATGGAATTGTTATTTTATCCTTGATAAGTTGTAAGATTTTCGTTGGGTTTTTCATTCACAGCAGCATCACAGGCTGGATAATCTGAAAAGTTTAGCTAACCAAAAATGCTGTGAAAGTGTAGGATTATGTGCTGGATTTTAGGAGAAAAGATATTATTTGATAAACTTTTGACTTCCAGTTTATTTATCTGTTAAAATACTATAAGAAAATATGTGAGAATCCTCAATCGCATCGGCAGGGGCGTTTCGAGGGGGTGGGGAGGGGAGTACCACCCCCGCTACTTTTTGACTTTTTGGCATTCGCCGAAGGCGAAAATTTCGTCAGAAATTTTTCAAAATTCTTGATTTCTTCAGAAAATTTGGCATAAATCAGGTAGCGATTCGGTAAAATTTACAAAGACCCCCCCCCCAAATAAAATTAGCCTCGGGACACCCCTACGCATTGGTCCACAAATCGTAATTGACGCTTTTAATTAAAAAGCTAAAAAAAAAATAGATGGAAAGAAGGAAAGAACCATGCTTATAAGTAAAGAAACAGAAAGCACCACAATTTACCGAAGGAAACAAGAGTTTTATTGTCATTAAACATTAACAATTTTGTTTATGTCCTCTTCTGAACGAAATACGTAAAAGCAAAATTTTATTCATTAAATACAGAAAACATGAGTTCATTTTACTGTCAGAATAGATTTAAGCCTATCTATATTATTGCCCCTCCCTCCATCTCTAATACCTGTATATAGCACCAGGCTAAAGGAGAAACTTTAAGTGATTTTTTTTGTCAGAATAGATTTAAGCCTATCTATATTATTGCCCCTCCCTCCATCTCTAATACCTGTATATAGCACCAGGCTAAAGGAGAAACTTTAAGTGATTTTGTTGGTTCTAAGTAATTTGTAATTGTTTCTCCGTAACACTTTCCCAAATAATAGCAATATAAAAAAAAGTCATCAAACTTATGCAAATTTCCAGGCATTAAGGACGAGATGGGACGAAGTTAAGGAATAAATTTACAGTTTATTTACTACTATGCTAGGCAAAAATTAACATACCACTTTATATGCCTTTTAATGCATATTCCAAGTTTGTTAATGGCTATGTTTGCAATTGTTTTGAGAAGAAGCAGCATATCACACATTAACTTTCGGACAACAACATTGGATATTTTCATGAATTATGAGTTGAATTTTTACATATAGGATCTTTAGGACACGCTCACCAAAAGGACTTCCTACAATACAACGTCTTTAGTTGATGTGTCAACTGGAAAAATTGTCGCAATTACAAAAGCACTGTAAGTCCGCCATAAGATATTAGTGATTACGTCCCGGCATCCCAACGGCAACGCGCTATAGCCGTTCTTTTGGAAATGGCACTAATACTAATACTGCAGAGGTATAAGACTAATACTGCAGTGGTATGGTCGAAAACGGCTTTTCTTTGAAATATGTAGATATTGGAAGTTTATGGGAGGCTAAAAAACTGTAAATTCAGAAAGTAAGAGATATAAAAAAAAAAATAATTTTTTGAAATTGAAGTGATAGAACAAAAAATAAACGAAAAACTACTTAAATTTTTTTCCAAAAAATAAAAGATTGATTCAAAGAAAAACTGCAATATGTAGTGTTTACTTAATCTTGTAGAAATTTACTGTCTGCGTGTTTGAAATTTGAGCTATAGACACCTTAATTCTATGTTAATGTCCATCCAGCTATTCTGCCATCTACAAGCTCAAAATAACTACTAGAGAATCTTCAGACGTGTTATTATACCCATCTTAATACTACAAGCTGTAATACCAATGCAGATGCCCTCATAAAAAGTATATGTCACGCTTGTAAAAAAAACTAAATTAATTTATTTAGACATTTCCAGTATTGTCAGTGTTTCCCGTATTTCAGAAAAAAAACGAGTACTAATTTGGTATTATAGTGCTATTCTTCTAATATACGTTGATTCTCAAATGTAAAGGATTTTATTAACTTTATCTCCCAACTGAGAAGAGTCGCTAAAAGAAATAAAACGGGGCCTGCAGAAACTGTGGGGTTGGACGCCAAATCATATAGTAAAATTCAAAGAGCAAAACAGATGCGCTTTAGCTTAATTTTCCATAATTTATATTACAGTATTAATGAGTAATATAGTTTTGATTTGTTCTGGAAGGTAAAGGCTGTGGGGGGAGCATGGAATCAAATGGGAAAGTAAAACTTTCTTAGACTTAGATTATATTGATGATTTGGATATAATATAAGAAACCTTTAACAAAGTGAATGATTTTTTGGAGGTTTTTAGAGTTCAGGGTGTAAGAATAGGTCTGAAAATCTATGTTAAGAAGATTGAGCCCTTTAGACTGGAAATAAGTGAAGGTTAAGAGGTGATGTTGGGTCACGTAGCGTCACTTACATGTGTAGTGTCATTAGTAAAGATAGTGAATGTAGTAAAGATCTTAAAAGTAGAATGGCTAAGGCCCAAGATATTTTCCCTCACTTGATAAAAGTTTGAACGAATGGGATGGTAAGTCTGCGAACCAAGATTAGAATATTTTAAGTTGCAGTGATGACAGTGTTCAAGTATGGTTCTGAAACGTGGGCGATCAGAAGGACGGAGGAGGACTTCTCAGATGTTTTCCAGAGAAATTATCTACATGTTCTTTTGGGTATCCGTCTGACTGAACATTTTTCCAAGAGTAAGTTGAACAAAAATGTAGCTCTTTCTCTATTTCTAAGGCTGTAATGAGAAAGAGGTTGAGATGGCCTGGAAGCGTTTTGTGAATGAAGGATGCCAGATTGCCAAATATTTTCATTTTTGCCAATCATCTAGAGCCGAAAAAAAATCTGGTCGTCCTTGACTGGGATGGGAGAAGGTCGTAAGGAACGATTTAAATGAAGCTGGAACGTCTGTGGAGAGTATAAGAATGGAGGCTTTAGACATACTTGGAAGGACGAGGAGTATGCGTTGTGTACTGACCACAGGTGGTTGGATAATGCAGTAAGTTGCTAGTAGTAATAGTGGTAGTATTTGATGTTGACTTCAGATACATACAAATTCGAGGGGGAATTATTCAAGAGCTAAGGTATTACATTTTTAAACTTTTCAAAAAAAATCCTAAAAGGCTATTAAGAAGACCTAGAGGTTTTCTTAGAGATTAACTTAAAAAACTTTCTTCACGAAATAATTTTTCAAAGAAAAGGAAAGAACTCTATTAACCCAAAACTGAGCAGAAATAGGATCAAATACCCTACCAAGCGTAAAACTACCACAAATAACCAAAAATGAAATAATGAAACCCAAAATGAACAGAAGTTACAATAAATAACCGTGTCAAACTCAAAACAAGCAGAAATTAGCACGGGTGGGGCTGACAACTCCCATGTCTTCTCATGAGCAGAAAATGATTGCACTTTACTGAAAAACTACAGATAAATGTGCATTGTCAGTTTAATATGCATATGCTTATATTTATTCCTTAAATTCGTAGTAATTTTGATTTATTAAAGTTAAAAAAGTGAAAACATTAAAAAATATTTTCAGTGAAGTACAATTTATGTTCTGGTTTTGGGAAGGTATAGGGCTGTCAGTTCTATTTATTTAAATATCTGCTTGTTTTGAGTTTGACTCTGTTATTTATTGCAACTCCTATTCGTTTTGAGCTTCATTTTTATATTTGTTGATGGTTATCTGTGGTAGTTATATGCTTGAAGTTCTTTACTCTTCTTTAAGAAAATTATTTTGTGGAAAAAGTTTTTTAAACTAATTTCTGCTCGTTTTTTTATTGACACAATCTATTTCATGGAAATAGAAAATAATATTTTATTTGTTTTCCGTTTTTTCTATAAGAATCCATAGTTTGGATTGCTATTTATATAACCTACAAAACATAGGTTCTAGTTTAATGGCTTGTCCCTCAGAAGGAAACACTATAAAACTTCGAAAACCACTTAAAAAAAAGTTATATCAAATCGTTCCTAAAAGTGTTTTTCTTTAATGTACACCCCCCCTGCCCCCGTAACTTTGTTCTTCAAATTAATTTTTAATTTATTGACAAACAATCAATGTTTTTTTCTTACGAGGCAAACCACTGAATCGATTCAGTCATATATAATCTCAAAATAAAGTGTCAAGCTGGGAATACTTTAACTCTCTAAGAAAAACTGTATAGGAATTCTATGCTAATGAACTTTAAATCTTGTTTGTTTGAAGCTCAACTTTCTACGTTCTGTGATTTCTTAGAAATTTCTAATATACAGATGGCACTGTAAGATTGTCTTTTATAAAGAACACATCATGCTTACTAGAAAATAGAAGCAGCTTAAATTGTCATAAATAAAATGGCTCAGCAATTAAGACAAGAATACCTGTTAATACCTCCAGTCACAAGAACCTATTTAACAGCATGTGCAATTACAACTTTAGCTGTTGTGAGTGAATTACTTCTTTTAAGGCTAGGCCTAGTTTAGGCTATCAATCCCCATAGGGTGGTCAAAGCCCAAATTTTTGTTCTTCAGTCACTTTTTTCATTTATTTACCTTTTATTTTAAGTGTATAGTACAGAAAAATAAATATAAAGGTAGAGGGCTGAAGTTTAAGAACCTCCCTTTTCCAGTACTAGCCTAGGCTATCACAGTTTTCTAGCCTATACTTAGAGATTTGTCTAAAATTACAACTTAGGTTAATATCTGTTCTATATTAAGCAAATGTTGAAGAAATAGAGATAAAATTCTACTTTAGCTACTTTTGACTATCTTGGAAAGGGGTTAGCTTAGGAAAATGAAACTTTCAGGGATGGGTCTACAGGCTAAAGTATGTCCTACCTCCACTCATTTTCCCTCTAGAGGGTCCTGACCTTTGATGATCTTTAAAAAATCTGTGTGTTATAAAAGTGAAACCTTGCAAAATAGACCTAGATCTTCTGCTTAAATGAAGTACAACAAAATTGTTTTCAGCTTCACAACTTTGCTCAGTCCCAATTTATAAGGTTTTAAAGATGTGCAAATACATTTCCTAAATTTTGAAAAAAAAAAACCATTAATATGGCTTAAAATTCTAGCCTACTCAAATAACAGGAATCACATTTTCAGAAAAAAAGCCAGAGAAAAAGAAATGGATAGGCCTAGGCCAACTGAAAATTAAAGTAAAATGTTCTTTTGTCAAAATTTCAATAGGTTGAAATTTGACAAAATTTACCTGTCAAGCAGGCAAATTTCAGGACCCACTAGAGAGAGAAGGAGTGGAGATAGGTACTTAAAAATACCTTCCCAGGACATACTTTAGCATGTAGACCTATCCCTAAAAGTTTCATTTTCCTAACCTAACTCCTTTCCAAGATAGCCAAAAGTAGCTAAAGTAGAATTTTACCAAAATAGATCTACTGCCAAACATTGAGCTGTTTTTAATATCTATGCTCTCCTTCATTTGTGCTGATGTAAAGATTTAAGGTAGCCTAGCCAGTTAATTTTACTTGTAAGACAAAAATTGGGTAGGAATAACCCTAGTATTTTGTAAAGATTCACCCTGAGAACAAAACTCTATTTTAACCAAAGAACGGTGCCATTCAATTCCTCATTGAAAACTTAACACTAGGCTTTGCTATAAAAGCAAAATAGTAAAAAATATTCTTATTCCAAATATATAAGGTGCATAAGATATAATAAGATAAGGTGTAATATGCTTTAAACTAGCCTTAAAATAAGGCAATTACAAGATACATCCTTGATTCAAACTTGCTCCAAACCTTCAACTTTGAAAATAAGCTTTCAAAACAAGATGATAGTTAGGGAAATCTTGGTTGCCTTGATATGGACACCAAATTCTTGCCAAATTCTTGGATAAGTTTCATTTTTGTGTTTCAAAATGCTTCCATTGATGCTATCAATAACTCAATTTGTTAGATAATTCTTCACTATTTCAGTTAACAAACTTCTATTAGCTTGTAAAAATACAATTTTTAGCAAGCAAATTTTTGGGGGGACAGCAGGAATACTACTAAAATCAGGAGTCAAACCAAAAGTCATGTGTAATATAGCCTAATAAAGCTAAATTCATTTATTATACAGTACTGATACACATAATACAAATTAAAATATAAAACATCTCTAAACAATTAGTCATCAAGTTATTTGTTCTATTATTCTAGCCCTTTTTTGTAAAAAAAAAACATAATCCTTTCAGTAAAAATATAAAGCTTCCAATTTTATAAGTCAAACTAAGCTAATTTAGGCCAGAGAGATGAAGAAACTCAATGCTGCAAAGCCTCAAGCTAAAAAAAGAACATGGTGCTTTTTGTGTGTACATTTTTCTTCTGGCTGAGTTAATAATTTGGCTTGTTTTAAGCATTCATAATAAGAGTTGATTAAAGCTTATAAGTTATCCTTGTGTTTTTTTTGTTTTTTTTTGTATTTAAGTAAAATCAACAAGTTTAGAAATAACAAGGCTAATTCAAGGCAAGGAAATCTTACATCAGCCATGTTTCCTTGTTGGATTATAGTTATCTTAAAAAAATGGTACTAAAAAAATAGGTACTGATGCATAATACAGACACTTCTAAAAGGTCAAGTTTGGTTAATGCTAATGAAATAAAATAGGATGAATATATAATAGTTTATAAATAAATTTGGGCTAGGTACCTTTTCCCCCCTTAAACCCCAAAAAACAATTGTTTAAATGTTGTAACTAATGGAGAAACCATGGCTTTGCAGTCATTTATGTTAGTGGTCTCTTGGGAATAGCTTGTTTGACAGGTTTTTTGTGACTGGTTTCCTTGTACAATATATAAAAGTGTCCATATTAAGCACCAGTACCAAAAAATGTAAAGGTTTATGAGTCTTCTTTGTAATGTTTAACTCACTTGTCAACTATTTAACCATGATAATTACAGGTTTTGCAACTAAGGGAAGGCTGGTATTATGTCATGCTGATTTGTCTAGTATGTTTGTAAAATTCCATGTGAAGTATGGTATATTTTATGCTTAAGAATGAGCAGTTACCTTTTTTGACTTAAATAACACTAGTCAAATTTTTTGTATTAAATACTGTGTTAAGTATAAAATGTTTACATATTCTTTAAAACTTATGATCAATAAATAGTTGCTAAAAATTTTAATCCATCTGAAAAAAATTCTCCTTTGTTTTCCTCCAAAACATTTATGTTATAGTGGCTATAAGGATAGTAGTTTAGTCTTTAGTCATTTTCATTTTTTGAATTGATGTCTTCTAAATAGCTTATGTTGACCTATAAATTTATCTACCTTAAATTTTAATTGAATTAAATTGAATTAAATGAATAAATTTTTGCTTAATTGATTAATTGAAAATTTAAACCCATTTGCTACATCAGACCAATCATATAATAGTTCATGGCACATTTCATGGCGTAAACTGCCTGCTTACCTCCCAGAGTTGTTTCAGTATTGCATAATTCTTCAGTCCCTTCCCATGATTGTAGGGGCCCCCACCCCCCAGAGCTGATGAAGGAAACAACTTAAAAAAAAACAACTGGTTGAACTTATGCAGAAGAGCATGAATATATTTACAAGTACAATAATAATCAAGCCTGATTTTACCTGATAAGTCAGATAATAACTGTAAAAAAAAGAAAAGAAAGTGGATAATATACAGCAAAAAGAAGGTTTTGGTTACTATAATAACTTTCTATTTTTAGGAATTGCAGCTGGTAACCCCTTTTCAGCTGTACTTCAACCCATATTTAATTTTTGAAAAATACCAGGTAAGGAATAGCTCTTTACTTCTTATTAGTTTAAAAATTGCTTTCCTAAAAAAGGATTTTTTCAAAGAAAAGTGAACAGCCAGAGGAGTGTGCATAGCTGTGTTGACCTTGGGCAGCTTGATGCTTTGATGAGTTGTTAGTAGTAGAATAAATGGAATTTACTCTGAATGATTAAAGTAAATCCAAAACAAACATAAAGATTACAGATACTGCTATGGAGGGATAGATGAATACTAAAACAAAGAAAGATTAAAATGATTAACCGAGTCAAACTTAAAACAAACAGACCAAAAATAAGAGTAAGACTATTGTCCCCTCCCTAAACCTTATTAGGACAAGAGCAGCATTTGTTCTTTACTGAAAAAAAAAATGTTTTTGTTTAAAAAAAACGACAGAATAATACCACAATGCTATTCAAGGTTTACAAAGGAGAGCTACTGCAAATAAGAATTGGACTACAAATTTTGTTCATTATAGGATCCATTGCAGTATCTACTATCTTTATGTTTCATGTAATTATTCATTTGAATTTTAGCTTGTTCTGGGTTTCATTTATTCACACATAGCAATTTCTGTTGGTGTCCAAACGCCATCATGCTATGGCCTTTCTTTTGGAAGGGGGGGGGGGGCACACCAACACTAATACTACAGTGGTATGGTGGGAAACGGCATGGCTTTAGAATATGTAGATACTTGACGTTTCCAGGGAGGCTGGAAAACTGTAAGTTTGGACAGTGTGAGATATAAAAGAAATTAAACAATTTATTTCAAACTGGAGTGATAGAACAAGAAAATAAAATAAAAAAGACACCTTAAAATTTAGTTTTTTCAAAAATAAAAGATTGATTCAATGGCAAACTGCATTGTTTGGTGTTTAATTAATATAATAGAAATTTATTGTCTATGTTTTTGAAATCTGAGCTAGAGACACCTTAAAATGTATGCTAATGTTTGTCCAGCTGATCTGCCTACTTAAAAGCTTACAATATCTACTAGAGAATCTCAAGGCGTGTTATTATAATTATCTCAAAACTACAAGCTGTAATACCAATGTAGATACAAATGCCCAAATAGAAAGTAATTGTCACGCTTGTAAAAAAACGAAATTAATTTATTTAGTCCAGTATTTCCAGTGATTTCTAGATTTCAGTAAAAGAAAAAAGAAAAATCTGTTCTCTCACTATACAAACTGAGACATGGCTTAAGGACACTGTAGCATTGGACCCCAAATCAAATAGTAAAATTAAAAGGGCAAAATGGATATGCTTTAGCTTA
Source organism: Artemia sinica (assembly GCA_027921565.1). Classification (NCBI taxonomy): domain Eukaryota; kingdom Metazoa; phylum Arthropoda; class Branchiopoda; order Anostraca; family Artemiidae; genus Artemia; species Artemia sinica. The sequence goes on from CM051265.1 coordinate 60,023,814, forward strand.
ATTATCCGTCTTTATGCATTCCAGTGTAAATGAATAATATAGTTTTGATTTACTATGGAAAGTAAAGGTTATGGGGGAGCATAGAATCAAATGGTAATGTAAACCTTTCCAAGATTTTGATTGTGTTGATGATTTGAATGTCCCAGTTGCAAAAAGGATGTATCAGAAATGCTTCAGGAACAGTTGATGATATTAAGTTGAAACTTTCAGTTTGTGCTAAAGGAGATTTTGAAGAAACCAAAGGTACTATGCACATACTGCTACTAATGCACATACAACTATTGCTACTACCCAGGCTAAGAGTATTAAGATGAAGATTTCAAGAAATATTTAGGTGGATGGAATTCTTATTTTATCCTTGATAAGTTGTAAGATTTTCGTTGGGTTTTTCATTCACAGTAGCATCACAGGCTGGATAATCTGAAAAGTTTAGCTAACCAAAAATGCTGTGAAAGTGTAGGATTATGTGCTGGATTTTAGGAGAAAAGATATTATTTGATAAACTTTTGACTTGCAGTTTATTTATCTGTTAAAATACTATAAGAAAATATGTGAGAATCCTCAATCACATCAGCAGGGGCGTTCCGAAGGGGGTGGGGAGGGGAGTGCCGCCTACGCTACTTTTTGGCATTTGGTAAAATTTCGCCAAAGGCGTAAATTTCACCAGAAATTTTGCAAAATCGGCCGAAATTTAGCAAAATTCTTGATTTCTGCAGAAAATTCTGCATAAATCAGGTAGCAATTCGGTATAATTTACGAAGATTGCCCCCCCCCCCCCCAATAAAATGAGCCTCGGGACGCCCCTACGCATCAGTCCACAAATCGTAATTGACGCTTTTAATTAAAAAGCTAAAAAAAAAATAGATGGAAAGAAGGAAAGAACCATGCTTATAAGTAAAGAAACAGAAAGCACCACAATTTACCGAAGGAAACAAGAGTTTTATTATCATTACACATTAGCAATTTTGTTTATGTCCCATTCTGAACGAAATACTTAAAACCAAAATTTTATATAATTAAATACAGGAAACATGAGTTCATTTTATTATCAGAATAGATTTAAGTCTATCTATATTATTGCCCCTCTCTCCATCTCTAATGCCTGTATATAGCACCAGGCTAAAGGAGAAACTTTAAGTGATTTTGTTAGTTCTAAGTAACTTGCAATTGTTTCTCAGTAACACTTTCCCAAATAATAACAATATAAAAAAAAAGTCATCAAACTTATGTTAATGTCCAGGCATTAAGGAAGAGATGGGACACAGTCAAGGAATAAATTTACAGTTTATTTACTGCTTTGCTAGGCAAAAATTAACATACCACTTTATACACCTTTTAATACATATTCCAAGTTTGTCAATGGCTATGTTTGCAATTGTTTTGAGAAGAAGCAGCATATTACACATAAACTTTCGGACAACATTTTACAACAACAACATTTTAAGAAATTTAAAAATAAATTTCTTGTTAATTATTGTCTCGATTTATCAGTAGTGTACCAAACCAATCGTGCTCAAAACCCTCCTCAGGGCCATACAGTGGTGTTTTCTTTGTGGATGGTCAAGTTTTCACCACGGTAGAGTGCAGACGGTCTGGTATCATAGTGGTATCCTTTTCTAGTTTAGATTAAAGCTTATTCCAATAGGCAATGGAAAGAACTCCCCCTTAAAAAAGTCCCCCCGAATCCCACCCCAAATACTAATGAAATTTATCCATTTTTGCTGGTCAAGCCTGGCTGGTCAAGCTCTCTTTCTCAAAGCTCAGATGAAAGCTCAAATTCTGAGAATAGGACAATGATCAGTGTTGGAGCTAATGTCACCATAGATGATAATGGATTTCAAGAGGTCCTTTCTAGGAGCTCCAAAAAAAGGAAAAAAACATCCCCAATTTCTCCTTCCCAAAACTTAGGCATTTACCTCAAAATTACTCCTAATACCCCCTTTGAAATAACAATGATTACTGCAATAAGGGTTGCAATTTTCAAAATGTTAAAATCAATGTTTTCTCTTAACATTCACCATGATGGATCTTTACTAATAGCTGTCCAAGATTAGAAATCAGCAGATATAATACTTAATCTAAAATCTCTTCTGAATACCCCAATTAATTCATCTAAATGGAACCCAAAACAATCCCCAACAAAAATAGTAGTATATAATGTTCCCTTAGAAATAACAATTCAGGAGTTAAAAGAAGGGCTCTCAGATAGGGCTGGTAACGCAATCCCTGTAGAAGATGTCACTCAACTGGATAAACCCAACTCTAATGGATTAAAAACAAGTAGATCTTTCTTATTTACACTGAAAGAAAAAATTAATATCCCAGAAAAGTTATTCCTACTTGGGCAAATCAAACCGCGCAAGGAATACAAGCCAAAGCCTATCCAGTGTCAGAAGTGTCTGAAACTGGGACACACAACAAATAAATGCAATGAAATTCTCCTAGCCTGTAGTAATTGTAAAGGGTCCCATCCTAAAGAGTTGACAACTTGCAACAACACTCAGCCTACATGTATCAATTGTAAAGGCCCACATGAATCCACCAATAAATCACAATGCCCTGCATATAAGAAAAGAGCACTAACACTCCAAATAGCAACAGAGAAGGCCATTCCATACCCTTTTGCAGCTATGGAAGCAAATGCTGCCCAATCACACCAAATAAAACCCATATTGAAATTAAATAAAACTCCCAAGTCAAGCACTCCCAATGCATCAAGTACTCCTTACAAAACACCATCCATTAAGCCCCCTAGGTCACATCTCTATCAGAAAGAATCACCAAGCCAACAAGCCTCCTTGCCTATTGAGATGAGGTCAGCCTGGCACCCCCTCCCAACAAGAGACAAACCAGAAACACTACCAGGAATTAATCCCTTAACTGACAAACTGGATGCACAACCAAACATACAAACCCCAAATATATGCTTATTCATTCTAAACTGCAATGCAGTTCAGGCCATGAATATACAACAACAACAGAAAACAAAAATCATTGATGAATTTGCAAAAATCTACATCCCTAATCATATGCTCATTCAAGCAAAAAAAGACCTTGCTTTACTATTAACAAAGCTGAACATTGATACACAGTCTTATGAAAAATAAATCAACAACACAACATATATCAGTACTCCAGTGGAATGTAAGATCACTTACAGAAAATAAGTTAAATGAATTAATATCTTTTGTGAATAATAATTCCATCAATATTGCTTGCCTCCAGGAAACTCATTTAACCCAAAATCAACAAATTAAGTCTCTGGGATACACTATCCTGAGAAAGGATAGAACATCAGAGAGAAAAGGAGGTGGAGTACCTTTAATAGTTAAAAATAATATAAAATACTGTGGTATCAATTTTCCAGATTTTGTAAATGATGTTGATGCAATTGGTATCAGTGTTTGGCTGAATAATACAAAAACTTACATATTAAGCTTTTATGACCCTAATGGCCAAACTACAGATGCCATGGATTTCTTCAGCCATATAAATAATTCTAATATGTTGAAAAATATCATTATTTGTGGAGACTTTAATGCCCACAGCCTTTTGTGGGGGAATAAACCAGCAAATAAAGCTGGTAAGTTCATTGAACGTGTGATTTCAAATAATAATGAGCTAGCTGTTGCTACCCCTCCAAACCTGAATACATATTTCAACCCCAAAAGTGGCAGTTTCTCTACAATTGACCTACAAATTGTGTCTTTAAATATTTTGAATAAAATTTATATAAATAAAATTGATAGTCTATGTACTGACCACTTTGCCGTAGTTTGCTCCCTAAACGAACCTGCTGAAACCCTATCACATACCTCCAAATATATCAACACTAAAGCAAATTGGCCTATGTTCCAAAATAAGCTAAATGATGAAATTACAAGTTTTACCCAAAATTCATGCATTTCAAATGCAACAGCTGACACACATGCTGAAGTTTTGGCATCTTTACTAATAAATACAGCTAATAATGCTATCCCCAGGACAACACCCAGGAAAACCTTCCCTAAACATATTCCCAAAGCATGGTGGACAAATGAGTGCCAAAATAAATGGAAAACAAAAAAGGCAGCTAGGAGAACATTCTTAAAGAAAACCATCACCTACTACATATTTAAAAAAATTACAAGCAGAATCTAATCTAAAAAGGACCATAATAAATGCTAAATATAACTACTGGAATAATTTTGCAAATAATCTCTCCAGAGAAACACATGAGCCAATTATACATAAAGTCATAAGCCACATCTGTGGGAAAAAGACTTCCCCCAACCCACTCCTGTATGAGCTTATACATAATAATACCCATTATGACAATGATAATGAAAAAGCTAAGCTATTTGCCGCTCTTTTTGTTAATAAGCTAACATCAAATAGTTGTAGAAAAATGCCCCCAATTCCTATGAACCCAAATTACCAACCTCGCCCAGGATCCGAGTATATAACCAGTCCATTTTCAATCCAGGAAATGAATAATGCAATACATCATATTAGGACCAAGACTAGCGGCAGCTATGACAATATACACCCTACATGGATAAAGAATCTCACCCCTTCATATAAACAGGAAATTCTAAATTGTTATAATCATGCTTGGGCTTCATCTATATTCCCCAATATCTGGAAATGTTTGTCCCTCCTACCAATTCTAAAGAAAAATAAACCCAAAGATAACCCTGAGTCTTATATGCCCATAATGATTACTCCTGTGATGGGGAAAATAATGGAGAAAATGATCTATTACCGACTCCTCTGGTTTGTTGAAAAAAAATAATATGATCCCTCATATTATTAGTTATCAGTTGCAGTCAGAGAACGGTCCTGGAAAGTATCCTATTTACGGTGAACAATCAGCTGCTTCCCGCCCTTGAGTTGGCTGGTAAAACGGTAGATCTTTGATGGTGGGGCTCTAACACTTGAACTGAAAATGGAAAAAAATAACCCTCTTTAGTTTCCAAAGAGGGTTATTTGCATTAAAATCACCAAAAATGAAGGGATTGTGTCCTGAGAGTTCAGACTCCAGAGCACATTGGGTAGTCGTTATCCATTACTGAATTTGGGTGTTTGCCAATTCACTTTGGACTCTTTAAATTAAAGGAATTGTAGTTTTTGCGTGTGTGTCCAAGTTTCAGACACTGCACATTTGAGAGGCATCTTGGTACGTTTTATAAGCTTTCGGTTTTCCAAAGGGGAACAAAGAGCCCAATCGGGAAGCAACTGTTAAGATAAAAAGGACGGTCTTACTAGTTTGTAGCCCTTTAAAGTCAGACTTACCCATGCCATGGGCTTCAAGGACCTTCAAACATCTCCTCTTTGTAATTCACGAGACCATCTTTCAAGTCTTCTGTTGACAGTTCACTTGTGACATTGTAAAAGACCATTTCTGTTTATATTGAGGAGGAGGCTTCCACACTTCATGTTTAACAGAGATAATATCAATTCTATTTTGATTAATCGCCTTGCAGGTATCTTCTCTGTCTTAGAGTATAGCAGTAAAATAGCCGTTTCTGTTTAAACTCACAGTGAAACTGCATCTTAGAGATTTGAAAAGGTTCTTTTTTGCTAACAGTGACAGCGAAAGCTTGTTCCTTCATGGTCGGGGCGAAGATAACTATTGGCCTGTTCTTGATTTCAATAGCTAGGATGGTGCAGGAGTTTTGTGTTATTTCAGGGGGATTTTTGTGTTTTTATTTTCTTTCAACAGTCTGAAATCATCATTCAACTGGGCATCAGTTTGGTGATCTGAGGATTCTGGGACAGATATCATGATATCATTCAGGCTGTCATCGTCGGAATTACATATACGTACAGCAATAAGATTCTCAACATCTAAATGCCAACCAGAAGGTTAATCCCCTTCCCTGAGGGGCCTGGAAGAGCTATGACACATGAGGTTAAGAAAAATTCAAGAATACGATTTGCAAGTCAGTATAAATGCATAAAATTTCCACCAAAAAGGATATCAATGGATTCTTTTCGTTTAAATAAGAAAGAAAAGGATAAAATCCTTCGAATGAAAGAATTTACTACTACTACTAACAAATCACTGTGACATCACGCCCCCCTAGGCCAACACAGCTACGCACGCTCTTCTTCCATTCTGATCTATTCAAAGCCTCCCAAGAAGTTTCAGTTTGCGATAAATCCTTCCTTAAGATCTCTTTCCGCTCCATTCAGGGACGACCTGCTTTTCGTCTGGCCCTAGATGGTTGGCCAAAGGACGATCTATGGTAATCTGTCATACTTCATCTGCACAATGTGTCCTATCTATCTCAATCTTTCTCTCATTATAGCCCTAGAAAGTGGGATAGAACCACATTTTTTGCATAGCTTACTGTTTGAAATATTGTCAGTCAGACTGGCACTCAAAAGAATCCGTAGGCAATTCCATGTTAAACATCTAACATATCCTCCCTCTTTTGGAGCGCCCACGTTTCAGAACCACACTTGAGCACTGTCATCGCTGTAGCTTCCAGTATTTGAACCTTGGTTGGCAGACTGATCTTCCTATTCTTCCAAACTTGTGAAAAAACACCTTGGGCCTTGACTATTTTACTTTTGACACTTTTATTGCACTCACAGTTATTACTAATAATACTTGCTAGTTAAGTAAAGCTACCCACTTGATTGATCTTCTGGCTTCCCAACATCACCTCTTTACCCTTACTTATTCTCAGTCTGAGCGACTTAGTCTTCTTAACGTCAATTTTCAATCCTATTTTTGAACCCTGAACTCTCAAACTCTTCGAAAAATTGTTCATTTTACTAACATTTTCATCTAGGACATTCATCGGTGTAATCTATGTCTAATTGAGTTTTGCTTTCCCATTTGATTCCGTGTTCTCCCTTAGCCTTTACCTTGTTCCTTAGAATAAATTCCATCAAAGTGATCCATATAAATGGGGATAGAACGTAATCCTGCCAACCTTCTGATTTAATACGAAACCAGCTACTAACCTCATTTCCTAGCTACTAACCCGTGTTTATCTGGTAAACCTTAGAAGGATGAATCAAACGCTTTCTCATAATCTACAAAACAGAGGACTAAACAGATCTGGTGGCTCAGACACTCCTCAATTATTAATCCAAGGGTTAAATTTGTTTGATGTATCCTGTCTACTTCCTAAAACTACACTGTTCTTCTCTTGAAACATTATCTACATCATCTTTAAGTTTGAATAATATATTCATACTAAGCATTGATTCCTGCAGAAACCAAGCTAATGCCTCTATAATTACTACATTTACTCTTGTCACCTTTTTTATACAGGGGTTTAATTAAAGCTCTAAAATCGCTAGGTATCTCCCCTTTTTGAAAAATAATATTCATAGTCTTCAGTAATTTATCTCGTAACTTCACAGCCACCATCTTTAAAAAACTCATTTGCCACACTGTCAGCACTTGGAGCGTTATTATTTTCAATCCTGTTAGAACTGTTTTTAATTCTTCCTCGCAGAATAAATCTTCCTTCGCTTAAAAAGTGTCACGTTTTTTTTTATCATTTCCTGTAACTTTATCACGTTTAACACATTTTCAAAATATTCGACCATTCTCTCTTTAAGTCTTTACTTATTGTTTAATTGTGGCTCCTTTTTTATCTTTACCTGGGACAAGTCCATAATAATTATTCCCTCTCATTTTCTTAAGATGCCATTACAACATTTTACTATTGTGCCCTCTGGCGGATTTTCAACAATTTTGTCCATGGCCTCCACTTCACATCTTAATTGATATTTTAGTGCTTCCTCACTTTCCTTACATTCCTCTTATTTTTATATGATCTATCACTCAAGTAATTCTTGTACAAGCCCTTCCCTCTTTTCTGCTAAACTTTATTACTAGCTGCGTTTCTAACTTTCCCGCCTAAGATACTATCTGCTACTTCACAAACCAATTTCCTAAAACTATTCCATCCATATTCTACATTGTCAGATTTTGGACATTCCAGTTTAATATTCAACTGTTCCTGGAGTGTTTCTCTCAAGTTATCATCTTGGAGTCTACCAACATTATAACTTCCTGGAAGGTAGTTTCTCTTCCTAAATTTCAGCTTTAGATTAACCCTAGACACTACTAGATGGTAATCTTTCTTTTAACGTCAATAATAGCACTCCTATGTATGGTACCCTACTATCTTGTATACTAGGGCCTGCCAGTCTTCAGTTTACAGTAGCATAATCAACAAGGTTGGCTGTCTAACCATCACGTGGGTACCATGTTAACTTACTAAACATTTTATTACCAAATGCTGGAATGGTCATAACTAGATTGTTATACCTACAAAATTGCAGCAATCCACAACCGTTGCTATTTTCTTTTCCTACACCAAATTTATGTTGAATAAAATACCATCTATTCCCATTTCTACCAAACTTAGGGACAGCTAATAGGGTCTACCAAAGAGCGATAAATTGCTTCTAAATAATTTTTAATCCACATTATATTTCTATTTATGATTAAAGTGAAGTAAAAATATAAAACAGGGAAAATATTAGGATGTTTTTGGGTATGAACTTTTATAATTTATTGACTTGTAAAACATTAGATAACTAGATTGGATAAGTTTAAAGGGGCTTGGGGAATTCTTAAGTTGAATAATTCATAGTTTGACAATCTTTACGTTTTCTAGGTATGGAGAGTGTTGACCTCATTTCTATTTTTTGGAGGACTTGGATTTAACTTACTATTCAACATGATTTTTACATATAGATATTGCAGAATGCTGGAAGAAAATTCTTTTGCCGGTAGGACAGCCGATTTTGTATTCATGCTTTGTTTTGGAGGATTCTTTACTGTGGTAAGCGTTTTTTATTTACTTTCGATTCATCGACTGAGGAAATAACTTTTTTTTATTATTATTATTTTTGAGTATGGACAGTGTTGATTTTTTGATTTTTTGTTGTTTTTTTTGGATGTCCTCAGTAAGGTTTCCTAGAGTTATGTCCTCCTTAAGCTGTCTGTCTGATCTTTTTAACTTCACTCTATCTTCAAAGTTCTTGTGGTCCTAATGCAGACAGCATTTTAATTTCTGTACCGGGAGGCTTTTTCTTCCTTCTTCTTGTTTGGATTAATGTGGAAACGTTTTCGCGTAATTCCGTTGGTGGAACCAAGTTTTGGGCCGTGTGACTAGTTGGTGCAGCTGAGATCAAACCCCAAGTTCCGTTTTACCGAACAGAGGTCGATTCTACTGCTCTTTCGCAGGAGAGCATCTTATGCGTCTTCTTCTTCTTGTTGTTTGGATTAATATGAAGATGCTTTTGTATGATCTTATCACCGGCACCAAATTCCGAGCCGTGCTGTGTGTTGCTGCAGCTGAGTTCGAACTATGTGTCTCGTATTCCCAAGCTGAGATCAAGCCCACTGTGCCACTACAAGACTTGTTTCTTGACTTGCGAATTGCAACGTATTTTCTATGTAATATGGAATCTATCCATGTAAAAAAGTCTGTGAAGTATGGTACACGACTGATGGTATGCTGTATTGCCCTTTTTGTGAGTCTGTTCTGTACTCAACGAGCCTCATTTAAAGAGTTAAAAATTGATATAAAGGAATAAGAGACTAAACCAAAACCAGCAAGCCCATATAAAGAAGAATAAAAAACTACGCAGGCTATTCTGCAATTGCAATACAACTGTAAAGTACATAAAATGAAGATTGTAAATTCATTTTTATTTCTATATTCAATTTAGGATAAAGAAGTAAAATATTTTTCAAGTTCCCCTTTTACTTCCAAAACTTTTCCTAATTCATATAAAAAATACAACGTAGAAAAGCTTGTTTTTGTGTTGTGCGTTTATTTTTATTTTATTTTTTTTTGCATTAAAGGTGATCAAAAATTATTTTTATCATCTGCGTCTTCAATATTCATTGTTTCTAAGTTAAACAAATAATTTGAAATTTTACTGGCAAGAAAATACTTGAAAAATTTTAGGGCTTAATTTTCTACTACAGTCTCTTCTACAATTTTTTTTTATGATTCTAAGTTATCACTGAATTCGAACGTGTGGACAATATTAGAAATCATTTCGAGATTTAAAAGTGGATGAACTTCAGTTGTAAAATTATTTTGAAGAGAAACTTAAACGTGCAGCCACAGGAGTGAAATGAATTTAATAACTTGGGGAATGAAATTGAACAACTGGAAAATTGGAATTAGTCTATATAAGCACTGTGAACCTAAGACCAGAAAAAGACCAAAATGAAAGTCATACATAATCGATTGTACCAGTAATGGCTATGGACTAAATCACAAAGGTGAAAAACACCTTGTCAATAACTGGTTTGAGATTAGTATAGTATTTACAGGGTTTTATTATTCTCGTCCTTCTTTTTCGTTTTTCATCAATAAAATCATAAATATTTACAGTGAATATTAGTGCAAAAATCCTTCACTTTATGTGATGTTGTAAATAGTACTTATTATGAATAATATAAAAAATGATAAGATAATACTTAAAAAAGGATAAGATGAAATATAAAAGGACAAGATAAAAAGGATAAATAATACTTATTATAAATAAAATAAAAAAGGATATGAATAAAATAATAAAAATATTTAAAACAACTTTTACCCCCATGCCTTCTCAATACCAGAACATAATTTGTATTTTACTGAAAAAAAAAACAACGTTTTAAATGTTTTCACTTTTTTTACTTTCATAAATAAAAATCATCAAAATTTAAGGAAGAAATATCAGTATATGTCAATTAAACTGACAATCCACGTTCATTTTTTTTTTTTTTCAGTAAAACGCAAATTATGTTGTGGTCTTGAGAAGGCATGGGCGTTATTAGTCGTACTCATGTTAATTTTTGCTCTTTTTGGTTTTGACTCGGTTATTTATTGTAATTTCTGTTTGTTTTGAATTTCATTTATTTATTGATAACGATTTGTGGTAGTTTTACGCTTGGAAGTTTATTTGACTTTATTTCTGCTCATTTTTCGCTTAATGGAGCTCTTTACTTTTCTTCGAAAAGCTTGGTTTGTGGAAAAAGTTTTTCATGGAACTAATAATATTTTATATGCTTTCAGTTTTCTGTTCTGTAAGAATCCATAGTTTGGGTTGCTATTCGTGTGTTGGAGAAACTTTTTCAACAATTTTTAATCCTGTCACAAATAGTATTGTTTAATTTAGGTTTATATCTCCTCAAGTTTACTTGAAAAATAATAATTAATATCATTCCGAAAAAAGTCCATTATAATTCTATTATACGTCTATTATCTATTACAAAGTTTATTATGAAAAAGGTCTTGATTTTATACCTTCTGATGTTGACCTTCTACCTATGCTCTTTGGCAACCTGGATACACTTCCACTCTTTTTATTTATTTAAATTGTAAGAGCAGAAGTAGTAATAGTAGTAGCCCCAAAAGTTTCAACTTAATACCCCCAGTCGTTCTCAATATATTGCTGAGGTGTCTTATTGGCAACCATAAACTCAATGCCTCTTGATTTAGTTTAAAGCAACATTTACTATCAAAACATAATGGGCCAATTGCATAATTGTGGAGGGTTGACATACCCAATATCCCTATAGACATAATTGCTGGACCGTTCTACTATGCTGAACAAAATAGCTGTCTTAAAAGTTTGACTGGATGCGTTTGGAAAATAGATGGGCTTGAGAGAAGGGCCACTTGCCCTCCAATCACTTTTTACCTGTTAGAAAGGGCACCAAAACTTTTCATTTTGAATCAAATTAGTTCCTTTAAAATTTTCAGTGATATTTTTAGCTGTTATAGAGTGGGGCTGCCTGTGATATTGCTTATATGCCCTTTTGAAAACCTACATTCCTACAATTTTTTCGTATAAACGTTCCCTATAAGTTTCACCTGAATACCCTTAGCGTTATTAGTTACAGTAGCTGTAGTGGTAGCATTAAAAGTATACACATAGTACCTTCTGGCTAGTTCAAAATCCCCACAACTTATCTTTAAAGGTCTAACTTAATAATATAAGTCGTTCTTCAGATATTGCTTTTTCACCTTTTTGAAAGCCCACATGCTCATAGTTCGTTTCGATTTCATTCAACATCTGCCTAAATATTCCTTAAAAACTTCACCTTAATACCCTTAGCTTGCGAAGTAGCACTAGTTGTATCAGTATTAGTAGCAGTATGCGCATAGCATCTTTGGTTTCTTCAACATCCCCTTCAACACACGCTGAAAGTTTCAGCTTAATACCTCAACCATTCCTGAAGCATTTCTGATGCGTCCGCTTGACAACCTGTGTGGGCATAGTGTGTTTCGAATTAGTACCATACAGTTTTATATATCCGAAAGTTTTCACTTTAATATCCTTAGTTTTAATAGCAGTATTAGTAGTAGTAGTGGTAGGATTAATTGTAGTAGCCTAAGCTTTAGTGACAGTAGTAGTAATAAAAATAGTAATAATAGTAACAGTAATAGTAGTATGAGTAGAAGCAGTAGCATCAGTATGCAAATATTTTCTTGTGATTAGTTCAACATCCCTCACAACATGCCCTGTTAGTTTCAACTTTACACACCAGATTGTTCTTAAGATATTGCTGTTACACTCTTTTGACAACCTGCATACAGACGGCGTGTTGTGATTCAGTTCACCTTCCCCCTCAAAATTCCTTGAAAATTTCACCTCCATACCTTTAAGCATAGTTGTAATTGTAGTCACAACATTAATATTGATATTACTAGTAATAGTGTCGAATAGCGGTAGTACTACTAGCAGCAGTAGCATTAACATATTACCTTTTGGTCAGTAGAACATCCCTCTCATCAAGTCCTAGAAGTTTCAACTTAATACAATTAGCCGTTGCTGTGACATTGCTGATATGTCCTTTTGATAACCTGTATGTTCATATACTTATTAAAATTTTGACTCAATGCCCTTAGCCCTACAAGTAGTTGCAATAGAAGTAGTAGTAGAATTAGTAGTAGTATGTAGCAGTAACAGTAGTATTAGCAGTCATGTGCACATATTGTCTTTTGGTGAGAAGACATCCCCTTTAAGCATTTTCTGAAAGTTCCAACTTAATGCCCAAATCAGTTTTTGATATACGATATTTTGAAAATGTGCATGTACGCAGCGTCTTTTGATTTAGTTCAAGTTTTCTCTCAGTACTTTAAATGGGGTAGTATGGTAGTTGTAGTAGTATTGTTAGCGTGCAAATATTGCCTTTTTGATCATCTCCCTTATCATTTCCTGAATTTTCCAAATTAATGTGCTCAGTTATTCCTGTGTTACGCCCTATTGGCAATCCGTATACACATACTTATAAGGGCATTACTTATAACCCTTGCCCTGAGGGCTCTGGGGGGGGGGTTGTCATCCTCAAAGACATAATTTCCAGACCACTAAACTAGGCTAAACAAAATGGCAATAAACAAATCTCAAAATTTTGATTAGATGTGTTTTGGAAATTGATGGGAGTGAGGGAGCTTGTTGCACCCAATCACTTTTGACTACTAAAGGGCACTGGCCCTTTCAATTTCCCATCGGATGAGCCTTTTCCGAAGTTTCTCCGGTATGCTTTTCGGGAAAATACGAGGTGTGGGGGAATATCCGCCCTCCGATTACTTTGAACCTTAAACAGGACACTAGAACTTCTGATTACCAATCCAGTGAGCCTTTTCTGAAGTTTATACAACCACGCTTTCTATAAAAACCATATATGCCCCCAGGGCATAACTTACAACCCTCGCCATGAGGGCTGTGGGGTGGTTGTCATCCTCAACGACATAATTTCTGGACCTTTTAACTACGCTGAACAAAATGGCTATCTCAAAATTCTGATCGGATGTATTTGAGGAAATGGTGGGCGTGGGAGGGGGGTTAGTTGCCCTCCAATCACTTTTGACTATTAAAAGGGCACTATCCCTTTCAATTTCCAATCAAATGAGCCCTTTTCGAAGTTTCTACAACTCCTTCGATACGAAGTGCCCTGGTCTAAGAAAAACCAGACCAAAGAAAAAAAAAAACACTCTGCCCACATCGCTCTTTACTTAGGCAGCGCTATTGCGCTGCCTGTCATAAAAAGAGCAATAAGTATTCTATTATTAATGCCTTTCCAGCCTTAACAAGACTTAGCAGCTTCCTTATTCATCATGAGCCATACTCCCTGCTTTTGTTATCCATCCTTCCTGCCTGAGTAAATAAATTACATATCACCTAATTTCATGCTTCCCATCCCTGGGATATGAGCTTCTGAAACTCCTAGTAAGTCCAGTTCGAATCCGCTGAATTCGTCAGTCAAAATGTCGATATGATAGTCATTTTTTAACGTCGTAACATTCCAAGTTCCATTTTTTATGTTATTTAAATCATTGAAATTATTTTGGCCTCAGGAAAAGCAATGATCCCGGATACCAGTGTAGGACAAGGATCACATATCTTCTCAAGTCTACACTGAAGTGCTTAATTTTTATTTTTTAACGTCGTAACGTTCGAAGTTCTAATTTTCATATTCTTTAAATCATTGTAATTATTTGGTCTTAGGAAAAGCAATGGTACCAGATACCAGTGCAGGACGGGGACCAACACGTCTTCTCCAGTCTATACCGAAGCGCTTAAGCCGGCTTAGAAACAGACAGCAAGAAGTCCCTGGGACCTCCAATATGAATGGACGCTTTGTACAATCCTGGGGTCATCTTGGTCGCAGCATGGTTTTCAGCACTTGACGATACTCTTCTATCAACAAAGGTTAAATTGTGCACAGACAGTGTCAAGCCTATTGCCTCTGACCCGTTATATGTTCATGCCTACAAATATTATGCTACTACGGGGAGGCAACCGGTAGTAGATAAATTAGCTAGGAAGAGGTTTTCAGCCCGAAAACGCCCGCCAAAATAGGCCAAGCCCTGAAGAATTATCCATTAATCTGAATCCTGTGCGAATGCTGTGTTGTTTTCTAGGCTATAATCTCCTCGAGGGACGCCACTCCTCAAATGGGAATAGGGCTGACCATGAGGTCCCCAGTCTTGCAGGTGTTCTGCGTCTGATGGTGTTCTGCGTCACCATGTAATTTAACCCATTACTGGGAGAAGGTTTGTAACTCACGGGACATGTGCACACACCGGTGGACCCTGCTGAGTGTATATTTGAGGAGCCTTTTTCCTCCTCTGCCTGTACTTACGGTCCCGGGCGAGGGTGCCCCAGTTTCTATTATACACCCCCAGGGACAAGGTCCCCCCTTTGTCCATGCCTTCTATGGAGGTACCCTACATATCTGTTGGGTGTTATCCTATTGCCACCTGGGGACGCGCTGAGTGGCCTGGGAGAGGCCGCTACTGAACAGTAGACTCATAAATCTACTATGACAAGCCTAAGTATATTATATCAAGCCTAAATATTCTGTCAATCCTAAATCTATTATCTCAATTTTAAATCTATTATTTCAAGCCTGAATCCGCTGTGTAAATTAAGTCTGCTATGTCAAGCCTAAATCTACTCTGTCAGACCTAAATATGCTATGTCAAACCTAAGTATACTATGTCAAGTCTAAATCAACTATGTCAAGTCTAAATCTACTATGTCAAGCCTGATCTACTAATTATGCTTGCTGCCAGAAAGAATGTTTAATACTTGGTTATCAATCTCTAATTTATAAATAATTAGTACCACATTTCACGCTTGACTCAGTCCAATTTCCTTTATGTGGCTGACAATTGGTTTCAATCCATCCTGTATGGTGGTTATGTTCATTATTCACATTATGTTCATTATATTTTGAGGTAACCAATAAGGTAATTTATATGACGGTCCAGACTAGCTTCCTGTCCAGTATCAAACCAAGGTAACAAAACCTTTTAACATGGGGTATAATTTTTGAATAGATTAATACCCTGGGAGGGGTAATATCCTTCTCCGTGCTGAAGTGCATTAGGGCAGATTTTGATGGGGAAAATTCCATGTTATTATCAATTGCCCACATTTCAAGGGGGCCAAGGCCTTTCTGGATGCAGAATTTCGGGGTATTCATAAGACAATAAGCTTTTTATATTATTTTTATACTGTAGCGCTGAATGAAAGAAATGTATTCTAAGAGAACACGGATAGTTTTTCATATCGGAAGTTAATACGGTGAGTGAGAAGGGAAATCTTGGAAAGTAGTTGATTTAGATGATCATATCTACAAAGTGTGTTTTAAAACAAACATAGAACTCAAAAAATTATTTTGGAGCCACTCCAATGGCTCCAAAATAATTGTAAAAATTAGGAAAATTCTCAGGGAACTTCCGTCCCAACGGAATATTCTCTCTGTGGAAAATTGTCCCTCACTAAAAATGTCTGTATATTTTCCAATAACAAATACTACATGTAAACAATGAACAAATTTCTTTTGCCTTTTCCCAAGGGCTATAGGAGGTTATATAATTCCAGGATGCATAATTGTTGAACGTTTCAACTATGCTGAACAACATGTCTTTCTCAAAATTTGGATTGGATGTCTCTTGGGAAAAAGGAGCATGAAAGGGGGGGGGGGGGGCTAGCTACCGTTCAATATTTTTGGCTACTTAAAAGGGCAACATAACTTTTAATTTCCGTTTGAATGAACCTTCTCTCGATCTTCTGAGACCATTTGTTCAATATGATCACCCCTGGGAGAAAAACAACAACAAAAAAACAAGTAAATCCACATCCGTGAACTGGCAAAAATAGAAATTTCTAATTTGTTGTGTATGAGGCCTGGAACCTCAACGCTATGGTACTCTGATATGCCGAATCTGGTGGTGCGATTTTCATTAAAATCCCTTGACTATTTGGGGGCCCTTTTTACAAATCAGACAAATTTTTTCAGGTTTGTGGCTTTTGATGGGTAACATTAAACTTAGCGGAATTTTATATACTTAGAGTCAGTATAAAAAGCCAATTCTTCTGATGTACTTATTGTTGTCAAATTCCATTTCTTAGAGTTGCATTTACTATTGGGCCAGGTCACTCCTTACCTACAATTTGTTGACACGAACTGTTTGATGATTGTAGTGGGTAAACGTATATTTCAAGAATGTTACCCTTTACATTCGATTAACCTAACTCACTACCATTTTACAAGACTTAGGCTTTAGACTGTATTTGAGAGAGTGATGGTTTTTTTTTTTTTTTTTTTTTTTTTTTTTTTTTTTTTTTTTTTTTTTTTTTTTTTTTTTTAATCAATAATAGTATGCATTTTTCAAAAATAGTGGAAATAAATCGTGAGGCGATAAAACTAGCACTTTTATTAATAACATATATGTAACAAATACTTAACGGTACCATTATTTTCCCATGAAATACGGTAAACATTCACTCTAAACAAAAATTTTAATATTTACAGCATCGACGAAAAATCTTTGAGAGCGGAAGAATCTAATTTTGCCCCCCCCCCCTCCCTGGGAGAAAAATTAGATCTGGCTCTGTATGAAAGACCCTGATATTAATAATCAACGTAACTCAACTATGACTTAACGTAACGTAACTGAATGTATGTATTTGTCTTTCTGAGTCTAAATAAATTATCAAATTTAACCAATGTATTATCAGTCTGTATTATGTCTCTCTTTTTAAATATTAGTTTCTCTGAAAAAGCTTCATCGTACCCCCCTCATACACGTAATAATTTCTGTTCATTTTAAGTTTTCATTTGCTCCTTACTTTCAGCTAAAAAACAGTTTTTTTTGTATATGTAATAAGTACTTAACGGTACCGTTATTTTCCCATGAAATACGTTCAGCATTCACTCTAAACGAATTCTATAATATTTACAGCATTGATGGTGCTGTTCGGAGCGGAAAAATCTACTTTTGCTCCCTCCCCCCAAGAAGAAAATCTAGATCTGGCTCTGTATGAAAGACCCTGGCATTAATAAACACCATAATTCAATTATGACTTAACGTAACGTAACTGAATTTAAATATTTGTGTTTCTGAGTCTAAACAAATCATCAAATAAAACCAGTTTATATAATGTCTCTCTCTTTTTAAATATTAGATTCTTTGAAAAAGCTTCATTAGAGAACCATTTACATAGCTCCCAAGTATAGTTTGGTATCTTCAATCTATATTCTTCTTTTGCATACATCATGACAGTATGACGTCATTGAGTTATAACCCATTTCAAATTGCATAAACATCATATCAGCGCCTGAGGGAAATGACGTCATCCCCTTATCAAAAATGACGTTACTTTCGAAATAAATATAACGCGATTCCCCATGCAATATCAATTAGTTGAAAAAAGGTATTAACATATTTAAAGATGATAACCAGAAGTTTCGTAATTGGTGCCTCGGCCGTATGTGCTGGAATATCAGTTTTGTGGGCTGTCAGAAAATTCAAAACTTCAAGAGAAGATAGGAGCTCTATTAATAAGAAAGCCATTACTGCTCCAGCCTCTAAGGAGAACATTCAAAAGGAGCAAGATTTAAAAATTGACACTGTTACCCCGAAGCAATCAGACATTGGAAAAAATTCACAGGCTGAAAAAAATAACGATATTCACCAGAATTTACCTTACAATGCTGACAGTGTATCGTCACTTCTTCGTACAGCAAAAGTAGTCTCCAAATGGTTGGGAGAACCTCCTGCCGATGTTTCGTCAAGCGTAGAGTCAGAAGAAATTCAGTCTCATCCAAAGATGCCTGTTGATCCCATCGCTGATTTACCGGTGCTTACTGTTGTCTGTAAGTCCCTTCCAGTACCTGCAACATCTATTGCTACACCAGATGTATCGATTCTCACGCTACAAAGTCCTAACATTGAACCAGATACACAAGAAGAGAAAGAATCTGATTTCCCAGATTACTCCCCACCTGAATTCCCACTTCCTGAAATTGAACAGCAGGAAAAGCCATCAGTAAAGTTGATTTATCCCTGTAAAGAAGGGCAGTGGAGCTCTCCTGCTAATACGAAGAGTGAGCTCAAACCATTTAATGAGGATTATACCATTACTGCTCTAGCCACTAAGGACCATGTTAAAATGGAGCAAGATTTAAGACTTGACACTGTTACTCCAATGCAATTAGAAGAACTAAAAGGCATGCCCGATCTTACAGAAGATGGAATTCAGAAGAAAACTCACGGCATTATCGACGAGTTCTTGAGCAGTGGGGATCTCCAGGACGCTGTTGAATGTGTGAAAGAGCAGATGCATAAAATGACAATTGTGCCTTTTATTGAGAATGGACTCAATATCGTAATTGAGCGTAAACCATCAGCTAGAACTGAATTCGGGAAACTGCTCAGAGAGCTTTTGTCAAAGCAACTGATATCCCGTGATGGACTTATCGAGGGTTTTAGGATAATATTGGAAGAAGCATCTGATATAATTGTGGATGTTCCTCAGCTATTTGAAAATTTAGCTCAAACACTACAGCCTGTCCTGGAGCATGATGGTCAATTTTTGTATGTAGTTAAAGATATGGAACAGCTAGTATCTGCAGATATTACAACAAGGGGACGTTTGATGGCAGCGGTTTTAGCTGAGATAGCGAAGACAAAAGATAAGGAGACGGCAGCTCGTGTTTGGCATACTTCAGGTCTTACTTGGGAATCGTTTGGAGCAAAAACTAGTGATAATATAGAGCAACTTATTAGTTCGAAAAATTTGGGTTTCACCAAGGATTCACCTGGAAGCCTGCCTCAAGCATTGCATTCTGAACGAAGAGACGTGAGAAGCTCTAGAGTAAATAAGGAAGTCAGAGAAAGTGTTTTTGTAGTTTAGGGCTTGTGATCTATTTGAGAGGAACAATATTACAACGTTTACTAAGATTTAATCTACAGGATAAAATTGATAGTATATAATCTAAATTGTATGTTTACTGTGTCACCAATAAAATGTTGTTTTCTGGAATTTTCTAGTTTTCCTTGAACCACATTGTGCATATCAGGATTAAGTAAAAATTATATTATTGATAGTAAAATAATAAAATAAAGATACAATAAATAAACATATTCCTTAGAGAAGTAAAATGATCATAATCTAATATCTATAATGGGTTTATTGAATGAGGGGCATCAAATGCCATTTTTGCCCCGGGTGCTAACTGGTCTAGTTCCGTATCTGCTCTTACTGAAGCCGAATTTGTAACATTAACTAAAAAGCCGTTGGCAGATCAACCCGAAAATTATTTTTGAGCTTTACTTGAAAACTGTCTTGTGCAAAATATTAATTAGGGAAAATATTTCTCTATTTCCCTCTCTCCCCCTCTCATTTCCGTTCCCCCTTTCTTCCTTCCCCCTCTCTCTCTCTTTCTTTTTCTCTCTCTTATTCACTCTTTTTACTTATTTAGCTAACTCCTTTTGTGTATGTTCTGCCTATTTTCTACCACGGTATCTCCTACGCCGCTATGCCCAAACTCGTGGGTTGCTTGACGAAAGTTGAAAAGAATAATCTAAAATTGACAGGAATATGTCATTACCGTCACGCCCAAAGGCCTTTTCGCATTTTTTACACTTCTAAGCTAATTGCCAAAAAATGTGGTAGTTCGATACTATCACTCCTGGCAAAAAAAAACGGATTTAACGCGCATCCATGATCTTTCTTCTGGCAAAAATGCAAAATTCCGCCATTTTCTAGATAGGAGCTTCAAACCTCTCTTCAAACCTCAAAACTTTGTACTCTATTTTCCCTTACAATTAAGGACGCCAGCCTCTGCCACTTATTCACGTTATGATATAGGCCGCTATAAGATTGATTTCTTCTGGGTCGTTTACGCGTATTTCTAGAATACGATTTAAGGTTTTATCCCAGGTCCATCTTTTGTGTGCCATCTTCTCTCGATAAATTCCCCAAATATGGCTGATGGTCTTTCTTTAGAGCCTTTATTAGCTTATTATTTCTGGCTTCGTCTAACTCTATTCTGTTGCAATTCCCCCATGAGGTCTTCTTTGCCTACCTTATTCTTTTTTTTTAAGGAATTTTAGTTCTTCCGGGTGTGCATTTCAATTTTGAGGATCATTTTTTGAATGGCTAAACTTAATAGTCTTTGTTTTTCAGCTTTCGTTTTGACCTTGCTCCAAACTCCACCAGTTGTTTGCCTGCTCTTCTTCCTCCAAGGGTGTTAGAGGGGTTGCTTGTTTGAAAGGCTAACTTTCTATGAATCATTCTACCGCCTTATTCTGGTCCCTCACTGTCTTTTCATAAACTGATGGCAGATTTACAAGTTCCTTGGCCTTTACTTGTTTGGCCTTCAGCACCGGTTCTACCACGGAAGGTTCTCCCCAGTCAGGCAATCCAGGAGCTCAAGACTTACCATTTGTATTTATGCTCTCCCTTATGTATGGTGTTCATTTCCACCACATGACAAAAATGTAGAAATTCTTTCTTTTTTCAATATTCCCCCAGTTCCTATACCTTCACCGATAGTGCTCTTTTATCCTATGGCACATATACCGAACAAAACACTACATGTTCACGACTAATACAATTTTTCATTACTATAGCTCCTACATCTCTAAAACAGTCAATGGATAATTTTCAAGGATTGAAATTTTTTTAATAATAAATAAACGCTCTAGGAGTGGTGCTTACCTCGCAGTGGATATGGAGCTCAGCTCCTCTTATCTTCACAAACTAAAGTTCACGAGGCTGTTTTTTTCTTTGTATTAACTTACAGGCTTGTGAAGAAGGCCAAGTCTTATCAGTTTTGCTGTTGTTAAGCTCTGAAATGGGTTAGGTATAAATTTCACCTTCATGTGTTAGGAGAATTACTATTACCGCTAGGAAAATCGTTGCGGCACTAAGCCACTTCATGCCAACATAGTTGCACAACCTCCTCCCCCATCCCAATCTGTTCAAAGCTTCACTTTAACCCCTCGCATGAAGTTCCAATTTCCTTTAAATCCTTTCTTGTGACCTGTGACCTGTAATATATCATCCTTGATCCGTAAAAAGTAGCCTAGCAATTTTAACTTTCCATTCATTATAGATAAAAGAAAATGGGATCGACACATGTTTTTTGTATAGCTCATTGTTTGATATACTCATTGTTTTTTGTATAGCTCATTGATTGTTTGATATGTATAGCTCATTGTTAGATGAACACCTAAAGCTGTCTTTTGATAGTTCCTCTTGAAAATATTTACCTAATCTTCCTCAGCCTTCCAAAGTGCCCAGGTTGCAGACCCACTTACTTGACCTTTAGGGGGGAACACCCCCTAAAGGTCCTGAGAAAGGACTTTTGTCGGGTGAAGCCCGACAAAAGTCGCTATCTTTCGGTGCAAAGTGAAGCTTCTGGAAGGGATTTCGTCGGGCGAAGCTCGACGAAACTTACTATTCATGTGCGCGAAGTCGAAGAAACCTATTGACCCCCTAAGAAACGACTAGTCGAGCGGAGCCCTAAAAATCTTGGTATTTTGTCGGTCCAATGTAATGTCATAAAAGACTTTCGTCGGACGAAGAACAACAAAATTTACTGCTTCATTTGCGCAAAGTCGACAGAAATCAGTTGCCCCCTAGAAAACGACTTGTTACCTCGAAATTAATTCAAACCAAGCCAGTTTTTCAAGAATGAGAATACAGGAATCAAGTTTCTCAGTTATCTAGGAATTGGAATTTGAATTAGTGCAATTCTGCATTTGAACCTAAAAGGACGCTTGGAGCACTATTTTATTTGTTTAGATCATCAGTACATGAAAATGTTTGCAGAAAAAGGAAAAGATCCAGAACTAGAATAAAGCTTGTGTGTGAAGTTTGTTAAAAGAAAGAAAGATAAAAGGTATTACGAATTTGACTCTGATTATCGAGCTTTTCACATTCTAAAGCATCATAGTGAGGAAATGAAAAACGGAACCGAAGCGAAGATCAAAAAATCTATTTGATATTCCAAAATAGTTATGGCCAGGAAGCTTAAAGAAAACTGTAGAAGGCCCTGTCACGAGCGAACTTCATGTCGAACAGCAAGATAGCTTAGTGCAATTTAAGTCAACAGAAAGCTTAGTCTGTCTTCAGTGGTTCCTCTTGTTTTAGTGCTTCGCAGTCGCAGCCACCTTGCGTCTCGTATTCTGACGCTAAAGATGTATATCACGAAAGTTCAGCAGATGTCCTAGTTGTAAGTACATGATTTGATAGGATAGACTCCCAAAGTTTTGGATAGATTTAATTATAAAATCTATCCTTGATTTTTAATTATATATGAAATAAAGATGAGTTATCCCGAAGGGCGATGAACATGTCCTTTTAATCTGCAAACTTCTTGTATTTTTAACTAATTTAATTTTGTTTTTGTGCGTTAGAGGACAGTCCTGGTAAGTGGTCTTTCCTACAGGATTGGAGTATTGGAGCCGCTTGAGTTCTAGAGATATTAAATTATACTTCAATGTATATATATATATATATATATATATATATATATATATATATATATATATATATATATATATATATATATATATATATTTATATATACAAAATAGCGGTATTACTATGCAGTGAATCTCTACACGTTTGAGTTTGCTCTCTACTTTTGGGGTTCTTACGCTCTTTTCTTTCGAGGTATGCTTTAAAATGGAACTGAACTGAACTAAGGTGTCTGTAAGTGGTATTATTTGTTTTATAGAGAGAGATAAATCATTGCCAAGCTTAATTAATAAGGAGAAACTAATGAAATATATAGAGTCAGAAAAAGAAAGGGAAAGAGGGCGTTGCATTATATATATATATATATATATATATATATATATATATATATATATATATATATATATATATATATATATATATATATATATATATAAATGCTGCTAGATGTTACCACCCCTCTAGGTAAACAAGGGTTGGCATTTCGTAGGAGGAATCATGGCGGGAAATCCACGTTGAGCACAATTGAATGAAAAACCAGATGAAGTCGAATGTCACCGGCCGTCTGTCGGGTAATAGCCAAAATAAATTATTTGCGATTTTTTGAACAGAGCTAATTTAAAAATCGTAGCAGAAGTTAATGAAGCTGACTTCTTTGGCATCTTCGAAGACGAAACATCTCCTGCCAGCCATAAAGAGTGTTTAGCTGTAGGTGTACGGTACATTGATAGAGAGGGAGCCGCTAAAAGCGTTTACTCGTCATTGTAGATTCTGAGTCAAGGAAAGGAGCCGATATAGCAGACGAAAATCTACAAGTTTTCCGAAAGGCTCGTATCAATCTAGAAAAACTTGCATTTCAGTGCTACGATTTTGCAAGTAATGTGTGGGCGCGTCGATGGAACACAAGCTCTCATTTCCAAGAAGTTAAGAAGAAACATTCAATACCTCAGATGCCTAGCCCACAGACGGAACATTGTCGTTCTTTTTGCAGGGATTTGCAAAAGCACTGGAAGTATCATTGAGCTTGCCGAGTTGTTCGCTCTAGCGAATTAGAACAGACGAGGGTTGCCTTTAGTTTACACTGCATTCACTTTTCCAAAAACTATTGCAGTGACATTAGCCGAAGGTGAACGAATATTTGGCCAGATGAAAATCGTTAAGAACAGATTGAGGTTAAGTATGGGAAACGATCGACTTGACCATCTCATGCTCATGATGTCAGAAAAAGACCTGCTGCAAAAATTGGCCTCAACCTACTTATAGAAAAGTGGAAAGTTGAAAAGCCGCGCAGCCTTGAAGTTTAGCTTATTTTCTTTGTCTTGATTTTGCTTTTATATCCGAGTTTTTCTCTACATTATATGACAATATTCTGCAACTAATAAACACTATTTTAACACCTCAAAAACGAAATAACAAATATCGGTTGTCGTCGGCACCTACCTGAGTTCGTCGGCATATTTGGGACCCCTCGCCCCCAAGGTAAAAAGCTAGTGAAGCCCCTGCTGACGAGTGTGTCAAAGTACTTCGCAAAGAGTAAAAATTATATAAATGTACACAAATTCTAATTCAATGTGTAAGCTTTTAATTCGATGAAAATTCTCCTTCTGTGGAAGAATGTGCTTTGAAGTAGAAGATCTGGACACCCACTGTTTGTTTTGAAACTGTACGTGTCATGCCTTGTTACAGCCTTCATGTTTCGGGCCTTCAGTGTTTCTATAATTATTGGTTTGCAAACAGTAAAACAGTATCGGAGTTTATTCCATTGAGTCATTATTGAATGCTCTTTAAGTTTAAATTTCTGTTAATTTCGAAATTCAGCGCTCAGGGACAGTATAATTTTTTTGACCCCCCCCGCCACTCTCTTAAAAATGCTCAGAGATTTAAGAAAACATTTATCCATATGGCGACCCATCAGTGTTGCGCCCAGGTGAAAGTTTACCTCCCTGCCCCCTATCTACGTCACTGATCACTGCCCTCCTAAGTCTTGTCTCTTTTTAATCGGTTACCCCATTTTAAAAAGGCTAGGAGTGAATATCATGAGATACAGCCTGAACTTTCAAAGCCGCTTGTCAGTTATTAGATAATAAAATAACCTTATCCCCTTACGAGGACACCGTGTGTGCAGACTTGGAGCTTGTCCGAAAAGACACTGTTAGCAAAATTCCAGCAAAATATCTAACGTTGCTGTACGAAAGCTAATGTGGAGAATGTGCTGCTTCTTCTGCGAACAATCAAACAGTTCGTATGAACAAACTGTAAGTAAGGAGCGACCCGGCTCAATAGTAACCGAAACTCTAAAAGACGGGATTTTTAAACCAATAGATACATCAAAAGAATGAGATTTTTTATGCTGATTTCTAATATATAAGTTTCATCAAGTTTACTCCTACCCATCAAAAGTTGCGCGAGTTACCTGAGAAAATTTGCCTGATTTTCTAAAAAAGGAAGAAACACCCCCTAACAGATATAGAACCTTAATGAAAATCACACCATCAGATTCAGCGTGTCAGAGAACCCTACTGTAGAGGTTTCAACCTCCTATCTGCAAAAATGTGGAATTTTGTATTTTTTGCCAGAAGAAAGATCACGGATGCGTATTTATTATTTTTTTTCAGGGGTGATAGTATCGACCCAGTGGTCCTAGAATATCGCGGGAGGGCTCATTTGAACGGAAATTAAAAGTTCTAGTGCCTTTTTTCAAGTGACCGAAAAAAATTGAGTGCAACTAGGCCCCCTCCCACGCTCATTTTTCCCAAAGTCACCCGATCAAAATTTTGAGACAGCCATTTTGTTCAGCATGGTCGAAAATATAATAACTATGTCTTTTAGGATGACTTAATCCCCCACAGTCCCCGGGGGAAGGGCTGAAATTTATGAACTTTACCCAATGTTTACAGATAGTATTGGTTATTGGGAAGTATACAGACTTTTCCAGGAGGGATTTTTTCTGGTAGGGGGGGGGGGGTCGGGGCTTACGTGGGATAACCTTTCCATGGAGGAAGTTTTCATGGGGAAGGGACATTGCTATGAAGGGGGCGCCGAATTTCCCAGCATTATTTAAAAGAAACGATCAGAAATCAAATAAAAAAAAACAAGTTTTTCAACTGAAAGTAAGGAGCAACATCAGAACTGAAAATGAACAGAAATTATTAGGTATATGATCTGGGTTCGCCCCCTAGTCAGTACATCGCTCTTTACGCCAAAGATTTTTTAGTACTTTCATAAGAGCTATTTATTCTAATTAACTGCCTTTGAACAAAATTCGGAACAAAATTCGAACTTTAGCGTAAAGAGCGAGGTATTGACTAGGGGGCGAACCCTCTAATATACGTATTATAAATATATGAATATAGAAGTTCCTTACGTAAGTTACGTATATTTATTACTAATAAAAACGTTCGAAAATAAAATTAATATGTAAATTTTGTTTTAATTATTCATGTACGGTGAGCCAAAATCAAAACCTGCATTAATTCAAAAACGTTCAAAAATTAAATAAAAAAACAAGTTTTTTTAACTGAAAATAAGGAGCGACATTAAAACTTAAAACGAACAGAAATTATTCCGTATATGAAAGAGGCTGTCCCCTCCTCAACGCCTCGCTCTTTACGCTAAAGTTAGACTCTTTCTCACAACTCTATTTTTTTTAAACAATAAAAAAGTTTAGCGTAAAGAGCGAGCCGTTGAGGAGGGGACAGCCCCTTTCATATACGAATAATTTCTGTTCGTTTAAATGTCGCTCCTTACTTTCAGTTAAAAAAACTTGTTTTTTTTATTTAATTGCAAACATAGGGATTAGCATATTTGAATCAGCGTTTAAATGAATATCAAGTGGTATTTTGACATAGCAAAATAATAAATAAACTGTACTTTTATCACTTGACTGTGTCCCAGCTCCTTCTTAATTCCTGGAAGTATGCACACGTTTGCTGATATTTCTTTTTTTTTTCAAGTTGGTATTATTTGGCATTATGAGCCAACTGTTGTTTAGAAAAAATTACTAATTACTTGAAAATCACTGAACTTTTGTCTATTTTTTCTGGATATATACTTTTGTCTATTTATTTCTTCTGGATATATACAGGCGTTAGAGATGGGGGGGGGGGAGGAAAACATAGATAGACTGAAAGTTGCTCTTATACAATGAACGCAAGTTTTCCGTATTTAATGAATTTCAGGAGAGGTCGTGTTTAGTTCAGGAGAGGTCGTAAACATGACTCTTAATGAGTGAGGAAAAGAAACTATTATTTCCTTTGCCAAATTGTTTCTTTTCGTTTCTATACTTACAAATATGGTTCTTTCACTCTTTTTAGCTCTTTAGATTTTTAATTAAAAGCATCAATTACGATTTGGGACATGATGTGATTGAGGATTCTGAGATATTTTCCTGTAATATTTTAACAGATAAACAAACTATTAGTCATAAGTTTATCAAATAATTACATTTCTTCTAAAAATGCAGCAGAAAATCCTACGCTTTCACAGAAATTTTGATAGCTGAATTCGTTGGATTAATTGAAAAATCCAACAATTTATTCAGGATAAAAAAAAACGCGGAGCTGTCGGATACACATGGGGCATGATGTGATTGAGGATTCTGGGATACTTTCCTGTAGTATTTTAACAGATAAACAAACTATTGGCCACAAGTTTATCAAATAATTACATTTATTCTAAAAATGCAGCAGAAAATCCTACGCTTTCACAGAAATTTTGATAGCTGAATTCGTTGGATTAATTGAAAAATCCAACAACTTATTCAGGATAAAAAAAACGCGGAGCTGTCGGATACACTTTTGGATTTGTTACGAATTTAGTAGTTTTTCTAGTCATAAAGGTTTGATTTTTTTTTTTCATTTTTAGATTTGCGCAATGTTCGTCAATTTGTTGTTTTTGGGTCATGCTTTAACAACGATGCTGGTTTATGTTTGGTCAAGACGGAATCCATTCGTGAGGATGAACTTTTTCGGACTTCTCCCATTCTCAGCTCCCTATTTGCCATGGGTTCTTGTTGGGTTTTCTTTACTACTTGGAAACAGTGTAATGGTAGATTTAATTGGAATAGCCGTTGGACATGTTTATTTCTTTCTTGAAGACGTTTTTCCAAATCAACCTGGAGGCATGCGACTTTTGAAAACACCGAGGATTTTGAAAGTACTCTTTGATACCCCTGAGGAACAAACTGTTGAAATTTCCCCGGAAGATAGACCTGGAGGATTTGAATGGGGTGGTGACAGATAATAAGAAAATGTTTATAAATGTTTGAATATATTTTGATAATGGGCCGTTGAAGTTGTTTTACACGTTGTGAGAAAGAACAAGACTACAGTAAATAAAGATTGATTCTTATAAAATGTCCTTCCTCGTGACTTTGAAGTTGGCAATGATGTTGCTTTACTAAAAAAAAATTCATGTGTCCTATCTGAAATGTTTTAATAGCTTTATTAGTTAATTGAAGTAAATAGGCATCAAAGTTTTTGTTAAATCGATAAGCCTTAGTCATGTGGATTAGTTGCTTAAAATTAATTGTTCAATTTGTTAATTACTTTTTTCAAAAAGACTGGGAATTTAATTTAGATTTGCTAGTAAATTATGTCACGAAGGTGTATAACATTAAAAGAAATATTTTGGTTGAGTTTCTTTTTATTTAAGAATTGTCATGCTTTATCCAGGTCGTCCACTGAATGTCTTTTTTTACGCCTTTTTTTTCAAATGAGTCATATTGGGTTTTAGTCATACTGTGTTATTTGTTCTTCAGGTTGTCATGGCAGCAGCGCATAATTAACAAGTAAGATTTACATCTTTTTGAGAAGTCTTCATCTTCTGATCCAATTTTCCTCTTCCTCTTTAAGTTCCTTAATTTGGTTCCGTTTGTGTTTTCAGTTTCTATTTTATCTAACTTATTAGCGCCAATTGTTTTGTCACGACGGTTGCTTTTTAACATGGTTATTAGGAAGGATCAGAAAAACAAAATTACTACTAGATAATGAGGAAAAGTAATTTTGGAAAAACGAAATTCTTTTTTCGGGTTAAAAAACCCGAAAAAAAGCAAATGCCCATAAAATACCCATACCAGTAGCGCATTATTTTTGTTTTTCAAAAGACAAACCTTTACAAATTATTTTCTTCCCGTATTATTTAATGCTGCCAAATTTCCAATTAAGTACTATAATGTTCCGGTTTCTGGAATAATATTTTGGTTTTTCCAGTAATATGACCTTCACTGCACAGAGAGTTTTTGGAACAATAGAATTATATTTTAAATTTGACATGCTCATTTCTTATAGACAAATAATATAAATATATGTTTCATTAATAGTCACTCGTTCTAAAATTGTTGCAGCACTAGTCGCTATCAGGGCCTTCATGACTATTATTTAAAAAAAAGAATCCAAAAAAGATAAATTAAGTCATATACTAATTAAACTGAAAACAAAAAACATTACTGTCAGTGAAATGACGAAATCTGAAACAAACAGAAATGAAAATGAACAGAAGTTAAAATGAATAATCGAGTCAAGTTGAAAAGAACAGCACCCCCTTAAATCCTCTGAATGTCAGAGCGTCATTTATGCTTTAATGAAAATTTCACCTTTCTCTTTCTCAATAATATGTCCTCTTAGCCCCGGCTACGGTTTTTTAAAGTTTCAAGTCAAATCAAAAAAAGTTTTTTTTGACCATTTTCATGCCCCACGTGTTGGGGGCACGAGCCTAGAATAAAGTAAGAGCTTTGGCCATTTCTGGGACCGTATTTTTTCGGAGTGCCCATGTTCTCCAACTAAAATTACTCTTGACAATTAGGGTTCTTATGAACCAGGGACTTAAAAGGTGTATTGGATTAACGACGCTTCTTGACTACTAAGGCCCTGTGGCACTATGTTCGCACAGATGGGTTCGAACTCTGGGTTCTGTATCACTGAGCTGAGATCAAGCCCACTGCGCCACCACAGGACAGGCCCAGGAAATTAGGCTTTAGATTCCACGCCTTTCGAAAACAGTTTCTCGTTCCTTCGCCTGGCCCATTTTTGAGGAAACCAATATTTTTTCTTCTGTATTTCGGCCCCCTTTGCCCAACAACTTAAGAATATAAATGACAAGCATGTTGAACAAAGTTTTATGGACCAATTTTGGGGGATCTGTGCCACCATTTTTGGTACATTTTGGCCTCTTGGTTGGCGGCCTTAAGACTGTAAGTTTCAAGCAGTTCTGGCGATTTACAGCCCATTTCCGAGGCCCCTTACAATCTCCCTTTTCTTTCAAAAATGCCTTGTTCTCTTGCCCCAGATTATCCCTGAATGTTTCAATACTATCGGAAAGCCAAGGTCAAACGTAACCCCTCCCCCTTTTTTTTACTGTAAAACCTTATTTGCAAAAAATTGGGAATTTAAATCATTTACAACCTTACCCCAGGACTTAGATCGTGATTCACCCCTGTTCTACTCACAACATGTCTCTCTTTCTGATTGCGGTTTAAAATAATGATTTGCCAAAATAAATATCATCATATTTTTATTTTTTCAAAAAAATTACAAAATCATTACACGAAAGCTTCCTTTATTTTCCCCTACAACTGCAACATTCATAGTACAATAAATTGGCTCGTAAAAAAGAACAATCAGTTTCTGAATAATGAGAATTTGCTATTATGATACGATAACTTTCTTCTTTGCTAAATTAAAAGTATTTCTCAAAAAGCCAAATCCAAAAAAGGGGAGGTAAAAAAATGAGGATTGAAACCTCCCTCAAATGTGGAAAAAATGAACCTGGCTGAAAAGCAACCCTTAAAGGTAAATTTTTCAACTTCTTGATTCTCTCCCCTGTGCAAATTCCTGGTTTCGGCTGTTTAAAATACAAATAGGATAATTAGTAGTTTTACATAATGAAAGAAGTAGCAAGGAAGGAATAACCCAATGCAAGTCCAATTACATTTTATTATTTATTAAGCTTCTCCTTTTCGATAAATTCTTAGATATTCCCCTGGATCATGTAAACTTCGCTAATATAACTACCAAAGTAATTTAGAATTATTCCCTTTTTCTGCTTCTACATTTGAAATAGTTTGTTTCAAAAATAAATAAAGCGTGCGATAATATTTAGCGTAAGAAAATAATAATTTCAAAATAAGGTATTTATATATGAATTATAAAATTTCAATACCAAGGGCCTTAATACGAACAGCAACAACTTCACATGAAATAATTATTACATTATTCTGTTCCTTGTCATCAGCTTGAAAAAATTCTAAAAACAACAAACTATTCAATAACCCAAATTCAAAGACTAAAATCTCTTAACGAAGATACCAAACTGAAGCAAAGCTCCCCAAGTACGTTAAAGAATCTAATCAAATAGTGCGATGCAGATTTCGAAGGATTACTTGCCACATATTTTCTCAGCTAAAAGGATTGATCTGGTTAATTCTAGAGAATAGCGGACTAGATAGATCTATCTAGATAGTCGGACTGGATAGTTCACATAACGTGGCTTATCCTCCTGAAAGGGATTAACCGAGGGTTCATCCATATAAACAATATTTTGAGATCAGAAAGGAATCCGGTCAGGCACGTAGAAAACGTGCTGTTTCTACGGAAATGCCCCTTGAAAACTAAGCAGTAAGCATTAATTGCTCAACTAATGCGGTTAAAAAAGTTTGGAAGAAGATAACTCCGGGAGCCAAGATTAGAATATTGTATGTTACAGTGATGACAGTAGCCAAGTATGGTTCTGAAGCGTCGTTCTATCCCTCTTTCTAGGGCTAGGAGAGGAAAGGTTGAGATGGCTAGGAAACGTTCTGCGGATGATAGATTGCCAACAATGGTCCTTTTTGGCTAACCATTTGGGGCCAAACGAAGAGCAGGTCGTCCCCGAATGGGATGGGAGAAGATTGTATGCAAGGATTTTTAGCGAAATTGGAACTTCTTGGGAAGGTGTGAAGAGGAACTTTGAATAGATTGGGATGGAGGGGGAACGTCTGTAGCCGTGTTTGCCCTCAGGTGGTTTGGTGCTGCAGTGAGCTGTTAGTAGTAGTAGTAATGCATTCTAATAACTTAATTGAATAGATTGGGGTGGAGGAGGAACGTCTGTAGCCGTGTTTGCCCTCAGGTGGTTTGGTGCTGCAGTGAGCTATTAGTAGTAGTAGTAATGCATTCTAATAACTTAATTGCCACAAAAAGACTTCCCAGAACTCTTTCCTTTATTCATTTTTCAATATTCCTTGATTTTCCAGTATTTCATTTTTAACCATCTAATTATTTTTTTAAAATCCTGTTTAAATTTCCACCGAGAATTTCATTTCTAGGTTAAACAAATAGCCTACTTTGTAGTTGTTATCCAATTTTTATTTTTGGATAACAACTATTAAAAAACCCAGATCCTGAAGGATAACAACTATTACAGTAAACCCAAATCCTGAAGTGCTTCGAAAGTTTCCAGCACACAGAGATGAGGAACCACCCCCACCACCCTTAAGGTCAGAAGTAGAAGCCGCACTCAAATCCCTCAAGTCAAATAAGGCACCCGGAATAGACGGTATACAGGCAGAACTGCTGAAAGTGGAATCTGATATCGTCGTTGATCTGTACCACAAAATAGTAACAGCTGTATGGGAAATAAAATACTTCCCCGAGTCTTGGTCGAAATCTGTCATAGTGCCCCTGCACAAGAAAGGATCTAAAAGTAACTGCGAAAACTACAGACCCATATCGCTTACTTGCCAACCAGCTAAAATCCTTACGAAAGTTCTCCTTGATCGGATCAGAAACCTGACAAGACACGTAATCCCTGAATATCAAGCTGGCTTCCGTCAAAACCGATCCACCATAGACCAAATTTTTGTGATCAGACAGATTATGGAAAGATACCTGGAATTCGGGAAAGAGCTATACCAGCTGTTTATCGATTTCAAACAAGCTTTCGATCTAATTTGGCGAGATGGCCTATGGCACATCCTGGCACACTACGGTATTCCCACTGACATTATTGACATTATCAAGAGCATGTACGAGAAGTCGAGAAGCATGGTGCAGACCAGCGAAGGCTTTACTGAAGAATTCTCAACCTCTTCAGGAGTGCTCCAAGGATGCCTACTCTCCCCCACTCTGTTCTGCCTATTCCTGAATGCTGTACTGGCACTGGTGCCCAATGACACGGGAGCACTCATGAGTGGACACCTCTTTGACATGCTTGCATACGCCGATGACATTAATCGCCTAAACGAACAACTAGAGGAACTACAATCAAGCGCTAACGATATTGATCATGCAGCTAGTTCCTTTGGGATGAAAATCAATGCTAACAAGACAAAAGCCATGAAGGTAACGCGGCATACAGATACAGGCCTTCAACCCAGCAAAATTATGATCCAGGGGGAAGAGATCGAGTGGGTTGACCATTTCGTTTACCTAGGAAGTGAGCTGACGTCCACAAACGACTCCTCAAAAGACATTAAACGACGCCTCGCCCTCGCCTCAGCATGCTTCAAGTCATTGCGATCGATCTGGAAAAACAAACATCTGTCGCTGAAACTAAAAACACGCCTTTTTCGAGCTCTTGTGGTTCAAGTAGCAACGTACGGAGCAGAGACATGGACCTTGAAAGCAGAAGACAAATGCCGGTTGGCGGCCTTTGAAACAAAATCCCTCAGGAAGCTTGCTGGCATCACCTACCTTGACCGAATATCAAACGAACGGCTATTGTCTTCGCTCAACTATTCCCAGACCATCATGCAGACCATCCAGCTTCAACAGCTTCGATGGTTAGGCCACGTTCAGCGGATGTCCCCAGCCCAACTTCCAAAAATTGCGTTTGAAGGAAGGATTGATGCCTCCCGCCCAAAAGGACGACCTCCCAAGCGCTGGAGGGGAAACTTTCCCAGCCATCCCCTGTCGGTACTCCTTCGGACTGCAGCGAACAGGGAATCGTATAAGAAGTTCTACCATAGTTCGGTCAGAGGAGAAGCCCCGAGTCGGCCAATCCGGCCGGATGGGAGTTAAATGAAATGAATACATAAAGAAATAATGTTGGCTTTCCTTAGTTTTCGAGGGACTGGTATCTGAAGCGTCCCCCTTCTCTGAGAATCTAGTAACCAACTCAAATGCAATGACCTATATTCTATTTTGGGAAGGGTATTGCTTTGTTCTCAAGCTCTTTACCATACCTCTGTTTGCAATTTTTTGGTTTTCCAAAAACCGCCGAGATTAGATAGATATTATTCACATACGTTTAAAACAGCAGCTAAAAATGAGTCTTCCGAAAGTGCTTAAAGTCTAGCCGGTATCAAGAAGATAAATTAGAAAACGCCTTAATAAAAGGAACAATTATTTTCTTTCCGAGAAGACAAAAGGTCACAAGATTTCATCGAGGCCTGTAAGAAAAATAACGTTTTAGTTTCAGTCCAAAATTGCTAATGCCTCTTTCTATTATAGAACTTAGCATGACTACTGTGTTAATTTCCGTGAGTTTGAAGATGTTTTTGCTATGCTAATACAAGCTTAGCTTCTGAAGTAATGTTTCTATTGTGTGTTCCGCATATTAAATAAATAAATAATATAATCGTCAAAAAATCCTCTCGTTTGACATCTTTAGTCACGGCAGTAAGCGAGGCATTTAAGCAATCGGATTTGGGAAAAGAGTGTTTAGTGGAATACAGGCTCCTGGCCCCGAAACATAGCCTATGCGCACTAATGTTATCTACTGTTCAATGAGAAAATACACGTCTTGATCCTATTGGCTGAGAAATGGCAAGGGTCAGTTTTCATCTTTCAAGACATGGGGTACGATCTCGTTTTATCTTGCATATCATGTCTATTCAGTTTATCTTCCTGTAATTATATTATGCCTTGATTTCCATAATGCCTTCTTTGAGTTCAAGCAACTATTTTCACACAACTACTCACCTAATCAACAACATCCCTTAGACAAATCCTACTTGAATTTTTCTTACGATTAAACTAATTTTTTTTTATGGTTTGTCCGTAGTTGATAGTTAACACAGTTTCTGACAAACAGAGCTTAACTAACGAATAACTTCACCTAATCCACTAAATCACAACAAGTATAAATGCAGCACATACTATCATTGCACTCATAGCTTAAACAATACTTCTCAAAAATCTGGCAAATAACTCATGGGGGCCCATCACAGTGCTTATATTTGTTAGATAATAGACATTTGGGATGAGTTTTTTAAGATGGGCTGATGCTTGTACTGGACTATATATTTCTAAAAAAGAAGTAAGTTTTTTCGTCAGCACTGACATAACTGAAGAATTTTAGTCTTTCTTTTACATTATGTCTGATTAAGAATATAAGAGGTTCTAGAGCAGGAGTTCCAAAGATTGCTTGTTGTAATTCAAAATGCGTTATGTTAAAATGCAGAAATCATACAGAAAAGCGGCAGAACAAAAACCACATTTTTCGGACTTTGACCGTTAAAGATAAATTTTTACATTTTTGCCTTTTATTAATGACCAGCTGTTTTTACTAAATTGCCATAGACGAACATCAGGGGAAAAATTTGCTCTTTAAAAGATCAAGTATGACATTGCGCGTCATGAATTTAACAAAAAGACGCAATTTAAGAAATCTCAAAGCTGACAGCAATAGACTTTAATGTAGATTGATACTGCATGACATCACAGAGTATTTAACAGCCCAAGATCCTCAGAAATAAGACTACATGACACAGCCTCTTTCGCCTAAGGTATATCTACAAAGTAAAAGTTATCTTGAGTCATTTCATTATATTCAGACGGCTAGACATACAAATATACCTGAAAGATAAAGATTGATAGTGTGATGAACAAAACTACCCACTTCGAAGCAACCTTTATTCGGCAGTTTATCAAATATTACACATATAAGGTATATTACACACGAAATTTGGGCGAGAAGGGTGTATAGTGCGAGAATAAACCATACATAATTCACCACCAATCCCTGAAGATTGTGGCCCTCTAATCTGCCCACCTCTTAACTGCACCGAAAATTTCAGCTTAACACTATCTCAAATTCAACTCGTGGGCACGGTCATGTTTGTCTGTATACTTTTAATCCTGTGCTTACGTGTTTATTTATTTTTTATTATATGGTAAACACCAAGGAATGATCTTGACTTGATTCTTTAACAGGAGTACCATACCTCAATTAGTAACTATCTATGTTACTAACCAGATAAGTTGTACCGTAAACGGTTGTGGAATATTTCCACATCAAAAAGCTCATTTTCAAAAACTATGGTATCTTGGAAACGCACTTTTCAGGTTTAATAAGGCATTTGAGAAGTCAATCTACCTCTTCTATCATTAGAAAAGCCACATCTTACAAAAAATGACTTAGAATTCCTAACAAAACGTATCTTAATTAGACCAGAGAAGTTCTTTCTGGTTAGGACCCAACACTGTTAAAGCATACCCTACGACTAAAGAAAACTGAAATGAGAATGGCAACGTAGACGCTAACGGAATTGGCGATTCGAGGAGGGTCTTTACCGAATAGGAAAGACCGAGTTGCCAGAATTATGGGATCGCTGCAGAGACTTTTAGACACCTGAGAAGATTATCCAACCAGGACCAGTTTTACAAGACGTTTATTAGTTTTGATGTTATCTTGGAGAATACTACTAAAGTTTGCCAGCTGATTAAGATTATGGTTAGTGCGGAATGACTTTTTCATTGTTCATTCTTCATTGTTCTCTTCAAACCAAGTTTTGTCATGGGGTTTGAAGGTTCCAAGCGACTTGTAAGAATTTTGGACTTTAAAGGAAAAGATTGAGAAGCATTGCTTACAAAAATTCATTATAAACATGGGGCACACTAAACATGTCTACAGGCAAAACGAAGCCTCTAATGCGAAACACAAATAGCTAAAAATTTGACTACGTTTAATCACTTGTCAAGTGCTGGGCGTGTTTTTCTCTTTCTGATTTTGCTGATTAGGATGACATAAAACTGCCACCTTTCCTGGATGCCAATTGAATCGATAAAATAATTCCTAATGACCACAGTAACTAGATGGCGACTGTTGCTAACAGAACTGTTATATCGTCTGGTTTTCCACCTAAAATATGAAAAAGTCTAACTAAAGAGT
Organism: Artemia sinica; assembly: GCA_027921565.1. Taxonomy (NCBI): domain Eukaryota; kingdom Metazoa; phylum Arthropoda; class Branchiopoda; order Anostraca; family Artemiidae; genus Artemia; species Artemia sinica. The sequence goes on from CM051265.1 coordinate 60,061,152, forward strand.
AACTTAACATGGAAGAAATTGAAGTTTTTATAATAATAAATTCAAAAGTTTGGACTTTCTTTCTCTTCCGTCAAACCTATATACAGCAAGTTACGTCAATAGGATGGAGACTGGACAAATACAAATCCTTTAATTTTATCTATTTCATCCATCTTTTTTCCAGACAACACTCGAAAAAATTAATTTTTTGGATATAGTTCTTGTAAATTTTCAGGTATCATCTAATTCACATTTTGGATTGAAACCAAAAGATAGTTAAATGGAAAATGATTGGGAAACTTTACTGAGAAATTTGCAGTGCTGCGTTTTCAGAAGAAAAATACAAACAAATTTTCTCATTCGCCCTCTTTTTTTTCTAAGGATAAAAAGAGAGGCTATATTACTAATAGTGACTAACAATTCTTTGTTTATAAAACAATTAATTGATAGCTCTTTTATGAGCCTTGATGTCATATTACTATTATTTAACTGATTATTATAATACTTTTTTTTAACAAAATTTAACGCTATTTTTTAATGAAATACCCAAGTGCATGATTGTTGATGTGTCAATAAAGGAAGCAGTTCTATTTTTTTCTTGTTTTCTCTGTTAATATTATTTTTTTCCTTTGCCAAATCTCGACAAATTCCTTTCTGATATCAGAAGTATGATTACAACGCCAGACTTATGTTGCTCATCACAGTCTTCGGAGTTGAATAAACTGGCTGTGGATCCCTTTCAAGAACGATTTGCGCCACAGGAAGGAGATTCATTGCAATTTCAAAGAAATAACTTAAAAGAAAAGTTTGTGAAATCGCACAAACTGTAATTGGGTATGATGACTATGATTGACACTCGTCAATCATAGCACAACGTCATCATCCTATAAGTAAAGTAATCGGATTAACGATGCACGATGACGACTGGGTTGCTACAACCCAGTACTGTGGGTTGCTAACCCAATAGATTGCTACTGGGTTCGATCTCTAGGTACCGTATTACCAAGCTAAGCTAAAACTCACTGCGCCACCACAGGACTCATCATCTTATCTTGTATAGTTCGAAGGCTTTTCAATGTTTTTCCGCTCTTCCCCATGAGATTCAAAAAAAGAAATAAAAGAAAAAGCCAAGATTGAAATTATAATATTTAACATTTCTATGCTCCCTTTTTCCCAACATTTCCATCCATAAACTGTTCATAGAACTGGCTTAGAAACCCAATTATAAATAAAAATAACATAGTAAGCTTTTGACTGGGGGAGACAAAGAGATCAAAAATTGAACATATAAAATAGTTGATTGCGATGCTAATAACAACGTAGCAAAAACTAAGAAGGATATTTTGGGCTATAAAAACCCAAGATTAGACTGATAATATTTAGCATTTCTTATTTCCCTTTTCCCAAAAAACTTTCACCCCCAGACTATTCTTAGAACCGATTTAGAAACCCAATTATAAGTAAAACAAATAACTCACAAATATTTTGCTTGAGGGAAAGAAAGAGAGCAAAAATTTCAACACTTAACATAATGGATTGCAACGTCAATATTATCGTAACAAAGAAATAAAAGGCACATCTTGTAGTAACCAATTTTATTACTCTTTTCCCATATGACATTGGAAAAACATTTTTAGCATTTCTGTATTCCCTTTCCCTCGTTCATAGAACTGACTTAGAACCCCAAAGCTTTTGACTGGGAGAGACAAAGAGAAAAATAACTGAACATTTAAAATAGTTGATTGCGACACTAATATCATCGTAAAAAAAATAAGAAGCATATTTTGGGTTATAAAAGCCCACGATTAGAATGAGAAGATTTAGCATTTCTGACTTCCCTCTTCCAAAAAAATTCACCCATAAACTGTCCTTAGAACTGATTTAGAAACCCGATTATAGGTAAAATAATTACTCGCAAACAGTTTGTTTGAGGGAAAGAAAGAGATAAAAAAATTTGAATACTTATTTGAAACCCAAGGTATACCAAGATATACCTTTACAAGTTACTGCAAGTAACTTGTATGTTACAACAAGTAGTAACCTAATTTATTACGATTTTGCCCAACGATATTGAAAAAAAAAACTTTTTTGCATTTGCGTATTCCCTTTTCCCCAAAATTGTCATCCGTAGACTGTTCATACAACCGATTTAGCAACCAGATTATAAGTCAGGAAATAAGTTACAGACATTTTTATTCAGGAAAAGAACTTTTTCAACTGTTTCAGCTGTTTCATGTAATTAATTTAATGCAACAAAAAAATTTGGTGGTGGGGGTTCGAACTCCCACCCCAAAATGTTTGTCCGGCTCGTAAAAAGTAACAAATATGCATATAAACAAATTTTTGATACATTCTGTAATTTTTTCTCTAACCCCCCCCCCATCCCCCTGAAAAAACATCCTATATACTATAAATTTTCATGTATTTTATCTCAACTAAACCATCAAAGGAAATATTTGCCTAAAAAATTTTGCAAACTTATTTTTCTCTAATAAACTAAAATTTAGTTTTTAAAATTCCCTTCAGTTTTTGCCTAGCAAATCAGTTACATAGATACCCACAGGTCTGATATTTGATGGAAAGGGTCAAGAGATTTTCCAAAGAGCCAGGGGACGTAAATACGAAAATATGCACTTTTGGACCTTGTGATAAAACTCAGGGACACCTTTCTTCCAAAAATGTCAGAAGTCCCCCTCACTTCTCACCACGAAAAAAAAAGGAAAAGTTTTAACTGGCATTCAAGACCCATACGCTTACATGAAGTCTCGTCTGAGCCCGACAATCTGCTCAAAAAAAGTAAAAACAAGAGAGAGAGAGAGAGAGAGAGAGAGAAAGAGAGAGAGAGAGAGAGAGAGAGAGAGAGAGAGAGAGAGAGAGAGAGAGAGAGAGAGAGAGAGAGAGAGAGAGAGAGAGAGAGAGAGAGAGAGAGAGAGAGAGAGAGGCAAAGGGGCGTAATTATGCAAAAAGTAGTAAATCAACAGAATTTTTAAATAGAGAAGGGGATATTTAAAGATACCACTAAAAAGTCAAAATTCAAATATTAATGGGAAATACTGTGGATTTAAAACCCATTTTAACCGCAGAAAAGGAATTTATCCAGATTTCAAGGTTCTAAAGTAGGAGCAGCTGACGAACTTCTCGTCGATTTTGATATTCAAAGTGAAACAGGAGAAAAGAACCGAACTGAAGAAAACAAATTACGTAGATATAAGCCACTCATTACTTTATATTCTCCTTGCAATGTCAAGCTTAAAAAGCGTTGATCGTTTTCTGTAAGGCTAAAAATTATCCGTAATTTTAAGCTTCTTGTTCTAATTTTTTCTTATGAGGTTTTCAGCGTAACATGTCAAAATTAATTCTGAAAAAGAAAAAATATTACCAATAGCATGTATTCCAGCTTGCCTAGCATTTTTTGCAAAGGGGGACACAAATCGAGAATCGAATGCAAGCGTTCGCGCAATTAATGCAATAGCATTTGCTGTTTGTTGAAGGGACGAAGGGTCCCTTACGCCACTGATTTTCGTCAGTTCTCCCAACAGTACTGTATCAGGTACATTGTCGAAAACCCCGTCTGTTGCCATAAGGATGACGTCACCGTCCTGGACAGGGAACTGCGATTGGTCTGCTGACTCGGGACTAAACAGATAAAATAACACTATTATAGTCAATCCCAAACACACAATTGAGTCATACAGTAATCATATTAATTAAACACACTTTTTTGCATTTGTACGAGTATTAACGTTCTAGCGGCAAATTACTTCATTGGGTACTAATTTTGAACGTTCATACTCTCCATAAATAAGGATCAAAGTTGCAGCAATAGCTGCAACCTCATAAAGAGCGAACCCCTGCCCACTGTAAAAAAAAAAAAATACAAAAAACACATTTTGAAAAAGAGCTGTCTGGCGAGAAAAAATTGTTACACCGATTTGGGAATGGTAACTATTATGTCGGCTTACCTTAATAGTAAAACTTCATTAAGAAAACAAATTTATGGGAATTCATGAAGAGTTTGGAACCCGTCGTAAACGGTGAAGGGTCAAAATGAAACATGCACCACTAGAAACACCATAATCAAAGAACCCTGATAGGAGGTTTTAGCCCCGCTCATCAGCTTTCAGCCACCTGAGAGAATTATATTTTGCCTTTGGGTCACTGGTATGTCTACTTTTATTCACGGCTTAATACAAAAAAACCTCGCATCCAAAAAACTACCTTTAGAAGCCAATCTGTGTACATACTAGATTGTGCTTACCTGCATTCTACATTCTTACCTAAAAAAAAACCTTTTTTTTCCGAAGCAGATGATTCGCACATTTAAAGCACTGATGTCTTTGCTTGTTTTCACTGTTTTTGTTTTGTACTTAATCAATTTGACCTATGAATTTAGAGGGGCTGTTACTGGAAGGGGGGGGGGGGCTCCGATCTGGATCAATTAAAAAAAACAGCTATAGTTCAGTTTTATGCTTAGACTCATAACTTCTACACCAAAGATGACCAATTAAATTCACAAAACGAAACCATTAGTCTATAACTCAGGGATACACCTGATTAATCAAATAATTTTATGATTGAAATTAATTCTACATGTTTCAATTAAATTGTAATCGAATCTTAACCAATTTTACAAGATAAAAAATCGTATAATTTTACCACTTTGAATAGAAACACATTTGTAATTGAATTGAAATTACCTGAAAAAATTATGGCAGCCAATAATTGAATTGTATCTGCTTGAAAATGATACGTTTAATTCCTGATCTGACCGATTCAAGTAACCTCTCAATTGAGCACCCCTGCTACAACTACTATAAACTACGCGTTGCAGCGAAAGTGCGTCTTTTTCGCTTACAAAAAAGTATCTGACATTGTCTTTAGGTTTTAAACGCATAAAAAATCAGGACTTGTTAAAAAAAAAGAGAAACTAAATTAAGATCGAAGTTTTTTTTTTCAAACGAAAGTAAAAAGGAAATAAAAACTCAGAATGAACAGAAACTATCTTTATATGAGGGGGGGGGGGGCTGCACTCTTTAGCCAACTGGTAAAAAAAAAACTTCGAATTACAAATTGGATTTTTATTGTACTTTTAAAATATTTCCAAAAAGGCACTAGTCAAACTTTAGTGTAAAAAGCAGGAGGTTATGGATTGCAACCCCTCATATATAGGATAATCCCTGATCGGTATGCTCAATTGTTTTTCAATATTTTTTTTTGGAATTTGTATATTCAAAAAGAAAAGTTCAAATTCGACGGATTAATTAATAATTGCATCAATTAACTGATACATGTCTTTTCTTGGTATTAAATTTCGAAATTTTTTCTAGCTATTACTCTTAAGAATAGATTAAATCACGATTTTTGAGCAATGGACTGTTCAATCTGTTATCTTCTTTTCCTCCAGGAGGGATTATATCGCACTCAATTTCTCATGTAAAGTTCAAAAAAACTAATTCTACCTTTAATTTTAAGATTTAGTTCTCTTTCAAATAAAGGAAGATAATGCACCGCAACAAAGCGCAGTTTTCCACTATTTCGAACTTCCATCGGACAAGAAATCCTGTACTAATCAATCAATTAAGGACTATAAGAGTATCATATCGCCACTGTACAGCAAAAACCCTGTATCCATATATTTTTTTTTTCACTAAGCAAGTCACCTACGACGACGTTAAAACACGGAAATCACTTTTAGAGGTGATCTGGGAGAAATTTCATCAAACCTCTTAATGGTATTGCTTAGTGAAAACTTTTATTTGACTAAACATATTCGTTGTTCAAAAATTGTATTTACATGGAGAAGAAGTCCTGAGAGCCAAACAAATGCAGAATTAGGTGGAACCCGGTTATCTCATAACGTCAAGGGGGGTTACATTTAATTTAGCAACCCTGTGTTGAAACGATTCTCTTACATCATATTCAGGTTTTAATATTTTTCCATACGTTGACACTAATTCATTAAGTTAATCCAGGACTCTAGGCTTTCCAAGGGCTATTCCTTTTCAACACAAATTGTACAGAGAAATAAGATGATATTATCCGATGTTTCTATTTAGTGACGTAATTTTTTAACTATGTTTCTTAACTTTTCAAGTACTTGAGTGGATGTACTAACTTTTACCAGCAGCCCACACCGTTTTAGTTTATAGAACTAATAGTGGCGTCATTTGGAGGGGGGGGGTAGTTGCCTCCACAATAATTTGGAGAAAACATTATTATATATCCCACGCCCCTTAACTTTCCGGATGTGGACCCTTCTTGCCCCCCCCTCCCTCAATAAAAGTGCTGGAGCTACACCCCTGGCAGTAGATAACACCAAATGCTTCTTTAATTGCTTGTCGGACGGATAGATTTGCAAACAAGAACAGATGTATCTCACACAATTCAATACACAGAGTAGGGTAACAGAATAGCCAATTAAAATAACCTGGCGTCAAATACCCTTGCTTGACGTGATCGTTGCCGGATTATTGGCTTAATCTCAATATTTTCCGGTAACTATCACCCTAACCTTTGACGTTATTTTTGTCACTGGCATGCCCATCAGGCGCAACTTTTAGTACACTCCCCAACGAATTTCAATACAGAACAGACCATTTCATGTGTTTTACTATAATTATGAAAAAAACACCAACGAAATTGATTAAACAAGCAAACATACCAACTACACTTTTTAACTGGGCGGAACTCAAGATAAATTTAATGAGAAATGTATAAACTCATTTCACACAGCAGGATTAATTTCAAATTTAGCACATTGGTAGAGAACTCGTGACAACAAAGCTTCCACCTACAAGGTGCACATTTACCCGCGAGACAAGAAGGCTGGCGCAAAGTAAGGAAGCCCGGACAATGGAGCTGGCGGTAAAAACGGACTTTTGTTCATTTAAAATAGAAAGGAAAAAACCCGAAATAAAAATAAAATCATCTGGTTTCAATTTAAAATTTCCACTCTTCAGTAGGAAGCATAAGAAAAACATGTCTTACTACAAAATAATTCTTACACAGTTGTACTCAACAGATTCTCTAGGCGAAAACCACTTTCATTCACTTTTTTTCATTTTTTCTATGAATAAATTAATTTTTACAACGAATTTTCCATAAAGAGAAAGACCCAACGAATTTACTATATTTACTTTCATTCGCTTCTTATACAGCTGAAAAATTCAGTTTTGAGTTTTTTACTTTAATCTATTATACTGTACAACCGCATTCCAGAAACGTTTATTTTCATCATATGAGATAGAAAGGCAGTCGGGTTTTTGTAAATACCAACTCAAATCCTGAATGAGCGTTTGGCACATATAAAACAAACAAACAGAGATGAATTCTCAAATACAATTTGCACGAGCAGGCTCAAAATTTGTTAATTTTTCACCTGTTCTTAAAGTTGATTGAACATTGTTCTTTATATTTTACTAGCTTAGCCGTAGCGCGTTACTGCGATCTCAAAACAATGGAATTCAAGGAAAATTCCCTCCAAGTATTAATAATGATAGTATTTTTAAATTTGAAAATCTACTCTATGGACTGTTCTACCTTTGCAGAGAACTCCTGAGCTGCAAATCCCCCGGGGAAACTTCCCCCGCTTGTTAATAACAATCGTATTTTAAAATCTAAAAGTATTTGAGAAATGAGGTTAAGATTATTTAACTTCAGCTTTACTGCCTCAATGCCATCTATTCCAAGTTAGGGGTATCTAACTTCAGTCAACGCATGTAGTATTCTAAAACTAACAGGGCTTTTTTGGAGGAGGGGGAGGGGTATACGTAAAACTTTCAAAAGAGAGTACTCAACAATTTCTTGAAATTTCTAAGCGATCAGATGAATAATGTAATAATGTATTAAAGACATACATTCATTTTATTAATATAAATTTATTTTATTTTTTGGCTATATTTCAGTGGGCGAAGCAGCACAAACGTAATATTGTTCAATTAAATTGCATGATTATTTTTATAAATAATTTCTCTGAAGCATACATGAGAGGAAGGAAAATAACTTTGAGTTGCACATAAAGTGAACAAAAGGAAATACCTATCGCTAAGAACATGTCCCCTTTGTCCTGGAGGAGGTAAAGACAACTGGTATGGGGTATTGAAGTAATGCTGCTGTTCTTCGGATCTATGAACAACTTCCCCGCCTCTAACGACGAGAAACCCAGAATCGCCAATGTTCGCTGAATACAATTTGTTATCTTCACGACTGAGAACTAATAAACAAGCTGTGCTACTTCCTAAAATGTAGAAAAATGATATAAACGTTTTATTATAGCCCAACTCCAGTTGGGCTATAAAGGGGACAAAATAAATTTTCTAGCCCAAACAAGACACCATTTGAAAGACAACTATTACAAGCATTAAGTGTCAAAATTTGACCAAAAACATAATATAACAACATACCAAAGATTTGTTTTTAGTAAAAGAAGAATCCTAGAATGGAAATAACCACTTCCTTTATTATAACTGCAAACATGGTCTTGTACATGAGCAGTCCCTTATACGACTGTCACGTACCATAAAACAACTGTCAAAAATACTATTACTATAACAACTCAATGCAGTTCCAAGCCACCTGAGGCCAACACAGCTGCGCAAGCACACCTCCATCCAAATCTATGCAAAGCTTCCCTCTTTACACCCTACCAAGAAGTCTCAATTTTTTTTCTTACGACCTCTTCTAATCCCGTTCGGGGGCGACCTGCTTTTCGTTTGGCTCTAGATGGTTGGCTGAAAAGGACAATCTTTGGCAATACAGTATCCACAAAATAACCAATAAGGTCATGATTAACATGCAAAGGTTTGAAACCAAAGAATACTTTTGGATCCAATATCCAAAAGAATATATAAAAAAAATTAAAGAGTGCCTTTCGGGCCTCTATTGAATTTTAATACGTTCATCACTAAATTCAGATTTCTTCTACTTTTTACTTTGCTTCTTTTTCTGACAATTTTTTGAATGAATCAATAGCCTTGAAATTATTTTATTATTTTTATTATTATTATTATTAAATTATTTAAATGAGTACAGTCTTACACTATAAAAACAGTATATTTTTGTACGTTTTTACACTAAGTATACAATTATTATGTACACTTGTTAGGGTGCTATTTTACAGAATAATTATCGTTTATATTGGTAGATAAAACAATAATTTCTGCAAGATTTTAGTTTCAAATTCAGCTTTCTGTGTTTCATTTTTATTTTAGCCCAAGTGAATCTCCGTAGAAATCGATCATCCTGAATGCGATCTTCCGGGAGTGTAGTCTTCTGAATACACTTAATCTACAATCTGACACAAAATGACAATTATGAACAATCTTACAATCACTAAAGCAATACCAGATACAAAAAAAAAATTGCTAAACAGAGCCAAAAAATAAATGAATAAAATAAGTGAGAGAGAACCATTGGATACCACTGTCCTGCTCTGATGATGCTTAATTCAGGGCCGTGTCCGGGATTTTTTTTTCGGGGGGGGGGGGGGGGGGGGGGGGCTCAATAACATTAAACAAAATTTATACTCATTTTTGTAACGTTTTTACGAGTCAGACAAACATTGCGGATGGGGGGGGGGGTTCAAAAATCCTAGCCCCCACTCACCTGGATACGGCCTTTGCTTAATCCTCCATAAACATTTTTGGGCAATCTAATTAATTGGTTCTTCAGTTAAGACTGATAAGTACCGGTACTTACCAACAACTTGCATCTTAGAGTTTCTAAGTTCACGAAATGCTGAAGCGAGTAAACTTGCTGGTCTTGAAGGAGTAATCATGCCTAAACTAACTAAATTATCAACAGCTCTAAGCAGACCAGATGAAAACAGACCAGGATCAACCCCATACTGTCTCCAGCCTCCAACTCCATCTGCAACTCCTGTTAAAGAATTAATTTTAATTTAATCGAAAGTTAATTGCCGCAAAGGAAAGGGGGCGTAAAAAAGTAAGAAGAAGCATTTACCCTCCCCTTTCTAATTGCTTCACTCATTTAGTAAAATAAGCACAATTAGTGGTCCTAGGACCAGAATCACAACTATCAAGCTAAGGCTCCTTGTTTTTTTTTTCTGTATAAAAATGTGTGCCAACATACATTGTTATAAATTTCAAAGCTAAAATAGAAAATAAGCGAGTTCTATTGTTTTTTGTTAACTTGTTCATTCCCTTAGTGATCGTAATACAGAAGATATTCTTAGAATTACTCATACAAAACAAAATATATTGGCAAACAATATTGATTACAGTGCCAAAAAGAAAAACATACTACAACAAACCTCCTATTTACTGACAATTTTGGAGGAATGGTAGCAAATTATAATGAATAAAATAAAAGATGTCATTAATACCAATTCCACTTTTTTATTTGATCAATAATATACCCACGTTCTCAAAATGTACAATAATAATTTCAGATACTTGTGAATTTTCTTGAGCTTTCCTTTTCTCAGATTCGTTAAGAACCTTACAAACCAGTTGTATAAGCATATTAAGTGGTTCAGCAAACGCATCTCATAGTTGGCCACATGTCAGGAGGAGGGGGATATTGAGACACGACTAAAGAGAGTTTTTTCCAAAAACTTTCAAGAGTTGGGACAATCTTATAGGAACCCTTTTCTCTGATTATGGGTTTGAACAAAAAAACTACCCGTATTTTTAAGGAGATTTTATTTTAAAGAAAATACAAAATAAAAACGCTTACAAAGCTTAATAAAAAAAAGACACCAACATTTAAAAAGACACCAACATTGTGTGCGTACTAAAATATTTAGAGACTGCAGAAGATGTATAAAGAAGCGGAGGTTTCTGAAAAGATAGTTTTAGGTCTATTTCCAGACTTTGAAATAAAGAGGGTATTCCGATAAAAATTAGGGAAAGATTCACCCCTTAACTCCCACTCCTCGTTCCAGGTATTATAAGAGGTTAATGTAATAACGTAAATTACAAGTTCAAACCGGAGAAGATTGATATTACTAATTCTTTTTCATATATGTAGCATCTTTTTTTATGGATATCCATCTAGTATTTCATAATTTTAAATTGTTCCAGGAACGAGTCGCCAAAAAAAAACTAAGAAATAACTGAATACAATGAAACAACAGACAGATACTACATTCTTGGCAAGTTTTTTTACTTTCAGTCTCTTTGACGTGGCCTTGACCTTTTAACTGGGGAACAAGACTGTATCGCTTCTACGAAATAATACTTTTTGGTTGGTAGAAACAAGTTAATAAATTTTGATACTAAGATGAGGACGGAACCAGGGGATTTTTCCAGGAGGAAGGGCTAATTTTCCAATAGATAGATGGGATTTTAACAAATTGATCACTTAAAGTATGTTAGTAGGTAATTATATCTGTATTAGAATGAAAATGACTTGACAATAATTGATGATTCTAAACGGATCCGAAGATGGAAGGGGGACAAAAACCTTGGAGTCTAGGTCTGCGATCATCCTCACTTTACGCAAAACATATTTTATATTAATTTCGGTATTTTAGAAAAAAAATAAAAAAATTTCTAATGGCAATTCCATGTTCTGAATTTAAAAATATAATGAATTTTTAACTGAAACAATCATTGCGTAAAAACTACGGGTACTTGCAATATCTGATAACCCTTTTGAATTTAGCATGCAGAACAAAATAAGGAAACTCCTCTAAACAATTTGAATAATTCATAGAAAAGCGCACCCAAATTTCGAAAATTATTACAAAACTTGAGTACTTAGGTTAGTGGACAAGCTACACATTACTTCCTGAATCTGGCTTGGAGAATCAGATCCATATTCCATGGATCTGAATCAGATCCATATTCCATGGATCTGATTTCATCTCTTATTTTAAGTTTATCTTTACCAAATCACAGCGTGTAACTTATCAAATAAAGGCGTACCATAATTAAAAATAGCTAGACCATCCATAAAGAAAGAACATGGATCTTATAAGCCTAAAATACACATCAGAAATCAATATGTACTTATAATAAGTACCTAACTGCGCTCCCTGCTTTTAAACGTACAGTAAGATTTTTGCCAAAAAGTAACCCCTTGAGATTGTTCTTAGCTCCGACAGTATATCCGAACCAAATAGCAAAAGCTGTAAAATCGTGATAGCCGAAAGTGAACAGCCGGTTGTCACCCCCCAAACATAAGACATACACAAAGACTGTAAAATGACGATTAGAGGAACAAGTAAAAGGTTAATGGTCAAAATGTGGCAGATCCCATGTGATGCTGTAAAACAATGTCAAAACTGAGCGTAAACTGTCACTCCGATATATAATTAAATAAAAAAAAAACAAGTTTTTTTAATTGAAAGTAAGGAACGACGTTAAAACTTAAAACGAACAGAAATCATTCCGTATATGAAAGGGGCTGTCCCCTCCTCAACGCCTCGCTCTTTACGCTAAAAGTTTTTCATTGTTTAAAAAAAATAGAGTTGTGAGAAAGTCAAACTTTAGCGTAAAGAGCGAGGCGTTGAGGAGGGGACAGCCCCTTTCATATACGGAATAATTTTTGTTCGTTTTAAGTTTTAACGTCGTTCCTTACTTTCAGTTAAAAAAACTTGTTTTTTTATTTAATTTTTGAACGTTTTTGACTTAATGCAGGTTTTGATTTTGGCTCACCGTACATGAATAAACAAAATTAAAACAAAATTTAAATATTAATTTTACTTTTATTTGGTTAAATGGCTTTCTCGAAACATGTTTAATTTTATTTACGAACGTTTTTATTAGTAATAAATCTACGTAACTTATGAATTAACTTACGTAACGAACTTCTATATTCATATATTTTTAATACGTATATTAGAGGGTTCGCCCCCTAGTCAATACCTTGCTCTTTAAGCTAAAGTTCAAATTTTGTTCCAATTCTTTAAAAATGACCCCTTAATCACAAATGCCGTTAATTAGAATAAATAGCTCTTATGAAAATACTAAATAATCTTTGGCTTGAAGAGCGAGGTATTGACTAGGGGGTGAACCCAATCATATACGTAATGTTTTCTGTCGTTTTAAGTTTTGATGTTGCTCCTTACTTTCAGTTGAAAAACTTGTTTTTTTATATATATAATTTCTGATCTTTTTTTAAATAATGCTGGGAAGTCCGGCGCCCCCTTCATAGCAATGTCCCTTCCCCCATGAAAACTTCCTTCGTGGAAAAATCCTCGCACAAAACCCCCGACCCACCCACCCCCACCCCCACTACCAGAAAAAATCCCCCCTGAAAACGTCTGTTTACTTCCCAATAACCAATACTAAATGTTAACATTGGGTAAAGTTCATAACTTTCAGCCCTCCCCCCAGGGACTTCGGGGGATTAAATCATCCTAAAAGAAATAGTTATCATATTTTCGACCATGCTGAACAAAATGGCTATCTCAAAATTTTTGATCGGGTGACTTTTGGGAAAAAAATGAGCGTGGGAGGGGGCCTAGTTGCCCTCCATTTTTTTGGTCACTTAAAAAGGGCACTAGAACTTTTAATTTCCGTTCGAATGAGCCCTCTCACGATATTCTAGGACCACTGGGTCGATACGATCACCCCTGGGGAAAAAAAACGAAAAAAAAACAAACAAACAAATAAACACGCATCCGTGATCTTTCTTCTGGCAAAAAATGCAAAATTACACATTTTTGTAGATAGGAGCTTGAAACCTCTGCGGTAGGGTTCTCTGGTACGCTGAATATGATGGTGTGAATTTCATTAAGGTTCTATAACTTTTAGGGGGTCTTTCCCCCTTTTTTCGAAAATCAGCCAAGTTTTCTCAGGCGCGTAACTTTTCATAAGTAGGACTATACTTGATGAAACTTATATATTTGAAATCAGCATTAAAATCTAATTCTTTTGATGTATCTATTGGTATCAAAATTCCGTTTTCTACAGTTTCGGTTACCATTGAGCCGGGTCGCTCCTTACTTTGAACTGTTTTTGAACTGTTTGAAACTCTGAAGTTTGCTAGTGGCTGCATCAAAGAGTATGGGCAACTTCTAAGAGTGGAAACTGGCGCTAGTATCAAAAAAAAAAAAAAAAAAACACCAACACCGTCTAGCATGTGGTATTCCTTGGCATTTTTAAGACCTTTCAGTCGTGATTTTCTTAAAAACTAACAGTTCTGTGGTGGCGCAGAGGGTTAGATCTTAGCTTGGTAACACGAGACCCAGAGACCGAACCCACATGCAGCAGCAAAATAGAGGGCCCACGCAAGTACCTTAGTGGTCAAGAAGCGTCGTAAATCCAATGCAATTAAGAATGCAAAAACTAAGATCAGACACTTATTACTACAGTAATTTAGCCAGTTGCACTAATTAAACTGATTTCGCTTTATTGTTACGCTTAAAAAAAAAAAAAAAAAAAAAAAAAAAAAAAAAAAAAAAAAAAAAAAAAAAACGTCAAACGCTAAACGGCGTTGGTGGTTTTTGGTCGGCACTAGTGCCAGTTTTATTCCTGTAACTTATCCATACTCTTTGGCCTGGACTGTAAAGATCATCTGTGTAAAAGTTTTTGACTAAGTCTACATGGGTGTAGCTCTGTGTCTGTCAAATTCAAAGCGAATATGGGTTAGTAGCATAGCCAGAATTTTGCTAATAAGGGTTCTGGCATCACATCATTAGCAATAACGACGATATATCCCTACTCTTGGCTCTAAATATAATCTGTAAATGTATGAAATGGTTGACACTCATTTAAAGGAATGAAAAGAATACTTAGGTGAAAGTATTCCAAACGGCATCAAGTCGCAGAGGGGAGCTTTTTGATATACACTCCTACCTTTTAGTTTCATGACAAAGCTAATTAGTACAAGAACAATATATTGCAGAAGGATTCTTCCTTGCTTTTCTCTTCTTACCATGCTGAACCAGTGTTCCTAGAGAGTTGAGTCTAGGCTTATTAGAGCTACAATTTTAAATGGACACTACTTTTTAAAGACTAAAGAAATATCGTTCTGTATCCATAGAGTCCATGTAAACCTCAAAAATGTGATTTTTAGCACAGACTTTTTCAAACGCTTGTGCATAACGTATCAAAATTAAATAAATTAGAATTCAAAACAGAGACAAAAATTCGTACAAAAACCCAAAATACTGAACTTCCTTGTAAATACTGAAATATAACTTACCTAAGATATAAAGTATGAAATATTCAAAGAAAAATTAAGTTTCATTTTAAACTACCCCAAAAGATCTACTTCGCCGGCTTTGTCACCTCCCACAACTTGCTCTGTCCTTCTACCCTTGTGAGTTTGGTATCATGACGTCAAATGTCTTTCAAACAGGCGATGCTAAGGTTTTTAGCCCTCGCCGAAACCGTCATTTATTTTCAGTATTATATTAAATAGTGCCGAAGACCAAACTGTGAACTTCACAGAGTCCTGGTTCAACTTTGTTGAAGTAATGATGCTAGGGCTGTTTTATAAGTTCTTTTTTTTTAATTTTTACTTTTAAAGGTCGCATTTTAATGTAGTTTTTTTTCTATTTTTGCTTATGTTGTGCTGAGGATGAAACTTGGAAATAGACCCGAAATATTCATTTAAAATTATACAAACATTTCCCTATTGTTTTACTTGTTGTTTAGAGTATTATATTCGGCGTAACCTTGTTTATGGCATATATCTTAACTTCATGGAACTCCCAGTTCCTTCCTCGATTCTTGCCTCCATCTTCCATGTTTCTTAACAACAAGTTTTTTAAACTGCACAAATTATCGAAGTTATAAAAACAAACACTCCATAATTAATTTTGTTTTAACAAAAAACTAATCTAATATTAGTAAACATTCTTCACAACTTTAAAGCAACCTACTGTATAATGAGGCAAACAAAAACTCGCTTGGCAGGATAGCTTCAGATACCCAGCATATTACGTCACACGATTGTGAAAGAGCTTGAGTTCACAGACATGGCCAATTCAACTCCCCTGGAAAAACCTATCTGCTATTCGCTATAACATTTTGAATATTCTGTACTTATGACAGCAAAGCAAATCGAAATAACGACGTTTCTCTCTCATAGAATCCGACCACACTACGCAAACACTTAGTAAAACTTGAACAATTGCTTGTCTGCCTTTTCCTTCTTAACCGATAGTCTGCTTACAGAAGCATGCGCGTTTTCATCATTCTTTTTTTTCGCTTTGAAATTTTTACATTTGTATTCTCTTAGAAATATACCATATTTACAACCGTAGGTTCACACAGCCAAAACACACATGACAAGGATTGATGATACTTTTTGGGGAGGGAAAGGGGTCTTGTACCGCTTAAAATATTTCAGGGAGAGGAGGGCCCAATATGACTATTTTCAGAGGCAACCAGCAGCTGAGTTTAAGATTAATCCATCCAATATAAAACCTAGTAGTTCAATAATAAAAATATGTCCAGCATGGAAAGATTACGTAAAAATACCGGGGCATTAACGTTTACAGGCCTAAGTAAAGAGATCATGGAAAGCATAATTTAATGCAAATGCATGAGCAAATATGCAAAGGCAGTGCACTACATCCTGTTGCGCACATTCAAGTTCAGCTCCACAATGTAAATTAATTATACAGATTTCCACAATGCAGAATTCATGATACCGAAGCCAAATTTTGCACCCAAAACTTTAAAAGCAAAATTTTAATTTAATAAAACGAAACTGTTTTATTCGTTTTCCCCAGAAAGTGTCAAATCTTTTTTCTTTTATTTATTTACAACTCCTGAAGAGTTATTGCGGTCAAAGGGGTCGTTAATCCAGTGGCCGGCGTTTACCCCTCCCCCCTCCTTGGAAAATACCACCCCCACACGGCTGGTTGGTCTCCAATCCCTTTGGACTTAAAAAAAGACTAGAACTCTCAATTTCTGATCTAATGAGCCCCCTCCGAAGTTTCTGCGACCATGAGTTGGAGGTGTGAATGAGGAAAAGACAGTCCCCCTCCTATACGGAATAAATTCAGCAAGGTGACACTTCCCCTTGTTACACAAAAATTTCCCTAGCGTTAATTGAGCCAAAATCAAAACGAGCAAAGATGAGTAGGGGTGAAAACCCCCATACCTTCTTAAGAGCAGAACATAATTTGCACTTTACTGAAAACAAAATACATTTTAAGTGTTTTTACTTTTTTGACTTCAATAACTAAAGAATTATTAAGACTTTAAGGAATAAAGACCAGAAAATGTATATTAAGCTGACAATCCAAGGTTATTTGTATTTTTAGTAAAGTACAAATTATATTTTGGTCTTGAGAAGGCATGGGAGTTGTCAACCAAACTACTGTTTATTTTTACTCGCTTTGAGTTTGACTAGGTTATCTACTGTTATTTCCGTTCGTTTTAGGTTTCATTTATTTATTAATGCAACTATGTTTTCAAAGGAAAGCTACTCCTTCAAATTTTTGGTGCCAAATGCTTTTAGCTTAATTTTGATGATTTTTCACCTAAATTTATTTTTTCGTGGTTTTTTTCTTCTTTCCTTTTAATTTGGCACTCGCTACTGCCAAAAATTGCAGAACTTCATATGGAAGTCTTTTCAACAAAAACTGAATTACGGTTTTTTTCCCAATTTATAAGGTACTTGTGATGTGTAAATTCCTCTTTTTCACTTTCCTTAGGACTTCTCAACTAAACTAAACAAAACACAATTCAAATAAAAATTCTCAAATTTAGAAAACCCTATTTTCCACAGGAGGGGGGGGGGCCGGGGGTAAACGCCTAGAACCAATAGATCCAGACAGATCCACTGCTGGCCCTGAGTTCGTCCAGGACGAATTATTCCACTTATCACACAGAGAATGTAAAAATTTGGAATTCAAAACCTTGTACACATAAGTTAGAGCAAGTACAAATTTTGAAATAAATTCGAGCTGTAACTGCAAAAAATTGGGTACTTTTTACAAATTAAATAAATAAAAACTTATTGTTAACACACTGCCTGAACAACCATCTTCAGTAACATTTGCAATTTACTACAAGATAAACAAAATAGCTTCGAAAAGACAGACAAGGTGAAAAGTAAATAGCAGAGACTACCTGATTCTAGACCACAAATTTCAAACTAAATAGAATAAAGGTGTAAATTTTGTATTTTATCGACGCTCTGTTCTTGAAAAACATCTATACAAGATATTGATAAAAAAATAATAGCTCAGATTATCTTAAGACTCGGTGATGCATAATATAAACGAGTTTTTTCAAATTGAATATTCAAGGCAATAATCCTAGATGACAAAATCTATGACACTTAAATGAATGCCAAGTAGGTTTCAATGTAGTTTTACAGTTTTCATACATTTTTGTAGTAGATTTTGCATAGATTAATGCATAGTACAATGCAGTATGAACAGTAGTATAATGTGTCAACATTTATAACAGATAAGTCTTGAGGCTGAATTATTTTTAAGTACAAAAAAATTTCAGATTAGATTCCAGGCTAGATTGGTAAAGAGCAGCAGCCAGAAAGAAAAAAAATTTCTTCTTTAAAAAAAACAAGAATTGAAGCTATAAGACGCTATCAGGCATCACAATATTTCAGAAACATTGCCAAATATGGATATATCTATAAAAATTAATTGGCATGTTTTTTTATTCTCCTTCCACTGTTATTAAACCTTTCTGCAAATATTTTATATTGTTGTTCATTTGGGCATATCTAATTTTCAATATGCATCACGATCAATATCGTCACTCCAAATTTTTACTATAATTAACTCATTTCGTAAATTTATATTTCTTTACTTTTACTCATAAATAAGCTTATTTAATCTTTAACAGCCAGAAATCCACAGTAAAAAACCTCATTTTTTATTTTCACCAGATAAGGTCCAGGCACGTACGCAGGAATTTGTTTCAGGGGGGGGGGAAATACTTCAAACCCATTATTCTGTGAGAAAAATCTGGAAATTATGGGAAAATAAAAAGATCGTGAGATTTCATGGGGCCCAGCTCCGGATACCCCCCCCCCTGCGTAAGTCCCTGATAAGGTCCATAGTTTGGTAACGGTAAGAGGTAAAAACTCTGTTTTTTCCTTGATATAGGATCGTTAAACGAGTGAGTAAAATTCCTCTAAGAGAAATTTCCTTATTTTTCTAGAAAAACGAACACTTTTTTAAACTTTTCAAAGCGAGAAATTATTAACTTCAAAATTAAACTTTTTAAGGATTATGTTATGTTAGAGTCCTTTCAAATCTGGGAACATCTTTTTAATAGCCAGAAATCGGAATTCTGTACCTCTCCTAGATTTCAAAGAAATAATTCTCGAAAAACTGACATCCTAACAGCAAATTCTGATTTCTAAGAAGCTTTAATCAAATCACGTGAATTTTTTCAAGCATATAAAGATGGATTTTCCCTATTGCCTAGGCATAGGGACATTTAACAGAAGCGGTTGTCCCATTTCGACCAAACCTGAGACTACGTGTCCCAATTTTGAGTTTTATGAAGGAGCGTGCCCAATCAACCTTCTATGGAGAGAGTCCGGAAGGGTCCCCATATTTGTAATCTTACCACATCTATTAGAAAGGACTATTGGTTCAATGACAGTTGGTGCAAATAGCAGCTATTAGCCTAATCACGTCATTCGGGGTCTCGATGCTATATTGCCTCGCTAGGGAATGGGTGTAAATTCTCGTAATAAGAACACCTCCCAAATTAGTTGTCGGATTTCGATAAATGTTTGTTGAAAGTAAGAACCAATTTCCATATACAGCCTTCTTGGAGCCTGGCCCAATTGGAGGAAGAAAGCGGTGCCAGTTCCTGCATTTAGGACGTCTACTAGGACAGGTTGTTAAATTTCAAAAATGATGAGGTCTAATTTTCGTGCTGCGGATTTTCAAGGTTTGAACTCAACCCGAGCTCTGTAGCAGCAGAGGCTGGTAGAGACAAAAGGTTTTGTTTGAGGTAACGTTTCGGAGAGGATGGAGGTGCGTAACAACTTCGGAAAAAATTGCCAAAATAGGTGAATAAAACGAAAAATATAAGAAGTTGTACAAAACCGAATATTTACATCATAGAATCGGGAGGAGCAAAAGACGGAAGTTCTCTCCACGTCCTGCGTACGTACCACGGAGGCTGCCCCTAAATTCTTGTTATCAGGACTTCTACTAGAAGCGGTTGTTAGAAATCAACCAAACTTCATAAAAGATAACTGCTGAGTCCTAATCATGTTTTTTTGTGGGAGGAGGGGGATCTTGGACCGATCTAGCCATGAGGGAAGAGGAGTCTTTAAATTTCAATCATAGAATATCTAGCAAAACGGCCTTTCAAATAAGCTAAGTGAGGACGGATTTAGTCCCGGTAAGGGTTCCCAAGTTTATGCCAAAAAACGACCTGTCAAATAAGCTAAGTCAGGGCCGATTTAGTCCTGGTAAGAGCTCCTAACTGTATGCCATCGAGATATGTCCTTAAATGTGATGCCAGATCTTAACTAGAGTATATGGGAAGAAAAGGCTAGGCACATAATTGTGCCTAATTAACGTTCTTAACTGATCCGACTTCTGCACAGAGGAGAGTTTGGTGGGAGGCTTCGAAATTTCTTGCAGAATTCAGCCAAACCTAGTCAACAGTAGCAGTTATGGTTTTGGGTGTCCGTACTCAATCGAAACTCTTTGAGGGAAAGACTACGTTTCTGTCAGCCACCACCGTTGCAACATTTCTAGACCCGATTGACAATCCTTGACAACATTGTTCAACAGTAACTTCGGTTGGTTAACCATGTCAAGAGTATGAGATCTCCACGGCTTCAGGAATAGGTGTCAAAGCTCCCACTTAATGTTTAAGTCAACATAGTGTATATGAGAGGTGGAAGTGAAGATCCATGTTCGATCTGATAAGAAGTATTTTTTGCTTGTTCACTGTTAAAATATAAAAAAATTACTTCTATAGTTTAGCCTCTCCCCCTCTCTCTTTCTGGAATGAAAATCCTTGGCGCAGTCCTGGTTTACGCTCTTCAAGACTTGGAAAGATAACTTTACGCGACACACCTATCCGTTTTCTGAACTGCTATATTGACAAAGGATCGCA
Source organism: Artemia sinica (assembly GCA_027921565.1). NCBI lineage: Eukaryota > Metazoa > Arthropoda > Branchiopoda > Anostraca > Artemiidae > Artemia > Artemia sinica. Next base: position 60,082,118 of record CM051265.1, read on the forward strand.
GAATAACAGGTGCTTTCACAATAAAGAAAGAGATGCCTAGTCAACCATAAATGACTACCAGACTTAAGTAACAATGGTTATAGTAGCATTTATCTACTATATTCTTAAGCACATTAGTTTGGATGGCTTTCACCTTAACTATAACAATTACTAACCTACTAAAAAAAATTACCAACCTAAAACATCTCCTGTTTTACTCCTAGCAATGACCCAAGCGTCCTCTCCAATTTGCCCCTTTTTCATCTTACCAGACTTCAGATCTTTGGGGAAGCCTGCAACCACAGATACAAATTGGGCACCGCTTAGTGCTGAGTTGGGAGAGGGGATTGTTGATGAACTGCTCTGTTGGGTTTGGAGTCCCTGAGCAATCAAACGAGAGACAACTCGACCATACCAGGACAGTGGACTCATCTGACCAGATCTTCAACTCAGGATCTTCAGAGCATCAATACTAAAATAAAGTAACATTATAATAAATCATTTAATAACAGTGCTTCGGTATCTGAATATTAAAATGCAAAAGAACATGCTAAAGCGAAAATACAAAAGAAAATTTTTAGACTACTAATATTCAACTTCTCTAGGAACTTTTAAAGCCAATCTCAAGGAAGGAAGTGATCTCTTCGTGTGCAGGTATAGTTAAATATTTTGGCAGGTCAATTGATTGATTGATAAAAACAAGCAGGGACAACCTTTATTTTTCTGTATAAATTTTCCTAAATCTCAAAATACTAGATATGTTGAACTTCTTTATATGACTAAATCCCCTGTTGGGGTGGGTCTGACCCCTTCTTCTAAATAATGCAAATTTTCTTATGCTAGTAGCTTTGGATAAGAAATCCAAAATTAATGAATTTTGCACATTTAGAATTAGCATAAAAAGTAAACCCAGTTGATGCATATATTGTAAACAAAATCACTTTTTTAGTTTTGGATTCTAGTGACAATGGCTGCTCTTTACTTATGATTTGCAAACCATGAACTGTTTGATCCATGGCACATTCAAATATAGGGGAGACTACCTCAGCTCCCCATTGCTTATCTTAGTATTTAGATTTTGTATAGCAATACTTCAAGAATGATAATCACCCATTAAAAGTGAACCCTTCAAGAAGGGGTCCCTGGGACACATCTTATTCTTAGGGGAGAATTTCCCATCTCAAGGTATACACAGAACATATTAACCTAATGTTTCACATTACACTTGGAATGTTTCTAAAATAAGATCAGAGCTGTTAACCCACAGGACCTACATTACAGATTCAATCTAAAAGTATTCCTCAAAGTGAAGGGAGGTTTGGGGCAGTTCCTATATTCTCCCACACTCCAAATTTATCTGAAGGATCCATCAAGGAAAGTTTGAAAATGTGTGCCAAAACAGGCACTTTATGAGCTGTCACTTTTGCAACAATTCAGGATATGGATTCTTTTTGTACCAACTCCCCAAGCTTAGACTTTTTGCACAAATCAATAACAACCCTGGTTTACTGCTGAGTCAGGATTTAACAGGTCTTTCCACTAGGACTTCAATACTATTTTTTGCACTGAATCAAGACTTAGGTCTGTAACATTGAAACTCTGCAGCTTGAATTCAACTTTTTTTGTGGCCAATCAGGACTAGGCCCCCATCCCCTGAATTTTCATGAATTAGCGCCACTGCACTGCAACTATTTTAATTAAATAAAATGTAAATCATTATACCAGTTATTTCAGTTGTGTGGGATTCTTGGTAATTTAAGAAATAATTAGTTTTAAGAAATATTTTTTTTTCTAAATTGGACCATTTTTATTAAACGAAATATGATTTATATATTAGTTATTTCAGCAGTATTAAATCCTCGGTATTTTGGAAGTTCCAAGATTTTTGCACTCATTTTTGCACTTCATCAGGAATTTTGCACTAAATCAATCTAGTGTTTTTCAAGCTAAGTTGGAAAAACAACTTACCTTGTTTTTTCCACTGAGTCAGGGCTCATTTCAGGAACTTAGATTGCTTTCATACCAAGTCGGGACAATTGCATCAAGTGAGACCACAGTTTTGCCCTGAGTCAGGCTCCTCTTTACCTAAAGTCGGTCCTTTTCTCAGAAAACCAGGACTTATCTCATTACTGAAGTGAGTTTGTTTTCAGGTTAGTATTTGTTTTTTTTTACTTATTCTGGACCTAGCTAATTATTTACTGCATCACCAAAGTTCCCCATCTTGGACTTGGTTATATGGCACTATATTATCAATATTCTAGCTACTGCTGGTAAGCTATGCACTCTATTTTGACTATAATTCTGATTTCCTTCTATGTTGATTTTCTTCTTCAATCAAAAAGTTATGTACCTTCTAGTTTTTGCTATTTTTAGCCCTCTTTCCAAAGTCCAAACTCTACATATGTTTGACTTACAAGAAATTTTCAGTTCTTTATTTGTTGAAAGGGGCTGATCTACTAAACTATTGGCAATAGATGCTTACCTGTGAAACTTGAAGCAGTTGAGTAGCTTCCATTGATCTTGTTTCTACTGTATTGAGAGTGCAAAGTTTTGCACATGATTAAAGCCAAATGACCCAGACTGCATAACCCTTCTTATGCTTTAACAATTCTATGCTATTTATTTTGAAAATACCAATGAGTGGTTCAGATTTTAGATTCACTGGTTGTAATTTTTGGCGTTTTTAGTTTACTGACAAAACCCAACAAGCTACCTTTTTACTGGTACACTTATTGACAAACAATCTGCCACAAAACTATAAAGTGTGGGTACTATTAATACAAGGTTCCTTTTCTAAAATAAATATTTTACAAACACAAGAGCAATACCATTTGATTCCTAATCAAATCGCCCCCCCCACATTCCAAAAATAATACTTGCGTCAGTGACAATTGCTCTAATTCCTGCATAAACAAAGTTTGTTGCTTTGCATTATTTTTTCACCTACTATTCAGAGACAATTGGTAAATAATTCCAGTTTTAAAAAAGAAGTTACTATCAAGTTACTGAAAAATCATAGAGAGATGGATAATGACTCATTTGAGATATGTTATTTTTATAAATTTGTCTTGATAGTACCATAACTGCAAAAGGCTCAATTCTTTATTTGTTTTTCACAAACACCTTCAGGGACAAGCTAGCCTTGTAAGCTACACTAAACTTTTACCCAGCTTGGTATTTTCTTATTACAACATTTGTGAGAATTGCTGACTAACACTCTTCCCCAACTCTCAAAATAATGACAAGTTGAACGTTCTTGACTTTGTTCTTGAGGCTATGCCCTCTATTACAATTAGTGACATTCAAATTTATTATGCAGGATCAATATAAAAATTGTGACCTCCAAGCTTATACTCAAGTTAGTGTGTTTTCAACTGGTTGGCAAGTGTCCTTCTTATTCTACTCCTGAACATACTTATAACCAACGATTCTGACAACTTTTGTTGGTGGGTGAAGGGGTGCAATTAAGAAAAAGGCTGATTGTTTTGCAGACTTTTTCATTTGCCAGAAATTTTTTTTTATAAGAGTTTATTGGTACAATAATTCTACTACTTTTTATAATCTTAATACAACAATTCTTTTCTGACTAACCATTATCATAACAAACTTCTTACTTGATTATATTCAGAAAATGTTTGTAAGTCTTTTCTAGAGTAACATCATCCCAGTCGACCCCAGTACCCCCCCCCCCCCGATATAGCTCCAGGCTATACCCGAAAGTTAACTTGCTTATTTCTCTTTTGTAAAAAGTTGAATCAATGTTTTAGGAATTATTGCAATATAAAGATAGCAAGATAGCAAGAAGCAAGATAGCAAGAAGAAAAGATGAAAAGTTTCTATGCAACAACCATTGACAATATGATAAGTTTCACATAACAGCTAATATTTCTCAGTTAGCAAGTTATTCTGTAGGTTTCAACTAGGTTATTCAGCTTAGTTGGTCATGTAAAATTTTGTTCAAGATTGTATAATTGTTTGTATTATCATCATCTGCATTTCCCACTCAATTAATATGTTTCTGAAAATGGTTATCTAGCAATTTTCCAAAACACAAATTATTAATTTTATAAATTAATATTAATTTTACAAAAACACAGTTTGCCCAACAAAGTAAAGAGACAAGTTGAAAGTTATAACAAGCATAAATTACTGCTTCATATCCTGTTAAACTAATATATATGAAACAAATGCAAATTATTTTGCTGATGGTATTTCCCCATGTTTGTAGAACTATGCAAAAGTAATGCTTTACTGAAAACACAAAACAACAAAGTTTTTTTTGAGCAGTAGAAATACAAGGCACTTTAGAATATTTTTTATGGTGTAAAAATAAAGCATCATTATTCCTTGTATGTTTTCAGAGAAGTGATTGTTTCACATAATCCCACAAATATAAGGAAATATCATGGTATGCTGCCAACATTGTTTATGCCTATTAGAATAACTGAAACAACAGCTATATTAAATTTAAAATATGTTTTTCTTCTTTTCCCATTCTTCACAGCTATGTCTTGGTAAGCAATATTAATGACCACTTCCTGATTTTTCAAAGTTATTGCCATTTACCCATGCAGCCATTTAAACATTTGTCTCTCAATTACTTGGACTACCTGTCTTGGATTTTTCTTTCTACAATTAGCCATGTCTTGCTTCCTGCATCTAATGGAGCTGCATTATAAGTGAACACTGCTTATCAAGTCTCTGAAAAGACTCTAAAATATTTACAATCATGTTTGAGCTTGTGTAGGATGAGATTGACTCTGAGTCAAATTCTAATACATATTTCATTTAGTTCATGAATCAGTGAAAACTGCAATACTCCAAAGTTGAAAACCCTCATCTTTGTGAGATAAACAATAAAAAGCTGGTGTGTTTAAAATTTAAACCATTGGATAACTCTCAGTTTGCTCAAGAGATAGAGAAGGAATAATAATTTTTGGAAAAAGTGGAAAGCTTCCTCTGAAGTCTGTTGTCTGGATGCATGTAAGAGTTATAGGAACCTATCTAAATCAATTATTTGCTGAGCAATTTCAAACAATTCTGAATGTAGGAAATACCAAGAAAAGTATTAACTTGGTTTTGAAACCTGGTTCTCCAACATCAATTTTACCTGAAATTATAGCAATTAATTGCTGGTAGGCTGCGTCCTTCAAGTCCAGACTTGACAAGGAATGGAATAACAAGCCATGGAAATATGAGTGGGACTGTCCATCCCACTCAACTACTGACTGATGCCAACTTTATCATAATGAGTGTCTTGCTAGGAGGCTGATGCTGCTTGTCATACCCAACCATCTTGCATACTCAATCCAAAGTTGCTGTTGTGCAGTGGTGTCAGCTCTATACCACTGAGAATGGTCTTTACAGGCCATACCTACCTCATGGTCACCGCTACCAAGTGGGCTTAAATTGCATCTCTCCAGCAGACCTCTCTTATGGCGTGTCACTGGGCCCTAACACAGTGACAAATTTTTGCCATCATTGACCTGGAGCACAACAGATCCAGTATGGACCTTAATTTGCTCCAAAGTGCATATTAAGGTAATTAAGGTAGATATCTGGTAAAGAAGCTGTAGAAAGTCAGCTAGCATCTTATTTCTATGCTGTTTGAAAATCACTGCAGTGACTATTTGTCCATGATATTCTGATCTAGATTACAAATCATATTTAGACCTAGCTTGTCTAAAACCAATGGGAGTGGAGCCCATAATGAAATGTGCAAGATTGTCTCTTTGTTACAGGGTACTTCCTCATAAGTCCCAGATGATATGCCTTCTAATGTTATCAAGTTCATTTTATTAGCAATTCTTTCACCCTTAACTGAACTTATTCAAGCTTTTCATCTTGGTATTTTCCTAGAAGCATTTAAAAGTACAAGGGTAATAGTTTTCTTTAAGGTGGTCCAAGGCTCATAGTATTTTTTGACATTTAAAAAAAAAGTTTGGAAGAATAGGAAGAAAAGTCTACAAACCAAGATTAGAATAAGCTACAGCAATGACAGTGGTCAAATGGCTCTGAAGCTTGAGTGTTCCAAAAAGCAGATGCAGATTTGCTAGATGTTTTCCAGAGAAGTTGCCTATGGATTGTTCTGGGCACCTGGTTGACTGACTGTATTTCAAACAGTAGGCTGTACAAAAAGTGTGGTTCAATCCCGATTTCTAGGGCTATAATGAGAGAAAGGTTGAGATGGCTAGGACACATTCTGTGGATGAAGGATGACAGATTGTCCTTTTTGACAAACTGTCTAGGGCTAAATAGATAGCAGATTGTTTTTCTTTGTGGTGGGAGTATGTCATAAAGGAAATTGGAGCTTCCTTTATTTTATTCAATAAGGGAGGAAGCCATAGGCTTGTTGCAAAACTAACACAAGAAATGACAGCTCAAAACAGCAACACTACAAAACCAAAAATATTCATCAGTAAAACAAGAACTGTACAACAACTATATTACAGAAACTGTTTTTCATAGAACTCAGTTTCAACAAGAGTACTCTTAAATGTTGGCACTGTTTGTGCAGAAACTATGGTATCAGGTAAACTATTCCAAAGTTTTGTTGCTTGGTTAACAAAGCTACATTGACCTATATACACTTCCTGGGAGGCTTTGGATAGAATGGGATGGAGGAGGAGGAGGAGCATGTGTAGCTATGTCAGCCTTGGGCAGCTTGGTGTTGTGGTGAGTTGTTAGCAGTAGTAGTATTTGACAAAGTATGTAATTGTTAACTACAGGCAAAATTAATTGCAATTGGGTAAGCCAGGAAGTTGTTGAGTGGGTCACAGCATTCCTCAAAGATAGAACACAAAGAAGAAAATGGTCAGGCATTTTACTTAGATATTACTGAAGTGGAAGGTGGAGTCACACAAAGAACAATACTTGGTCCAGCTTTATTTAATATATATCTATATATATATATATATATATATATATATATATCTATATATATATATCTATATATATATCTATATATATATATATATATATATATATATATATATATATATATATATATATATATATTATATATATATATATATATATATATAGATATATATATATATATATATATATATATATATATATATATAGATATATATATAGATATATATATATATAGATATATATATATATATATATATATATATATATATATATATATATATATATATATATATATATATATATATATATATATATATATATATATATATATATATAGATATATATATATATATATATATATATAGATATATATATATATATATATATATATATATATATATATATATATATATATATATATATATATATATATATATATACATATATATATATATATATATATATATATATATATATATATATATATATATATATATATATATATATATATATATATATATATATATATATATATATCAACAATACCCCACAATCTGTCAAAAGAAAATGAGCCTGAATGCTGATGATTCAAAAATCATCAGCCCTGCAAAAACAGCCAAAGAGCAAGCCTTATTACAAGCTGACCAAGAAAAACTCTCAGATTGGGCAAAACTCTGGAGGTTAGAATTTAACATTAAGAAATGCAGAATTCATTTTGGCAGAAAGAAAGTGAGGAGTCTTATAACATGTGTGGAATGTATAGTGTTGGGCAGATGATTGATTCCTCCCATGCTGAAAGAGACCTGGGTATACTTGTGGATAAAGAATTGAAGTTTGACCAACATGCTCAGTCAGTTGTCTTCAAAGTGCTCTAGACCCTGGGAATTGTAAAAAGAACATTCCACAGTAGGTCACCAAAGCTGATGTCAAAGCAGTATAGTATACTTGTTCAACCAAAACTGGAATTTGGTATGTGAGTGGCAACCTCATTAAATAAAGGCAACAAAAACTAGAGAGTGTCAAAAGGCAAGCAACTAAATCAATAGAGGGCTGTAAAAGCCTAGAATACCCATCCTGCCTGGAGAAGTTATAGATTCCTACCCTCTCCTATCAATGGAAGCATAGGGATCTCATCATGGGGTACAAAATGCTGCACACTCAGTCCTTGCAACAAAATATACTTGAACCTGTTCAGTCAACAAGAACTAAAGAACAGACCATGAAGCTGTACTGCAAACAAGCCAACACCAGACTACAAACAACTTCTTTCCAAATAGAGTCCTGGGGCTCTGGAACTCCCTAAGTGAAGAAACAGTCTCAGCCCTAGAGTGGAGGCCTTCAAGGGAGCTGTGGACAAAGATTGGACATCCAAACCATGGCTTTGAGGATGGAATGTAGCCAATGCATTGGCTCAACATCTCCACTAACCAGCACCTATAGGATAATACCTTATTTGCAGGGCAATGCAATTTAAGGTAAATCTGGAGTTGGTTTGTTTACTGCTTGCTATTAAATAGCCTAAGAAGAAAAGTTGCACTATAGAAAAATTATTTAGGCTAGTAAACATATTTTAGGCTAAATATGTCAATTAGTAAAAAGTAAAAGAGGTGGTAAAAAGTAAATGGTCTGTATTTCAGTATGATTTAAACCTAAGTAAGTAGCCTATTTCAGAATGTTTTGAAATTATTGCCAGAGTCTTATGCTGTTTCTGCAAGAAGAGAGGGAGTACTAAACTGTTCCTTATAAAAGTATTGAAAGGCCTAGGCTATAACAGAGTAGCCTAATATTTATTCTTTAGTTAGCAAATTAATAGGCTAGCCTAGAATAAAGGCTTTAAATTTGGTCAATATATACGAAATCATATTATTGAGTTAGGACTAAAGTGAATACACCATTTGATGCCTTTTTTTATGCTGATTACGAATATAATAATCATTCCTATCGGAAATTCAAATTTAAGCCATTTTTGAGCTCTTGAAAATGACAAAAAATAGGGTGTAAAAAGGCTAATATAGGGTGTAAAAATGCTTAAAACATTTGTTTTAAACTTACTGTTTCATAATAAATCCTTATTTTAATCCACAAGCACTGACTTTCCATGAGTAACAAGTATATAAGTTCCAAAAATTCATTTTCCAAATATTATGTATTTTTTTCTTCCTTAACGCCAAATGTTCAAGAATGCATTTTCGACGAAACGTCGAAAATATTAAACCTAACCTAACCAAACCTAACCTAACCTAATCCTTTAATATTTTTGACAGTTTGTCAAAAATGCATTCTTGAACATTCAGCGTTAAGGAAGAAAAAAATACATAATATTTGCAAAATGAATTCTTGGAACATATATACTTGTGATTATCCAACTTACTCATGGAAAGTCAGTGCTTATGGATTAAAATAAGTATTTATTATGAAACAGTAAGTTTAAAACAAAGGTTTTAAGCCTTTTTCCACGCTATATTAGCCTTTTTACACCCTATTTTTTGTCATTTTCAAGAGCTCAAAAATGGCTTAAATTTGAATTTCCGATAGGAATGATTATTATATTCGTAATCAGCATAAAAAAAGGCATTGAATGGTGTATTCACTTTAGTCCTAACTCAATAATATGATTTCGTATATATTGACCTTTAAATTTACCTACTAGCCCTAGGCTAATCTACAATATTCAATGAAACCAGAAAATCTAAAGCCATTAGGCATTTTTTTTTTCTGTGCATTCAAAGTGAGGAAGATAATCTTTAAGATACTTGGACTACAAGGTCCAATAACTTAGCAGGTAAGGTTTATATTAACAGACTATTCAGGTAGTTAAGAAATAAACTTGCAGTTCTGACTATGAAGGTAAGTGTATTTCTTAGCTACATGAATACTCTGTTAATATAAACCTTACCCAACTTAGCTACTCTTGTAGCCTAGGCTATTGACTACCTTTGGAGACTTCTTGATGAAGCTTATATTGTCTAAATATCTGACGAACATGCTTCTAGACTACTCAGAAAGTATAAAACTAAATTAAATAGCAAATCAGTCCATTATAGTACCTGTCTTTCGACCTTTTAAAAGAGAAAATACATCTGTTATGTTTAAGAGCTCTTCTAATTTGGTTTTCACATCTTGAAATGTCATCTACATAGAAAGGAATTAAAGATGCCGCAAGCAGTCAAATCTCAATGCGTCCACAAAAAAAAAAAAAAAAAAAAAAAAAAAAAAAAAAAAAAAAAAAAAAAAAAAAAAAAAAAAAAAAAAAAACAGAACCCAATTTATCAGTGATGGTAATTAAATAATTGATGAGCCAGATTGCAAATTATAAGGGATTATGCATGTATTTCCGAAATAAGTTTTTCATATTGTCTTATAACACAACGTAAAAATTAAAATTTCAACCATTTGAAAAGTAATAATTCGAAAGAAAGAAAGCATGGATAAAAATTTTCGCATATCAGACTAATGAAACTAGATCTTACTTATTTATTGTGCTTGCGGCAGAAACAGGCGTTTTCTGCTGCATCTGGCATTTTAAATCCAGAGGTTCCTTAGGAATCTATTTAACCGCAAGCTTCCTGGACTGGATGAAACTAGATCGGCTCTTTAAATGTGATGATATTAACTCCGGGAAACGGCAGCAGTTTTTGATTTTTATCAATGTCAAAATGATGAAAAAAAAGAAATATCCTAGACGCGTTTTGTTTCGTAAAAATCGCAAATGTCCCTTTTGCCTTATCCTTAACTCTTACGCTGCCATTTGTTTTAATTTTTTCCTATTCTTTTTTTTTTCTCCCGAGTTTGGAGCCATATATATATATTTTTTTTCCTTAAAACTTTTTTCTAGATATTTATGATTCCTAATTGTTCCTTTTGTTCTTTCTGATTTTCAACTCAAATTATTCAAATGATTCATATTTTGATTTTAACATTATTTGATTCCAAATGGGAATTCGGCTATTTTTCCGCTTATAACAGTCATTTATCAATTAAGTATTATGTTACCTTATCTTTAAAGGGCTTAAGCCGAGATAGGGGGACTCTTATTTGTGATAATTTCTATCAAATTAAGTTGAATATTCGTTATAATTTCTTCTGTTTTAGGCTTCAACTATTCATTAGTAGAATCTTGCTGTGTTTGTGATTTATGTAATTTAGAATAAATGAATGAATTTATTGATAACCTTTCGGGTTAACAAAACAATGACGGAGCAAATAATAACAACAAAAAAGAAAAACAGATGAAAATTCGTCAGACAAAACAAAGCAAATCAGAGTATTCGACAAATAAACGATTACACACATATATATAGACATTATATACATTACATAAACACTACATACATTACATCACAGACATGAAGTATTTTACATATGCATTAAAATACATTACATTATATAATTATTACAAAGAACATTCATGCAAATAAAGGATGCTATTAATAAAACAAATCACCTGAATATTGTAGAAGTAAATTATGTTACTTGTGGTTATGAGCTTTGGAGTTGTGACTTTGCATTTGATTTTTAACTGCTATATATGGTATTAACTGCTATTAAATGCTATATGCAATGTTCAATCAGTTTTGTATTTTGAGTCCATGGGGGAAGGCAAAGTAGGTATTTCGTGATATTAAAGTAATGTGACCTAATTTTTTGTCTGTTTAAGGTAAAGATTTTCGAAAAGGATGTACAACAAAAAATATGTGTTGCTCTTTTAAGGCGAAGCTTTCTTTAATGAATAAAGTATATGCAATACAAATACGGTGCGGAAAATAGAATAGTGGATGGTAAAGACTTGTTTCAAGAAATAAGCCAATAAAAAGTCCCAGATATGTCATCTGTTTGACAGGTTTAACTTAAGAGCTTCTTAAACAGATTGAATAAGATTGATCCTAGTTTTTCCAGTTGAAAAAAACACTTTTTTCTGGCTTTCTAGGGATAAAATAAAAATCTGTGCTAGCGTATCTTTGGCTTAATATTTCAGAAATATTCAAAATCTTTCTAAAGACCGGCTGGTATTCAAAATGTCGTCAGCGTAAGGAGCCAAAGAGTGGTTAAGACCATGCAGGATACAAGATAAGGGGCACTGTGCTTGAGGATCTTGAAGGTAATATTGATGAGTATTGGGGAGGAAAAAGCTCCCTGATTGGGGCTTTTAAAAACATCGGTTTGTTTGTCAAATTGATCTTCTTTTTGCTGCAAACAAAAGCATGGCGACATGCACCAGTGAACTGGACATCCGACGGACATCATATCCGACCAAGACAACCGTTTCACTGTTATTATATGCATCGACTAAACAGTCACCACCGCTGTGAGAGCCTCTCAACACACTAAGTCTTGAGGAGAGATTAAAAGGATGTGGAGGGGCATAACATTTATGCCCGAATTCGTCGATTAAAATCAGGTCAAAAAGTTTGAAGAGTATAAATAACCATTTATATATCAAGAGTACAGATTCAGCTTCCCTACTTGACCCGAGCTGAGGCTCATGTGTTACTCAGGGGTCTTTTTCTGCAGCTCCTGGGAAATTTTACTCTGTAGCAGGCAGGGCCCACAGTTTGACATGACGCACTTAACATCCTTGAAGTGCATGGTGAACTCCAACTTGCTTTGGAATTATAGGACCCACATCTCGAACAGACAGGTGTATCACGACAAATAGCAGCTTTGTGACCACTTTAACGACTAGGATATCAACGTTTCGGAATGAGAATAAATGTTTGAACAGCAAGACATTCATAACTGGTTTCATCTGAATTCCTTGGGAATTCGTCCCCTTGATCCTACTTTGGGGATCAAGGTCGTAGATACTCCATTGCCTATAGCAGGTTTGACATGGCAAGAAATACTAATTTTGGAATAGGCGGTAGCTAAAATTTTGCAAATGTTCGTTTCGTTTTCCTTTTTTTCCATATGTTTCACTATTCTTGCAAATATTCCTAGAAAGATACAAAATTTCTTTCGCTTTCACAATTGAATTTCGGTCACAAAAGCCGGTCGCATTGCATGTCATCAGATCCAACTTGACTCCATTCGTAAGTTGTCAGATAAGAAAGTTCAGCAACGCAGTAAGGAATAATTTGTCTTACTTTAATTATTTGCAAAATTTATTAGCTAGGGACGGTCCAAAAGTTATTCTAAAGTAAATCACTTAGGTACCACTCACAGGATATCCAAAAAGAGTTCCATCTTTTATTGCATAACAAAGTGTGCTTTTTCTTTACTTCCATTATAATCCAATTATGAAAGCTGCTAAATAACAGATAGATCTTCACAGTATTGGTGCTGATTGAAAACGAGAACTGAGGATATCCATTTTAATTTTTGTTCGTTTTGGGTTGTTGCGACATTATCACTGCTAAAGCCTTAACATCTTTACATAATACTGGATTCAAATATAATTACAAAGTTTTTTTTCATGTTTTACATACCTTGGTTCAAACCTACGAGAGAAAAATCAAATCAAGGCCCGTTTCAGGCTTCACAAATCCATAGAGCCAAAATCAGTTTCATGTTTTTGTCTTCATGACGTTTACTTTGATTTTGTAGCTCAGAGTTGTGACTGGGAATCACGAACAAGTTCAGTTCGCATTTATATTTAAAGACAATCAAAATTTGGCTTATTTTTGGGGGAGATCCGTATCTTGAAGAACAATGTGTTTGGTAAGACGGCAGAAAGACCCGTTCAAAATGTAACTGTGGGAATCGAGAAAGGGCAAACCTTGTTAAACCTTCTCTTCTTTCTGAAGCAAGCTGAAAAAGCAGAAAAAAAGTTGAGAGAGAGCTTAGGACAGCTAAAATTGGAAAGAAAGGTATCCTCTAGAGATGAGAGACTAAATCAAAGGAAAACATGTTGACCTAAGTAGGGTCAGTATATAGTTCGAAAAAACATAATATTTGAAGTTCCTTTAAATTAACTTTGTTTCTGAACTTAAATTAAACTTAGTTCCCTTATATAACTCAATTTATACCTAAAAACAGACATCTAAGTTACTTCATTGATAAGATTGCCACTCCATCTTCCTCGTATAATAACGTAGAAATTTTAATTTTTCTAGCTCAAGAACGAAAGACCTTAAGCCGAACAGGCCAGCCATGATGGAGAACAACAAAGAAAGAAGAAACTCAATGGGAAGCAGCAGGCGAGGCTGTGGCCGGTGGGGAGAAGGGATGAACTAAAGCGACGTGGATGTTTCGCCTGTATGTGCAGAGGAAACGGCACAGAGGAAACGGGGATTAGAGGGGAAACTAAAATGAACTAAAAGCAGGTGAAACCACCACCAGTGCTGGTGGGGTACGGTTGTCGCAACTGATCCACATAGGTCGCAGAGGCTGGTGGAGATATCTCGACGAGAACGCCAAGGCAACTGAGTAGGAGAGTGCAAGGATGGAGGTAAAGTAGATTGTTTTGTTGCGAAGTAATGCTGGTGTTGGCTATAATTGGGATAACTATTTTTGGTCTGGTAGGGGGTCTTGTTCCCTGGTGATTTTGAGGAGTCTTGGTTCCCCGTTAACTATTGGTTCTTTTTTTCAAGGGAATGTGACGGGTTGGGTCGGTATTTAGATTTCCCCTGTCCCTGTTTATTGGAGGATTAGCAAACATAGTTTTTTTTTTCTGTGGCTTCCCTCGCCCACTGGGAAGGACCTCTGCCATTGGGGGTGGCTGTGGCCTCATCAAATTGTGCGGGATGTTCGGGATGAAGGAGGGTATGTTCTGCCAAGGCCGAAACGAGGGTTTCGAGAGGCTTGCTGAATTGTGGAGTTTTTTGAATTGAGTTGCGATGCTCAGTGGGTCTCTCAAGAAATTGTTGATGAGTTCTACCCAGTTTTTCATCCTTTCTCTCAACTGGCCGTAGTCTCGTATGTTGTTTCTCATCGAGTTTTTTCTCTCTTTGTTGTTTTTTTTTGTGATGGCTAGCCAGCTCGGCTTAAGATCTTTCATTCATCAATTGTACGGGCAACAATTAGTCGCTTCTGTCAATTATTATTTTTCTCTTGTTAAAAAACATTCAAATTTGTTAAATCAACAAATTTTCTTTAAAAAATTGCAAGAAGGAATCTGTGATTACAAAATCTTTCAGAATAAATGCTCATTTTGGCACTGAAAATGAATCTAAATTAAAAAAACAAATTAAGCCTCATGGCTATAAATCATGGGTTGTCCAAGGATTTAAATCATTTTGAAAACCTCTTAAGGAATAATCTTCCATCTGACATTTTTCTGAGAATTAAGGAAATGGCTGTTAGATCTTCTCACCATGATTTTCATCTGTCAAAGGTTCGTTTGGTCCACAAATTTGGTAGACTTTTGTTGGAGAAGTTCTAGGATTCGGATGTTTTTTATACTCGTTCTTGTCTAAGTCCTGCCATTAAGAATTTATCATCTAAACTTCTTAGTAGTCAACAGGAGGCAATTTTGTCGAAAGGTTTTAAATTCTGTTTTCCAGCACTGATTTCATATTCAAAAATAATTTTAAAGGTGGAGTCAGGGATTATTGCTTCTATTGATTTTTAATTAAATATTTAATCTATAGATATAATTAGGTTAAGTATTTAATAAGATGCATTCTAGGCAGCTTATTCTCCATAATTCTCTGCTGTAGTTTCCATAGTTTTGTTACTAAAGTATTATATTTTCATCATATTTTGGTATATTTCACTATGACTAACTTCACTTCTTTAGTGTGGTTCCTATAACACGTAATCTAAGCACCATAATTTCTATCATCATTTTGGAAATCTGCTTTCATTTTATTGTTTTGGCTTTATTGCCTTCACTTATGCTCCTGGCCTCCCCCAGACCACTCAACGTGTCCCCAAGTGGCGATAGGGGAACGCCCTAAAAATATGTAGGGTATCTCCATAGGAGGCACGGACCAAGGGCGACCTCGTCCCTGGGGGTCTATAATAGAAACTGGAGCACCCTCACCCGGGGTCATAAATACAGGCAGAGGAGGAGGAAGGCCCCTCAAATGTACACTCAGTAGGGCCCACCGGTGTGTCCACAAGTCCCATGAGTTACAAATCTTCTCCCGGTAATGGGTTAAATTGCGTCATGATGCAGAACACCATCGAGAAAGGATCCTCTATAGGAGGATAACCGCGGCAGGGCGTAACATCCAGATATATGGACGAAGGCCTCTGTAAAGGGCTGCCTCCACCCTTTTGGGGTACCTACAAGACTGGGGATCTAGCGGTTAACTCTAATCCCAGTTGAGGAGTGGCACCCCTCAAGGAAATTATTGCCTAGTAAACGACACAGCATTCACACAGGATTCTGATCAATGGACAATTCTTCTGGGCTTGGTATGTTTTGAAGGGCGTCTTCGGGCTGAAAAACCTCTTCCTAGCTACTTTATCTACAATGGACAGCCTCCCCGTAGTAGTATAATATTTGTAGGCATGAAAATGTAATGAGTCGGAGGTAATAGGCTTGAGATTGTCTGTGCAGGATTTTGACTCTTGTTGATAGAAAAGCATCGCCAAGTGCTGAAAACCAAGTTGTGACCAAGATGGGCCCAGGATCAAACAGTTCGTGGTAACGAACTGTAAGTAAGGAGCGACCCGGCTCAATGGTAACCGAAACTCTAAAAAACGGAATTTTGATACCAATAGATACATCAAAAGAATCACATTTTAATTCTGATTTCAAATATATAAGTTTCATTAAGTTTAATCTTACCCATCAAAAGTTACGCGCCTGAGAAAATTTGGCTGATTTTCGAGAAAAGGGGGAAAGACCCCCTAAAAGTTATAGAAACTTAATGAAAATCACACCATCATATTCAGTGTATCAGAAAACCCTACTGTAGAGGTTTCAAGCTCCTATCTACAAAAATGTGGAATTTTGCATTTTTTGCCAGAAGAAAGATCACGGGTGCGTGTTTATTTGTTTGTTTGTTTTTTTTTCTTTTTCCCAGGGGTGATCGTATTGACCCAGTGGTCCTAGAATATTGTAGGAGGGCTAATTGGAACGGAAATTAAAAGTTCTAGTGCCCTTTTTAAGTGACCAAAAAAATGGAGGGCAACTAGGCCCCCTCCCACGCTCATTTTTTTCCCAAAGTCACCCGATCAAAATTTTGAGATAGCCATTTTGTTCAGCATAGTCGAAAATCTAATAAATATGTCTTTTACGATGACTTAATCCCCCACAGTTCCCAGGGGAAGGGCTGCAAGTTATGAACTTTGCCCATTGCTTACATATTGTATTGGTTATTGGGAAGTATACAGACATTTTCAGGAAACAAATTTTTCTGGTAGGGGGGGGGGCTGAAAGAGGGGGTTACTCGGGAGAATCTTTCCGTGGAGGATGTTTCTTTGGGGTAAGGGACATTTCTATGAAGGGGGCGCCGGATTTCCAAGCATTATTTAAAATACGATCAGAAATTAAATTTAAAAAAACAAGTTTTTCAACTGAAAGTAAGAAGCAACATTAGAACTTAAAATGAACAGAAATTATTACGTATATGAGGGGGTTCTCCCCCAAGTCAATACCTCGCTCTTTACGCTATAGTTTTTTTTAGTGCTTTCAAAAGAGCTATCTATTCTAATTAACGGCCTTTGTGATTAAGGGGTCATTTTTAAAGAATTGGAACAAAATTTGAACTTTAGCTTAAAGAGCAAGGTATTGACTAGGGGGCAAACCCCCTAATATACGTATTAAAAATATATGAATATAGAAGTTCGTTACGTAAGTTAATTCGTAAGTTACGTATATTTATTACTAATAAAAACGTTCGTAAATAAAATTCAACAAGTTTCGAGAAAGCCATTTAACCAAATAAAAGTAAAATTAATATGCAAATTTCGTTTTAATTATTCATGCACGGTGAGCCAAAATCAAAACCTGCATTAATTAAAAAACGTTCACAAATTAAATAAAAAAACAAGTTTTTTAAACTGAAAGTAAGGAGCGACATTAAAACTTAAAACGAACAGAAATTATTCCGTATATGGAAGGGGCTTTCCCCTCCTCAACGCCTCGCTCTTTACGCTAAAGTTTGACTCTGTCTCAAAACTTTATTTTTTAAAACAATAAAAAACTTTAGCGTAAAGAGCGAGGCGTTGAGGAGGGGAAAGCCCCTTCCATATACGGAATAATTTCTGTTCGTTTTAAGTTTTAATGTCTCTCCTTACTTTCAGTTTAAAAAACTTGTTTTTTTTATTTTTGCACAAAGGCTCCATCCATGGAGGTCCCAGGGACTTCTTGCTGTCCGGTTTTAAGCCGGCTTAAGCACTTCCGTGTAGACTTGAGAAGATATGTGATCTCCGTCCTGAACTGGTATCCGGGAACATTGCTTTTCCTGAGGCCAAAATAATTTTAATGATTTAAAGAATATGAAAATTAAAACTTGGAATGTTACGACGTTAAACAATGACCATCGTATCGACATTTTGACTGACGAATTTTCGAACTGGAACTATTAGGAGCTTCAGAAACTCATATCTCAGAAACTTCCTACTCCCAGGGGTAGGAAGCCTGAAATTAGATGATATAGAATTTGTTTACTCAGGCAGGAAGGATGGGATAAATTGACAGGGAGTAGGGCTCATGATGAATAACGAATTTGCTAAGTCTTGTTTAGGCTGGGAAGGTATTAATAATAGAATACTAATTGCTCATTTTACGACTAAAAAGTTCAGGGTATCAGTTATAGTAGTATATGCCCCTGTAGAACCGACTGACGGAGATACTAGTGACTCAGATGAATTTTACTTACAGTTACAGGAGCAAATAGACAGGGTCCCAGGTAGAAATATGATGCTGTTACTAGGAGAATTTTAACGCTGACGTCGGTAAAAATAACGATAGATTGTATCCTAGCCTAGGTAAGTTTGGTATAGAAAAAAAAAACAGCAATGGATACAGACTTTTGCAATTTTGTAGGTATAACAATCTAGTTATAACCAATACGGTGTTTGGTCATAAAATGGCTCATAAGTTAAAATGGTATTGACGTGATGGTAAGACAGCAAACCTTATTGATTATGTTATAGTAAACCGAAGACTAGCAGGATCAATACAGAATGCTAGGGTATATAGGAGTGTTGTTATTGATGTTAATAGTGAAGATCACCATGCAGTAGTGTCAAGGGTTAATTTAAAGCTCAAATTTCGGAAGGGTTATTACCTTCCGGGACGTTATGATGTTGGTAGACTCCAGGATGAGAATTTGAGAGAAACTTTCCAGGAACAGTTGAATACTAAACTTCAGAGTTTAAAATTTTATAATGTGGAAGATGGTTGGAACAATTTTAGAAAAATAATTTGTGAAGTTTCTGAAGGTGTCTTAGGGAAGAAAGCTAGAACTGCAGCTAAGCATATTAGTGAAAAGGCTTTATGTTTAATAGAAAGGAGAAAGGACTTGTACAAGAATTATCTGATTCATAGCTCATATGAAAACAAAAGGAATGTAAAGAAAGTAGAGAAAGTATTAAAATATGAACTAAGGAGGTGTGAATAAAATTGAATAAAATTGCCGAGGATATGGAAGATGCAGCTAGACGACATAATAATAAAATATTGTACTAGCATGTTAATAAATTGAGAGGGAGTAGTCAACCCGGACTTGGTCCAGTTAAAGATAGGAATGGGGCCACAATTAGCGATAAGGAAAGAATTAAAGAGAGATGGGCAGAACATTTTGAGAATTTGCTAAACCGAGATAGAGTTGCAGGAAAATATATAGAGGAAAATGAAAAAGTTTGTGATGCCTTGGATGTGAAGGAAGATTTGTTTTGTGAGGAAGAATTAGCGACAGTACTAAAAGCATTAAAAGATAATAAGGCTCCAGATGCTGATAGGGTGGTAAATGAGTTTCTTAAATATGGTGGCTCTGAGGTTAAAAATAAGTTACTGAAAATTATGACTATGAATTTTTAAAAAGGGGAAGTACCTAACGATTTTAGGAAAACCTTAATTATGCCACTTTATAAGAAAGGTGATAAAAGTGAGCGTGGTTATTATCGAGAAATTAGTCTGGTCTCTGGAGGTAGCAAATTACTTAGTAATATGATACTTTTTAGACTGAGAGATGCCGTAGACAAAGTTTTAAGAGAAGAACAGTGCGGTTTTAGAAAAGGCAGAGGATGCGTCGACCAAATTTTCACTCTAAGTTATATAATTGAGAAGTGCCTGAGTGGTAAAACACCTTTGGTCCTATAATTTATGTTTATGAGCAAGCGTTCGATTCTGTTGATAGAAGAGCTTTGGTAAAGGTTTTATCCTTGTATGTTTAACCAGACAAATACATTGAAGCGATTAGTGCTATGTACGAAAATAACACTGCAGCGGTTAAGGTAGGAAATGAGGTTAGCAGCTGGTTTTGTAGTAAATTAGGAGTTTAGCAGGGTTGTGTTCTATCCCCCTTTATATGGACTTCGTCTTAAGGAGCACAGGAAAGGCAGTGGGAGACCACGGAATCAAACGGGGAGGAAAAAGTCTCCTGGACTTAGTTTATGCTTATGATTTAAGCATCCTAGAGGAAAGTGTGAGCAAAATGAATGAACTTTTAGAAGTTTCACAAGTTCAGGGTGCTAGAATAAGTTTGAAAATTAATGTTAAGAAGACTAAGTTTTATTTGAATTGAATTGAAGTTATCAAGTATTTTGCAGTAGTTTGCACATGGTTGCATCAAGACATGGCTAATTGTAGACAGAGAAAAGGCTAGGAATAAGTTAAGATGAAAAGGAGACGTTGTGTAATGAAAAGATTGATCAGGCGGGCAGCTTCACTTACCTTGGTAGTTTCATAGGCAGCGCAGTCGCGCTGCCTAAGTAAAGAACGATGTTGGCACAATGCATTATTTATTTTATTATTATTTTTTTTTTTTATTAAAGATGATGGGAGCAGTGAAGATGTTAAACGTTAGAATAGCCAAGGTTCAGAGTGTTTTTTTTTTTTTTTTACAGTTAAAAAAGTTTGGAAGAATAGGAAGAATTGTCTGCAAACCGAGATTAGAATATTAGAACCTACAGTGATCACAGTAGTCAAATATGGCTCTGAAGCATGGACACTTCAAAAAGCGGATGAAGATTTGCTAGATGTTTTCCAGAGAAATTGCTTAAGGATTGTTCTGGGTACCCGGCTGACTGAATGTATTTCAAACAGCAGACTGTACAAAAAGTGTGGTTAGGGCAATTTACAAGGATTGCACAATTTACACTTTTCATTTTAGTCATCAGCTTTACAATTCTCACAGGACGACCATCTGCCCACAGTATACAGGCATAATGGGCATGTGTAAAACATTTTTCGACGTTGACTGCTCCACTTCCAAAACAAAATTACTCTCAAACAACAAAAATGTCTCCTAGGAGCGTTACAAAATGGCCGAATATGTAGTGGTTAAGAGCAAAACCACAATATTCTTTTGTTTTGTCTCAATCAATATATCTATAAATTGAGTAAAAGCCTGGGGGCCACGACGACAAAGTTTCATACAAAAGTCCAAAGAAGGGGAATCGGTTCCCATTATATCTTCAACCATTTCTCCAGAAAATATCTTTCTTTGAAGAGATAATTCCAGAAAGTCATCATCTAAAACTAACCACTTTTCCAATTTTCCTAGATTACGTAAGATTTTCCGTTTCTTAAATCTATCCATTTTAACACTCTCCCTACCAGATACAGAATGTTTTCTATAAATTGTTCTCTTCAATATATTTCGCCAGCGCATTTAATCCATCTTGTAGTGTCTGTATATGCACTATATTCACCTTAGCCACAAAGCACATTTGTTCTTCCGACTTGAATTTGCTTAATGTTATAACATATCCATTATACGTCTTGTCCCATTTTAGGGTTAGTCGAGAGCCCCTTGTAATTTCTACCGCCACCTTAGGCGCTCTAGGTCCCGTTTCATCAACACCTTCAATATTGAATAGTGTATAAGCATCCATGTTGACTGCTCCCCTTCCAGAAAGAAACTGATCAGTTCTACCAACACCTCAAAACAAAATGTAACACAAATTGCATGAAAAATGTACCAAAGATAAAAAAATTGTACCATATCCCAAATTTTTTTCCGCGTGTTACGCTTCGCGTAACACGCGGATCGTCGGTGACATGAAGTACTATCTATGAAAATTTTGCATAAGAAATTTTCATAAAGATAATTTCTTAAACCACATTGGCCTGACATAACATAAAGAAAGAAAAACGAGCCAAAATGGGGTTTTTAAAGGCCAAATGAAAATACTGAAAACACACAACAAAGCGAATAATTTTTTGGATTTTGTGCAAATCGCGGATATTGGCGAATAACTCGCTTTTATGGTTGTTAGGTATTTTGTTTTAATTCTTATAACTTTTGGCTTTTTTGAATTTTATTAATCTTTTAAGTTTTTGGTTTTTTCTTTGGTTTTTTGGTTCTTTTTACATTGATTTTTCGCGTTTATTTTTTGTTGGTTTTTTCTTCGGCACTTTCCTTGGATACATTATTTCGTTTTGCGCTGAAGAAGAGAGGCATTTGTCCTCTCAAAATATTCGCTTGGTTGTGTTTTATCAGTATTTTCATTTGGCCTTTAAAAACCCAATTTTTGCTCGTTTTCCTTTCTTTATGAGACATTTTGATTCACTTTCTCTCTCCATTCCTTTGTTTTTCTTTCTCTTCTAATACAGTACATTACTCCTGACAGTACTTGAAGAAATTGTTCGGAGTAACATATATTACTATAGAAACATTTTACTACGGGACAACAAAAGTCGTTTCGGCCATTTACGACCATTTATAGCACCGCTTGAAATTGATCCCAAATGACGATTTTAATACAAATCAGGGGCTAAAATTGTATTTTAACCTTGTATTCTTACAGCATGTTGCCGAAAAGCAGTTGCTAAGACCTGATTTTCCATTTAATAGTTTGCATAAAAATCCCCCTTTTTCCCTTTTATGAAGATCTTGATAGAGGGGAGGATCGTTCCTGTAGCCCTCCCCTAATATAAGCTACCGCCTACAAACAATACAGGAAAAAAAAATCTTTTTAAATTGAGACTGATTAAAGAAATGACTTTGGGGGCTATGGTCTGGTCTAACACGTACTGGAGATTTTAATGTTGAAACAATATTTTTCTCCAAATGCCTTTAAAAGATACTCCACTCACCTTGTAAGGTCGAGTTTGATATGTCCCCACGAATGGTACAATAGAGAGCATGTCGTTCACTATTTTTTAAATCACCTTAAACATCTAGGTAACGGCATCTTTTATTTTTAAAACTGGAACTGGCTTTATAAGCTTTGGGTTATCTGAGGTTCCAACTACTCTATACTGCAAAAGCTATACATCAGAAAATGATTAAAAATATGACATTAAACATCACTATCTGAGTCAGAAGCCATGGCGGCACTTGCAGTTGCAGATTTTCTGTGCCCTTTTCCAGTATTTTGCCAGTTGGGCTGTGTCACCATGCTCATGGGGGGTTTCCAGTCCTTGGTAACGACTCGTTTAGCACCCAGAACAGCCGAGTCTATTTTTTAATTTTGTTTTGTTTAAATTAACAGTTGAAAAAACCCTCTCGGCACAAGCAGAAGAATGTGGTAGGATAAGCATTTTCATCATGAATTCACCCAAGAATGGGAAACTTTTGACTTGAGGACCATCACATCGTTCTAGTACTTTAAATCAGAGATAAACTGGGTCAGAATCTGCACATTTCTTGAGATCAGCGCAAAATGGCAGCCTTTTCCATTCTTTGGCAATGTTTTCCACATCATTCTCCTTGGCCAAATTTGGAAACTGGACAAGTAGAGGGACAATGCTTAAGTTTGAGTGGTCAGGAGACATAGCTATCTTTGGGTCCAGTCTGTCTAAGTTTTTAACCGACGAGTATTTTGAACTGAAAAACCTTTTCCTAATTTCGTCGCTCATCATATATTCCGTACAAACTGTTTTGAAGGCAGTTGCAGCTGATATAGAAATTTTGTTGTTAATAAATGTAACCTCTACACGACTACCACAGTCTACTTCTTTCATGTCTCGAAAGTGCTGTGGGTCCCTGAGCTGTATCAAAGGTGCTTTTGTCGTCTCCACGTAGTTTGGTTTCATAAAATGGTTGATAATCGCTTTATACAGCTCATTAACTTGAATGTACAAGATGTGAATTTGGGTATCCTGTGACTGAAACAACCGATTAAGGTCAGTAACAAATGGTAGGATATATGCAAGGAAAGCAAAATAAGCTTTGAATGTAGGGGACAGCAATTTTTCGAGTACAGCTGTGGCTTTGGCTGGTATGTTTCCTTCTTTAAAGCTTTCACTCCGGAAGAAAAGTATCAAACAATCCCATTGTTCGAGATAACGCATAATAACTACCTAGTTGTGACATAAGCCACCTAGTTGTGACATGGCGCAGGATTCTGTGTTCGTCAAGCTCCATGAACTTCTGCATTTCGACAAACTCACCAGCCCTTTTGGGGCTTCTGCCAATGTAATTGTGGAGGTCTTGACAGAATTCTTCTACGTCTGTAGGTAGCTTATGACTTGCTGCACTGGCACACAAATGGATGGAATGGCATGTACACCCGAGAACAAATAGGTTTTGTAAATACAGCAAAAGCTTTGCTTGCACACCACCTTGTACTCCCATTATCACAGATGCATTATCTGATGCAAAACCAATCAGATTCTGCTTTGGCACTCCAATCTCTTTAAACAAAAGTTTTGTTAACACTGTATATATATCTTTAGCTGTGCACTGCTGTACTTCAACCAATTGCAAGAATGAGTCCTTCACAACTTTCTTCCATCCACCATTCTTAGCTTCCTTTACTTCATCGACAAGACGAATAGCAACAACTAGGCTTTTTGAATTACGCACATCAGTACTTTCATCAATGATTACCGAAAAACAGTTCTTTCTCATCAGGTTGCACACGTCCACATAAGCTACTTCTCCAATTATTTTATTAATCACATGTGTAGTTTTTGTACGACCACACTGAACACCCTTTGCAACATCCGAGTCAGGAAATGCTCTTTTTAAGGTTTCGGGAAGCTCTTTCATAATATTGATTGCCAAGTTATGCCTTGCCAGAAATCCACTTAAAATCAGTTCGGCCTGCCTGATTTTCTGACTTCTTAGAAGCCTTTCATTCGTTTCTATACTATTTATTGAGAACTGTACCATGGGAGCAGTACTAAGTGTTGCAGACACCTTTTTTAAATAAGTAGGATTGCTCAGGTGGCGCCTAATATGAAAACGAGCATATATTAAATACGTACTCCTTCGTTATACCTACTCTTTTATATATGTCAAACTGTAGACACGACGAAAAACCCGTTTTTACGGGATGATCCAAGACACCGCTGTAGAGAAATACAATGTATAGCGTGGTTTTAATTGCGTATAAAATATTTAAAGCGTTGTTTTTTGTTTTTTTTTTTTTGGGGGGGGGTGAGGTACCTAGGTTAGGTTACGTATTTAATATATGCTATACTTTGCTACCCCTCCCCCCTCTAATGCGCAAATATAAAGCCCGAATTAGTTTCTAAACTATTATATATTCATCCTATTTTATTTCAATAGCATTAACCAAACTAGCAGTATATAAAAGAGTAGGTATAACGAAGGAGTACCACAATATCACATTTCTTCTTACTTTTAATTTCTCTCAGCGGGGTCCTTTTTCCTTAATAAAAATTTTCAAACTGAGGAGATTCACCTTGGGTGGTTGGCTTTTGTTTTTATTCCACTAGATTCTCAACCATCACGAATCCAAGTGTCATTATAGCTTCAGTTTCAATCGGTAAGACTTGATGTTGATACACAGAAAGATGTTTTTGTCGACCTTTGGACACCGGAAGTTAAGTGTCTGTTTACCGAAAAAGGAAAATAGGTGACTGACTGCTTGTCTGTCTCTTATCTTGACTATGCCAAACAGATCAGGGTGAAATAAAATATTTGTAGATCAAAGAATACAGACATAGGTACAAAAATACTGAATTGTACCACATTGTACCATAATTTTGTAAAATGTACCATATTTTATGGGATTGTACTAAATTGTATCAGTAGAGGTGAAATGTACCAAAATGGTACAATTGTACAACGTTTGGCATCACTGAAACTGATCCTCGATCAATAGTTTCCAACCTCTGGGAACATGTCTAGACATGATTTTGCCTAGTTACAAGACATGCGCTTGAAACAGGGGTGTATCACATGACGTCAGAGGACTCCGGTAGAAATCCAATTTTCCTTATGCTTGTCGTGACGTCAGAGGTCTCCAGTAGAAATACACTGTTATTTTCCCTATGGCTGCCGTGACGTCAGAGGGCATGCCATCGGAATCCGGGGAGGGCATGTCGTCGGCAGCAGAGTGGCCCACTACTCCAATAATGTGGAGAAAAAATTATTATATAGTCCATTGCCCTTGACTCTCCAGATATGGACCCCTCTTGCCCCCGCCCCCCCCCCCCCCCCCCCCCCCATAAAAATGCTTGAGCAACGCCCCTGCCACTATGCTACTCCCGATTTTCATAAAACATAAACACTATAAAAGCGATTTGACACAAATCATACTGCGGTTGAATAACAGTTTCTTGTTCTAAGAATTCAATTCAAAAGTTTAAAATTTTACGATATTAAGTATAAAAAATGATGTATCTATATATCGGACCAAAAATCAATATTAAACATCGATATCGCAAACGATATCTGGAAATTTCTGTTTATTTCCAGCTTTTTCGACCATCTACCAGTGAACATTCAACAGAAGAGCTCCAACGAAAAGTTCTCATTAACATCTAGTGTAAATTTGAAGTTCTAGAGGGGCAGCTGCCCTCTGCTCCCCTTCCCTAGGCCAATGTCGAGCTCTCTTATCGTGAAGGACAAGCTATAAAGAAGATCATTATAGGTGAGTGACGCTTAATGAAAGCCACACTGACTTTCATCAAAAAGTATGTAAGTAATTAATCTAAAAAAAAAGTTTTTTCCGAGAAAACATAAAATAATAAAGGAGCTTTGGTACAGTAAATCAAACCAATTAAGGACACATTTTTACAGAATAAAAATATTATCAATGCCTTTTAGGATCAATCCCTTTTTTTAAGATAAAGCAACAATCCATTTTATGATTGTGTCTTTATTTTTTTTTTCTCGTTTAATTTGGTATCACTTCAGCACGATGGCTCAGTTCAATGCCTGGCTCTCGTTTTGATTCTGAAATTAAATTAAAAAAAACAAGTTTTTTTAACTGAAAGTAAGGAGCGACATTAAAACTTAAAACGAACAGAAATTATTCCGTATATGAATGGAGCTGTCCCATCCTCAACACCTCGCTCTTTACGCTAAGTTTTTTATTGTTTTAAAAAATTTAGTTGTGAGACAGAGTCAAACTTTAGCGGAAAGAGCAAGGCGTTGAGGAGGGGACAGCTCCTTTCATATACGGTATTATTTCTGTTCGTTTTAAGTTTTAATGTCGCTCCTTACTTTAAGTAAAAAAAACTGTTTTTTTAATTTAATCTCTGAACATTTTTGAATTAATGCAGCTTCGATTCTGGCTCACCGTACATGAATAATTAAAACGAAATTTGCATATTAATTTTACTTTTTTTTTGGCTAAATGGCTTTCTCGAAATTTTGTTCTGACGTAAGTTACGAATTAACTTACGTAACGAACTTCTATATTCATATGTTTTTATTAAGTAAATTAGAAAGTTCGCCCCCTAGTCAATACCTCGCTCTTTACGCTAGAGTTCGAGTTCTGTTCGAATCACAAACCCCTGAATTACAAAGGCCGGTTAATTAGAATGGATAGCTCTTTTGAAAGTACTAAAAAAACTTTAGTGTAAAGGGTGAGGTACTGACTAGGGGGAAAACCCCCTCATATACTTAATAGTTTCTTTCCGTTTTAAATTTTAATATTGTTCCTTACTCTCAGTTGAAAAATTGTTTTTTTATTTAATTTTTGATGGTTTTTTAAATAATGCTGGGAAATCCGGTGTCCCCTTCATAGAAATGTTTCTTCTCCCCAGGCAAAATCCTTCATGGAAAGATCCTCCCCCGTAGGGACAGGATCTGGGAGGGGAGGCATGGGAGGGGGCCATTTTGCCCTCCAATTTTCTTGGTCACTTAGAAAGGGCACTAGAACTTTTATTTTCTGTTCGAATGAGCCCTCTCGCGATATTCTAGGACTACTGGATCGATACGATCACCCCTGGAAAAAAATAAATAAAAAAAACAAACAAATAAACTCGCATCCGTGATCTTTCTTCTGGCAAAAAATACAAAATTCCACATTTTTGCAGATAGGAGCTTGAAACTTCTATAGTAGGGTTCTCTGATACGCTGAATCTGATGGTGTTCTATGACTTTTAGGGGTTGTTTCCCCCTTTTTTTCGAAAACAAGGTAAATTTTCTTAGGCTTGTAACTTTTGATTGACAAGACTAAACTTAATGAAACTTATATATTTGAAATCAGCATAAAAATATAATTCTATTAATATGCGTATTGGTATCAAAATTCCGTTTTTTAGAGTTTCGGTTACTATTGAGCCGGGTCGCTCCTTACTTACTGTTTGTTACCACGACCTGTTTGAAAGACACGTCGTGATTATTTTGCGGACAAGTTCGAAGTAAAGCCATCTTGATAGTATTAGTACTATAGACTAGCTTTAGAATTTGTATCCTAGCTTGAAATTCCCTGTGTTAGTAGAGATGACCCTAAAGGCCCCACGGGGGCACCATATATGGGCATAGAGTCCCTAGGGGAAATGGATTTCTGAGAAATTGATTGCGTAATCAAAGTGTGTCAATGACCTAAATTTCCAAAGGTGTTGATGTTGTTGTTGTTGTAAGTGCACGCTCTCAGCGAATGTTATGAGTTTCAATGTTGTTGTTTTGGGCAAGTGCACGCTCTCAGCGAATGTCAAGGTTGATGTTGTTATTGTTGTTGTAAGTGCACGCTCTCAGCGAATGTCATGGGTTTCCAGAAATAGAAAACAGCATTTGTTGTTGTTTTGGACATGTACATGCTCGAGGCGAATGTCATGGTGTCCAAAAATAGAAAACACCATTTGTTGTTGTTGTTGTTGTTGCTCGAGGCAAATGTTATGAGTTTCCAGGAAACAGTTAGATCACGTGTTTCCTTCTCAGCCAATCAGAGGGCTGGTTACATATCCTTTCTCAGCCAATCAGAGGGCTTGTTACATATGATTTCCCCGTTACATAACAATTCGCCCTTGAGATTTCGTATATAACGGACATGCAATGTGATTAAATTATCAGAAAGTATTTTGACATAGTTCAAGCAACAATGGATAAATTTGATGAATTAGAAGCATTGGCAACCTCAATTTACCATGTAAGTTCCGTTTTTATTTTCAAATAAAATTATTTTCCGTGGTCACCCTCCAGTATATTCGGGTAAATACCCCCCCCCCATACAATACAAACATCACTATACAATCTTTATAATCGATAGAAAACATAAAAGGTGTTCTTTTACCCTCAAAACCTAACCCCCCTCCATCATTGTTTTTACAACCAAATTCTCGCAAAAAGAAATAATTATCCTTTCGAAAAATTTAGCTTTCCCATATTGTAATCTTTTCTCTAACTGAGACTTCCGTCACTGTTGTTATTAAGCGTTCTGTTTTGACATAATGCTCCAGCGCGAAGCCTATAATTAGCTGTCACCCCTTTTCCTGTCTGTATACATTAGCTGGTTTTAGGCAATCGAGGATTTCAGTGCTTTTACGTAATTCAGTGTTTGTCTGAAAATAGCGGTCAGCTAATTTTGTCTGCAAATTAGCGATAGACCTAGGGTGGGTTAATTTTCCTAAATTTAGGGGAGGGGGCGTGAATCCGTGATTTTTGTTGGGGAGGGGGTTAGCACTTTTAATAGTGACAAAACAGAAATGAAAAGATAATTGTTTCTTACTTCAGTGTCTAACCATTTCTCTTCGAAATTTAGCGATTTTAGCTATAACAATTTTCCTAAATTTAGGGGAGGGGGCGTGAATCTGTGATTTTTATTGGAGAGGGGGTTAGCACTTTTAATAGTGACAAAATAGAAAATGAAAAGATAATTGTTTCTTACTTCAGTGTCTAACCATTTCTCTTCGAAATTTAGTGATTTTAGCTATAACAATTTTCCTAAATTTAGGGGAGGGGGCGTGAATCCGTAATTTTTGTTGGGGAGGGGGTTAGCTCTTTTAATAGTGACAAAATAGAAATGAAAAGATAATTGTTTCTTACTTCAGTGTCTAACCATTTCTCTTCGAAATTTAGAGATTTTAGCTATAGCATTTGAATAAAAGGTAGTAAGATATATTCTTTATTGATATGCCTTTCGCTTGAATAAATCGCAAGATTAACTCAATGAGAGGGTGGGTTAATTTTCCTAAATTTAGGGGAGGGGGGCAATTTTGTATCCAGGATTTTTGTTGGGGAATGGGTTAACGATTTTAATGGTGACAAAATAGAAAATGAAAAGATAATTGTTTCTTACTTCGTTGTGCGAACCATTTCTCTTTGATATTTTAGTGATTTTAGCTATAGCATTTGAATAAAAGGTAGTAAGATATATTCTTTATTGATATGCCTTTCGCTTGAATATATCGCAAGATTAACTCAATGAGAGGGATGGCTTAATTTTCCTAAATTTAGGGGAGAGGGGCAATTTTGTATCCAGGATTTTTGTTGGGGAGGGGGTTAGCGCTTTTATTAGTGACAAAATAAAAAATGAAAAGATAATTGTTTTTATCATAATTGTTTTCTACTTCGTTGTGCGAACCATTTCTCTTTGACATTTTAGCGATTTTAACTATAGCATTTGAATAAAAGGTAGTAAGATATATTCGTTATTGATCTGGCATGCGCTTGAATAAAAAACTGAACGTTCGTATAATAATGCGTTGAGTTATTTCTGAGAAAAGCTGAATTTATTATAATCAAACTATGATTTTCAGAGTTTAGGTTGCTTTCGACAAAGATTTCTCTTTACATACGGCAAATTTCCACATGGTGATTGATCCATGGCCCTTCTAAATGTGATAGAAGCTACTACACCCTACTTCAATCTCTTTTTACGTATTCAAACTGAATTTTCGTATAACAATGCTTTGAGTTATTCCTCAGAAAATTGACCCCTCCAAATATTTACTCAGAGGAGCGGGTGCTGAAATGTAAAACGTTACTTATTTGCCAATCATTTTCACAGTTTTCAAGTTGGGATCTTTGAACACACTCCCTCCTTCTCAGGTTATTCTATGAAAGTGAGCTGTATTTGTTAGAGTTTCAGAAACATTACATATTTATTTAATTTAAGCACTTTTTTTTCAGATATAATAATGTTTGGTGTGATTGACACAGAATATATTGGTCTGAAATATTCCTCAACTGGCATTATTTTCGAAGCAGCTTTCTTACTCCTAGACAATCAACGGAGTGAAATTCATTGCTATAAATGGAACATCAGATACAATATGTATAAGTATGAGAAAAACAGATGGAGTCCAACACTAAATTTTATAAATCGAAATGGCTTTTACGCTAAAACCATACGACCACATAATGAAAATGGCTATGAAATAAAACATGTACAAGAGGAAATTCAGGAAATATGCAGTTTTTTCGGTGTGCAAGCTGTTTATGTTAAGGGAAACGTGCCAACTGATAAACTCTTACTAGAAAAATGTGATAAAAACATAGCATTATTCAATTTAGAACACTTCAAATGTGAGAAATACCTGCATTCACTCCATGACCCAGAAGATGAAGTTAGATATTTCGCTCAATGGATACCGGAAAAGATACCTGACATGGAAAAATGCATCAGATATCCAAAGTCCTAAACTTGCTCCTCCTCATATCAAATGGATTAAGCTTCTTTTTTTTAATATGTCATTATTTTTTTTCAAATGTTTTTAAATATGTTTAAGCAATAAATATCTTAAGCCTCAACCGTTTTTATTCTTTAGAATAGTCTATCGCCAAGAAAATTATACTTTCAGAATCAACATGTCAGGGAACACACTTTCAAGTTCAGCATGTTGGAGAACCCTAAATAGTCACCCCTAAAAAGGTAAGTTAACCCTAAAAGGTTAAAGAATTTGGGGCCTTTGGGACCGGGGGTTCCTTCGGGTTGGGATTACTTTTTCTATCTTCCACTTTCCCTGAAATTACACTTTCAGATCCAACAGGTCAGGGTACAAACTTTCAGGTTCAGCATGTAGGAGAACTCTAAATGCTCATCTTTAAAAAGGTAAGTTAACCCTAAACGCTTAAAGAATTTCTCTGAAATCACACTTTCAGGTTCAGCATGTAGGAGAACCCTAAATGCTCATCCCTAAAAAAGGTAAGTTAACCCTAAACGCTTAAAGAATTTCTCTGAAATCACACTTTCAGGTTAGGTTAGGTAGGACCCCAACCCACACTACCCCAACCCCGAAGTAACCCCCCGGCCCCAAAGGCCCCCGGGCCCCCAAAGACCCTCCGGACCCCGCAATACTTTTCAAAAGGCTTTATTATATCTTTACAGAACAAGTCCTTTTCTTAATATCCTTCTTAAACCAATTTTACAAATTCTAATTTTTCCTTAGTAGATAGAAAAAGCTATATCATTGCTGCGAATATTTTCTCGAAAGATAAGCAGTTCTATTGCAATTTTAAATTTTCTCAATGATGTGAAGAAAAGTTCAAGATCTCTTCTGAATTTTCTCAATGAAAAAGAAATTATTTTTTTATTCAATTCTATTTTTCCAAATAATATAAAAATTTTCCTAACCTAATCTAACTTGATCTAACCTAACCTAACATAACCATACTCGCTGGAAAATCCACCCATGTCGACTTGGTACCATGTTTAAGTTAGGTTAGGTGGTTAGGTTGTCATGAGCCCTCATGATAAGTTAACCTAACCTAACTTAAACATGGAGAAATGTTTACTAGCTAACCCAACTTAGCTAACCTAACCTAACTTAGCTAACCTAACCAAACACCAACCCAGACATGTATGCAAATAGATTCAGACATAGAAATGAAAAATATTATTTCTAAGAGAACTTTGTGTGCGTGTTCAGTAAAAGTATGTTAGTATTAAGGTAAAATGTCGTTACTTTGATGAGAAGGTTTGTTAGTGTTAAGCAAAACTTGCTTCTTCTGACAGAAAAGTTGTTATCACAATCAAAAAATGTTACTTCTACGAAAAAATTTGGTATCTTTGGTAGAAAATTTACTAGTTCGAACAGAAAAAGTGTTATCACTGACGAAAAATAAAATTTCTAAGAGAAATTTGTGTGTGTTCAGTAAAAGTATGTTAGTATTAAGGTAAAATATCATTACTTTGATGAGAATGTTTGTTAGTGTTAAGAAAAAACTTGCTACTTCTGACAGAAAAGTTGCTATTACAATCAAAAATGTTACTTCTATGAAAATATTTGGTATCTTTGCTAGAAAACTTGCTAGTTCGAACTGAAAAAGTGTTATCACTGACGAAAAATATTATTTCTAAGAGAAATTTTTGTTTGTTCAGTAAAAGTATGTTAATATTAGGGTAAAATGTTGTTACTTTGATGAGAAGGATTGTTAGTGTTAAGCAAAACTTGCTACTTCTGACAGAAAAGTGGTTATCACAATCAAAAAATATTACTTCTAAGAAAAAATTTGGTATCTTTGGTAGAAAACTTGCTAGTTCGAACAGAAAAAGTGTTATCACTGACGAAAAATATTATTTCTAAGAGAAATTTGTGTGTGTTCAGTAAAAGTATGCTAGTATTAAGGTAAAATATCATTACTTTGATGAGAATGTTTGTTAGTGTTAAGCAAAACTTGCTACTTCTGACAGAAAAGTTGTTATAACAATCAAAAAATGTTACTTCTATGAAAATATTTGGTATCTTTGGTAGAAAACTTGCTAGTTCGAAGAGAAAAAGTGTTATTAGTGATGAAAAATATTATTTCTAAGAGAAATTTGTGTGTGTTCAGTAAAAGTATGTTAGTATTAAGGTAAAATATCATTACTTTGATGAGAATATTTGTTAGTGTTAAGCAAAACTTACTACTTCTGACAGAAAAGTTGTTATCACAATCAAAAAATGTTACTTCTAAGAAAAAATTTGGTATCTTTGCTAGAAAACTTGCTAGTTCGAACAGAAAAACTGTTATCATTGACGAAAAATATTATTTCTAAGAAAAATGTGTGTGTTCAGTAAAAGTATGTTAGTATTAGGGTAAAATGTTGTTACTTTGATGAGAATATTTGTTAGTGTTAAGCAAAACTTACTACTTCTGACAGAAAAGTTGTTATCACAATCAAAAAATGTTACTTCTAAGAAAAAATTTGGTATCTTTGGTAGAAAATATGCTAGTTCGAAGAGAAAAAGTGTTATCACTGACGAAAAACATTATTTCTAAGAGCAATTTCTATGTGTTCAGTAAAAGTATGTTAGTATTAGGGTAAAATGTTGTTACTTTGATGAGAATGTTTGTTAGTGTTAAGCAAAACTTGCTACTTCTGACAGAAAAGTTGTTATCACAATCAAAAATGTTACTTCTACGAAAAAATTTGGTATCTTTGCTAGAAAACTTGCTAGTTCAAACAGAAAAAGTGTTATTAGTGATGAAAAATATTATTTCTAAGAAAAATTTGTGTGTGTTCAGTAAAAGTATGTTAGTATTAAGGTAAAATATCATTACTTTGATGAGAATGTTTGTTAGTGTTAAGTAAAACTTGCTACTTCTGATAGAAAAGTTGTTATCACAATCAAAAATGTTACTTCTACGAAAAAATTTGGTATCTTTGGTAGAAAACTTGCTAGTTCGAACAGAAAAAGTGTTATCACTGACGAAAAATATTATTCCTAAGAGAAATTTCTGTGTGTTCAGTAAAAGTATGATAGTATTAGGGTAAAATGTTGTTACTTTGATGAGAATGTTTGTTAGTGTTAAGAAAAACTTGCTACTTCTGACAGAAAAGTTGTTATCACAATCAAAAAATGTTACTTCTATGAAAATATTTGGTATCTTTGGTAGAAAACTTGCTAGTTCGAAGAGAAAAAGTGTTATCACTGACGAAAAATATTATTTCTAAGAGAAATTTGTGTGTGTTCAGTAAAAGTATGTTAGTATTAATTTAAAATATCATTACTTTGATGAGAATGTTTGTTAGTGTTAAGCAAAACTTGCTACTTCTGACAGAAAAGTTGTTATCACAATCAAAAAATGTTACTTCTATGAAAATATTTGGTATCTTTGGTAGAAAACTTGCTAGTTCGAACAGAAAAGTGTTATCATTGATGAAAAATATTATTTTTAAGAGAAATTTGTGTGTGTTCAGTAAAAGTATGATAGTATTAAGGTAAATATTATTACTTTGATGAGAATGATTGTTAGTGTTAAGCAAAAGTTGCTACTTCTGACAGAAAAGTTGTTATAACAATCAAAAAATGTTACTTCTATGAAAATATTTGGTATCTTTGGTAGAAAACTTGCTAGTTCGAAGAGAAAAAGTGTTATTAGTGATGAAAA
The DNA here is from genome assembly GCA_027921565.1 of Artemia sinica. Lineage (NCBI taxonomy): Eukaryota > Metazoa > Arthropoda > Branchiopoda > Anostraca > Artemiidae > Artemia > Artemia sinica. The sequence goes on from CM051265.1 coordinate 60,117,442, forward strand.
ATATTATTTCTAAGAGAAATTTGTGTGTGTTCAGTAAAAGTATGTTAGTATTAAGGTAAAATATCATTACTTTGATGAGAATATTTGTTAGTGTTAAGCAAAACTTGCTACTTCTGACAGAAAAGTTGTTATCACAATCAAAAATGTTACTTCTAAGAAAAAATTTGGTATCTTTGCTAGAAAACTTGCTAGTTCGAACAGAAAAAGTGTTATCAGTGACGAAAAATATTATTTCTAAGAGAAATTTGTGTGTGTTCAGTAAAAGTATGTTAGTATTAAGGTAAAATATCATTACTTTGATGAGAATGTTTGTTAGTGTTAAGCAAAACTTGCTACTTCTGACAGAAAAGTTGCTATTACAATCAAAAAATGTTACTTCTACGAAAAAATTTGGTATCTTTGGTAGAAAATATGCTAGTTCGAAGAGAAAAAGTGTTATCACTGACGAAAAACATTATTTCTAAGAGAAATTTCTATGTGTTCAGTAAAAGTATGTTAGTATTAGGGTAAAATGTTGTTACTTTGATGAGAATGTTTGTTAGTGTTAAGCAAAACTTGCTACTTCTGACAGAAAAGTTGTTATCACAATCAAAAATGTTAATTCTAAGAAAAAATTTGGTATCTTTGCTAGAAAACTTGCTAGTTCAAACAGAAAAAGTGTTATTAGTGATGAAAAATATTATTTCTAAGAAAAATTTGTGTGTGTTCAGTAAAAGTATGTTAGTATTAAGGTAAAATATCATTACTTTGATGAGAATGTTTGTTAGTGTTAAGCAAAACTTGCTACTTCTGATAGAAAAGTTGTTATCACAATCAAAAATGTTACTTCTACGAAAAAATTTGGTATCTTTGGTAGAAAACTTGCTAGTTCGAACAGAAAAAGTGTTATCACTGACGAAAAATATTATTCCTAAGAGAAATTTCTGTGTGTTCAGTAAAAGTATGATAGTATTAGGGTAAAATGTTGTTACTTTGATGAGAATGTTTGTTAGTGTTAAGAAAAAACTTGCTACTTCTGACAGAAAAGTTGTTATCACAATCAAAAAATGTTACTTCTATGAAAATATTTGGTATCTTTGGTAGAAAACTTGCTAGTTCGAAGAGAAAAAGTGTTATCACTGACGAAAAATATTATTTCTAAGAGAAATTTGTGTGTGTTCAGTAAAAGTATGTTAGTATTAATTTAAAATATCATTACTTTGATGAGAATGTTTGTTAGTGTTAAGCAAAACTTGCTACTTCTGACAGAAAAGTTGTTATCACAATCAAAAAATGTTACTTCTATGAAAATATTTGGTATCTTTGGTAGAAAACTTGCTAGTTCGAACAGAAAAGTGTTATCATTGATGAAAAATATTATTTTTAAGAGAAATTTGTGTGTGTTCAGTAAAAGTATGATAGTATTAAGGTAAATATTATTACTTTGATGAGAATGATTGTTAGTGTTAAGCAAAAGTTGCTACTTCTGACAGAAAAGTTGTTATAACAATCAAAAAATGTTACTTCTATGAAAATATTTGGTATCTTTGGTAGAAAACTTGCTAGTTCGAAGAGAAAAAGTGTTATTAGTGATGAAAAATATTATTTCTAAGAGAAATTTGTGTGTGTTCAGTAAAAGTATGTTAGTATTAAGGTAAAATATCATTACTTTGATGAGAATATTTGTTAGTGTTAAGCAAAACTTACTACTTCTGACAGAAAAGTTGTTATCACAATCAAAAAATGTTACTTCTAAGAAAAAATTTGGTATCTTTGCTAGAAAACTTGCTAGTTCGAACAGAAAAAGTTTTATCATTGACGAAAAATATTATTTCTAAGAAAAATTTGTGTGTGTTCAGTAAAAGTATGTTAGTATTAAGGTAAAATATCATTACTTTGATGAGAATGTTTGTTAGTGTTAAGCAAAACTTGCTACTTCTGACAGAAAAGTTGCTATTACAATCAAAAAATGTTACTTCTACGAAAAAATTTGGTATCTTTGGTAGAAAACATGCTAGTTCGAAGAGAAAAAGTGTTATCACTGACGAAAAATATTATTTCTAAGAGAAATTTCTATGTGTTCAGTAAAAGTATGTTATTATTAGGGTAAAATGTTGTTACTTTAATGAGAATGTTTGTTAGTGTTAAGCAAAACTTGCTACTTCTGACAGAAAAGTTGTTATCACAATCAAAAATGTTACTTCTAAGAAAAAATTTGGTATCTTTGCTAGAAAACTTGCTAGTTCAAACAGAAAAAGTGTTATTAGTGATGAAAAATATTATTTCTAAGAAAAATTTGTGTGTGTTCAGTAAAAGTATGTTATTATTAAGGTAAAATATCATTACTTTGATGAGAATGTTTGTTAGTGTTAAGCAAAACTTGCTACTTCTGACAGATAAGTTGTTATCACAATCAAAAATGTTGCTTCTACGAAAAAATTTGGTATCTTTGGTAGAAAACTTGCTAGTTCGAACAGAAAAAGTGTTATCACTGACGAAAAATATTATTTCTAAGAGAAATTTCTGTGTGTTCAGTAAAAGTATGTTAGTATTAGGGTAAAATGTTGTTACTTTGATGAGAATGTTTGTTAGTGTTAAGAAAAAACTTGCTACTTCTGACAGAAAAGTTGTTATCACAATCAAAAAATGTTACTTCTATGAAAATATTTGGTATCTTTGGTAGAAAACTTGCTAGTTCGAAGAGAGAAAGTGTTATCACTGACGAAAAATATTATTTCTAAGAGAAATTTGTGTGTGTTCAGTAAAAGTATGTTAGTATTAAGGTAAAATATCATTACTTTGATGAGAATGTTTGTTAGTGTTAAGCAAAACTTGCTACTTCTGACAGAAAAGTTGTTATCACAATCAAAAAATGTTACTTCTATGAAAATATTTGGTATCTTTGGTAGAAAACTTGCTAGTTCGAACAGAAAAGTGTTATCATTGATGAAAAATATTATTTTTAAGAGAAATTTGTGTGTGTTCAGTAAAAGTATGATAGTATTAAGGTAAATATTATTACTTTGATGAGAATGATTGTTAGTGTTAAGCAAAACTTGCTACTTCTGACAGAAAAGTTGTTATCACAATCAAAAAATGTTACTTCTAAGAAAAAATTTGGTATCTTTGGTAGAAAACTTGCTAGTTCGAACAGAAAAAGTGTTATCATTGACGAAAAATATTATTTCTAAGAAAAATTTTTGTTTGTTGGTCTTTTGGGTGTGTCGGGGGGGCTTTGGGGACCTTTGGGTTCGGTGTCCTTTGGTGGGCATTGTGGGGACCGGGGGGCCTGGGGCCTTTGGGGACCGGGGGGTTCCTTCGGGTTGGGGATTACTTTTTCTATCTTCCACCGAAAAATTAGAATTGAACTTTAAATTTCTTTATGTCTTTGTGAAATAAAGAACTGAAGTGGAAGATTTTTATTTTCTCTGGAGAAATTAGAATTGAAGTGTGTTCTTTGGTAAAGTTCAGAAGAGAACTTGAACTTTTCTTCACTTCGTTGAGAAAATTTGGAATAGTATTTTAAATTTTTCATCCCTTTGAGAAAAATCTGAACTAAAGTGGAAAATTTTTATATTATTTGGAAAAATAGAATTGAATAAAAAACTAATTTCTTTTTCATTGAGAAAATTCACAAGAGAACTTGAACTTTTCTTCACATCATTGAGAAAATTTAAAATTGAAATAGAACTGCTTATCTTTCGAGAAAATATTCACAGCAATGATATAGCTTTTTCTATCTACTAAGGAAAAATTAGAATTTGTAAAATTGGTTTAAGAAGGATATTAAGAAAAGGACTTGTTCTGTAAAGATATAATAAACCCTTTTGAAAAGTATTGCGGGGTCCGGAGGGTCTTTGGGGGCCCGGGGGCCTTTGGGGCCGGGGGGTTACTTCGGGGTTGGGGTAGTGTGGGTTGGGGTCCTACCTAACCTAACCTGAAAGTGTGATTTCAGAGAAATTCTTTAAGCGTTTAGGGTTAACTTACCTTTTTTAGGGATGAGCATTTAGGGTTCTCCTACATGCTGAATCTGAAAGTGTGATTTCAGAGAAATTCTTTAAGCGTTTAGGGTTAACTTACCTTTTTTAGGGATGAGCATTTAGGGTTCTCCTACATGCTGAACCTGAAAGTGTGATTTCAGAGAAATTCTTTAAGCGTTTAGGGTTAACTTACCTTTTTAAAGATGAGTATTTAGGGTTCTCCTACATGCTGAACCTGAAAGTTTGTACCCTGACCTGTTGGATCTGAAAGTGTAATTTCAGGGAAATTCTTTAACCTTTTAGGGTTAACTTACCTTTTTAGGGGTGACTATTTAGGGTTCTCCAACATGCTGAACTTGAAAGTGTGTTCCCTGACATGTTGATTCTGAAAGTATAATTTTCTTGGCGATAGACTATTCTAAAGAATAAAAACGGTTGAGGCTTAAGATATTTATTGCTTAAACATATTTAAAAACATTTGAAAAAAAATAATGACATTTTTAAAAAAAAAGAAGCTTAATCCATTTGATATGAGGAGGAGCAAGTTTAGGACTTTGGACATCTGATGCATTTTTCCATGTCAGGTATCTTTTCCGGTATCCATTGAGCGAAATATCTAACTTCATCTTCTGGGTTATGGAGTGAATGCAGGTATTTCTCACATTTGAAGTGTTCTAAATTGAATAATGCTATGTTTTTATTACATTTTTCTAGTAAGAGTTTATCAGTTGGCACGTTTCCCATAACATAAACAGCTTGCACACCGAAAAAACTGCATATTTCCTGAATTTCCTCTTGTACATGTTTTATTTCATAGCCATTTTCATTATGTGGTCGTATGGTTTTAGCGTAAAAGCCATTTCGATTTACAAAATTTAGTGTTTGACTCCATCTGTTTTTCTCATACTTATACATATTGTATCTGATGTTCCATTTATAGCAATGAATTTCACGTCGTTGATTGTCTAGGAGTAAGAAAGCTGCTTCGAAAATAATGCCAGTTGAGGAATATTTCAGACCAATATATTCTGTGTCAATCACACCAAACATTATTATATCTGAAAAAAAGTGCTTAAATTAAATAAATATGTAATGTTTCTGAAACTCTAACAAATACAGCTCACTTTCATAGAATAAACTGAGAAGGAGGGAGTGTGTTCAAAGATCCCAACTTGAAAACTGTGAAAATGATTGGCAAATAAGTAACGTTTTACATTTCAGCACCCGCTCCTCTGAGTAAATATTTGGAGGGGTAAATTTTCTGAGGAATAACTCAAAGCATTGTTATACGAACATTCAGTTTGAATACGTAAAAAGAGATTGAAGTAGGGTGTAGTAGCTTCTATCACATTTAGAAGGGCCATGGATCAATCACCATGTGGAAATTTGCCGTATGTAAAGAGAAATCTTTGTCGAAAGCAACCTAAACTCTGAAAATCATAGTTTGATTATAATAAATTCAACTTTTCTCAGAAATAACTCAAAGCATTATTATACGAACGTTCAGTTTTTTATTCAAGCGCATGCCAGATCAATAACGAATATATCTTACTACCTTTTATTCAAATGCTATAGTTAAAATCGCTAAAATGTCAAAGAAAAATGGTTCGCACAACGAAGTAGAAAACAATTATGATAAAAACAATTATCTTTTCATTTTCTATTTTGTCACTAATAAAAGCGCTAACCCCCTCCCCAACAAAAATCCTGGATACAAAATTGCCCCTCTCCCCTAAATTTATGAAAATTAAGCCATCCGTCTCATTGAGTTAATCTTGCGATATATTCAAGCGAAAGGCATATCAATAAAGAATATATCTTACTACCTTTTATTCAAATGCTATAGCTAAAATCACTAAAATATCAAAGAGAAATGGTTCGCACAACGAAGTAAGAAACAATTATCTTTTCATTTTCTATTTTGTCACCATTAAAAGCGTTAACCCATTCCCCAACAAAAATCCTGGATACAAAATTGCCCCCCTCCCCTAAATTTAGGAAAATTAACCTACCCTCTCATTGATTTAATCTTGCGATTTATTCAAGCGAAAGGCATATCAATAAAGAATATATCTTACTACCTTTTATTCAAATGTTATAGCTAAAATCACTAAATTTCGAAGAGAAATGGTTAGACACTGAAGTAAGAAACAATTATCTTTTCATTTCTATTTTGTCACTATTAAAAGTGCTAACCCCCTCCCCATAAAAAATCACGGATTCACGCCCCCTCCCCTAAATTTAGGAAAATTGTTATAGCTAAAATCACTAAATTTCGAAGAGAAATGGTTAGACACTGAAGTAAGAAACAATTATCTTTTCGTTTTCTATTTTGTCACTATTAAAAGTGCTAACCCCCTCCCCAATAAAAATCACGGATTCACGCCCCCTCCCCTAAATTTAGGAAAATTGTTATAGCTAAAATCGCTAAATTTCGAAGAGAAATGGTTAGACACTGAAGTAAGAAACAATTATCTTTTCATTTCTATTTTGTCACTATTAAAAGTGCTAACCCCCTCCCCAACAAAAATCACGGATTCACGCCCCCTCCCCTAAATTTAGGAAAATTAACCCACCCTAGGTCTATCGCTAATTTGCAGAAAAAATTAGCTGACCGCTATTTTCAGACAAACACTGAATTACGTAAAAGCACTGAAAACCTCGATTGCCTAAAACCAGCTAATGTATACAGACAGGAAAAGGGGTGACAGCTAATTATAGGCTTCGCGCTGGAGCATTATGTCAAAACAGAACGCTTAATAACAACAGTGACGGAAGTCTCAGTTAGAGAAAAGATTACAATATGGAAAAGCTAAATTTTTCGAAAGGATAATTATTTCTTTTTGCGAGAATTTGGTTGTAAAAACAATGATGGAGGGGGGTTGGGTTTTGAGGGTAAAAGAACACCTTTTATGTTTTCTATCGATTATAAAGATTGTATAATGATGTTTGTATTGTATGGGGGGGGGGGATTTACCTGAATATACTGGAGGGTGACCACGGAAAATAATTTTATTTGAAAATAAAAACGGAACTTACATGGTAAATTGAGGTTGCCAATGCTTCTAATTTATCAAATTTATCCATTGTTGCTTGAACTATGTCAAAATACTTTCTGATAATTTAATCACATTGCATGTCCGTTATATACGAAATCTCAAGGGCGAATTGTTATGTAACGGGGAAATCATATGTAACAAGCCCTCTGATTGGCTGAGAAAGGATATGTAACCAGCCCTCTGATTGGCTGAGAAGGAAACACGTGATCTAACTGTTTCCTGGAAACTCATAACATTTGCCTCGAGCAACAACAACAACAACAACAAATGGTGTTTTCTATTTTCGGACACCATGACATTCGCCTCGAGCATGTACATGTCCAAAACAACAACAAATGCTGTTTTCTATTTCTGGAAACCCATGACATTCGCTGAGAGCGTGCACTTACAACAACAATAACAACATCGACCTTGACATTCGCTGAGAGCGTGCACTTGCCCCAAACAACAACATTGAAACTCATAACATTCGCTGAGAGCTTGCAATTACAACAACAACAACATCAACACCTTTGGAAATTTAGGTCATTGACACACTTTGATTACGCAATCAATTTCTCAGAAATCCATTTCCCCTAGGGACTCTATGCCCATATATGGTGCCCCCGTGGGGCCTTTAGGGTCATCTCTACTTGTGTTACAGAGAGAAATAATCAGATTTCCGGAGTTCAATCAATGTCCCTGTTTTTTATATTTGACTTTTGTGTCTTCAGTAAAGCGCTAGTTTTCTATAATCCTAGAAACATAGGGAAGCATAATTAGTTGGTTTATTTATACTAGTTTTATTGATGTATATTAGATAGGATGTGAAGTAATAGTTTTTGTCCGTTTTAAATTCCAACTTTGCTCTTTACATCCTTCGGAAGCTTTTATAAAGCTTTTCATAATCTTACTCCAGTTGTTACATCAGTAGCTGATGTCACAGCTGAGTTGCTAGAAAACTGTGTTATTCTAGATTAATATGTGCTTGTTTTTTATTCAAATTTCATGTAGAAACACCGCTGCCATGATCTTTTTTATTTATACGGAATAATTTCTGCTTGTTTAAGTTTTAATATCACGCCTTAGTTTTAGCTGAAAAATTATTTGGGAAACTTATTCAGACATTATATAATGTCTAATCATCACTGATCTAGGGGAGATAAGACACCTCTAGAAAACACTGCAGACAACCTTGACAGCTATAAAAAGAACTTTCAGTCTATAATATAAAGTTCATTATCCATACTTTACAAAACAATATATTGGTAGATTTTTAGTTGAAAAGTTTTTAGTTCTAGTTAATTTGTTTTTGCAATGATCTTATACTTTTAAGATGAGTTGGCGATTTATAAAACTTACTAAGAGAGTTTGGACAAGGAGTGTACGTGATGGGCTCTTATAAACCGCTCGTTAAAGGCTTTGGACCATAATTATTGCAATGGTACCGTTTGATGCTTTCAAACCCTTCCACTTAAGAAGTGGCACCAAAAGTGCCGTCTTTAGTGCTTTATTGCACTTACGGATGGTAAAAATGATAAAAAGCACGTAGATATGAGTAATTGCCTTAAAATGAGCCTTCCCGGGATATGCTTTAAAAAATGAGTGCATCACATTTGCAAAAATAGTGGATTATGTGGAAAGTAATCATAAGAAGGAACAAACCATGATTGAGAAAAAACCTCCAAGCAGGAATCGAACGCATGATAATCTAATTTGAAGTCCAGCGCTGTACTAACAGTACCACGCCTTTAATAATCTTATTTAATATATTGGTGTTATAGGACTTGAATTGCGTAGCTTATTAAGGATGCCTGGAGGAGGAACATGTGGGAGGTGTTCTTGCAAACCACCAGTAAAAGGTTTTGGATCATAATTATTGCAGCTATACCGTTTTATGCTTTCAAGATTCTGGAAGAAGTGGCACCAAAAGTTTTTTTTTTTTTTTTAGTACTATATCTCACTTACGAATGGTAGAATTGATAAAAAGCACGTAGATATGAGCAAAAGTTTTCCAATGAGCCATTAAACATCACTCTAAGAAGTTCTGGTTTCCACTCTAGACACGACACTAAAAGTGCCGTTCTTAGTGCCATTTGAAACTTGCAGATGGTGGAATTTATAGAAAGAACGTAAATACGAGCAATATTTTTTATATGCACTATTGAAAACTTATCTACGGTGTTCTGGTAGCCCACTAAGCCCCACCCCTTGAGAAAAGGGATAAGAAGTGCCTTTTTTTGTGCCACATGGCACTTGCCGATGGCGGAATTTATAAAAACCACGTATATATGAGAAATGGCTTTTGAATGACCTCTTAAAAATCTCTCTATGATGTTCTAGTAACCCGCTAGGCCTGGAAAAAAGAAGAAAAAAAAAGACTGTTTTAACGTTTTTTTAACTTTTAGTTACTATAAGTTGAGGTTCGCTATTTTCTAGGTTGCAGCTAATGCTTCAACAATGACAAAGAGTTCATTGTAAAATCTCTCAAGAAACTAATTAACATCGAAATCTTTGAAATTTAATAGATGGTAGGATTTGTAAAAACCTAGTAAATATAAGCAATAGCTTATAATTGAGCCATTAAACATCTGTCTACGATGGTGTGGTAGCCTGCAAATGTTTCAGTAGCTTTCTGGTGAGCAGACGATTTACGAAACTTACTAAGGAGGTAGGGAGGAGAAGTGTACGGGAGGGATTCTTGTAAACCTTCAGTTAAGGGTTCTGGAATATAACTATTACAATAGTCCTTTTTTTTTGTTAAATTAGGGTTTATTCAACCGAAAATAACAAAATCCAGAAGCTAAGCTTGTACAGGAGATCACTAACCCAACTATGCCTAAGAACAACAATAAAGAACTATCATATAAAAATAAATAATAAGCGACTATACCACTCCTACTCATTATCAACTCATCAATGCTCTGCATTCAACATGTTCGACCTTGTCCTTCTCTATCCATCAACCAAACACAAAAATAAAAAAAAATTACAAATTAAAGGCAAAAGAAACCGGAGAACTGACTCACTCACCCCCATATACCCTAGAACAGTGTTCTTTTAACAGGCTTCTAAATTCCTATATCGTTTATATAAACTACTATATCGTTTTCAGTGCTATGTCATACTTACGAATGGTAGAATTGAAAAAAAAAGTACGTTGACATGAACAATAGCTTTCAAATGAGCCACTAAACGTAACTCTTATGAGTTCTGCTTGCCCAATAACTTCAGCTTTTCCACTTGAGACATGGCACCAAAGTGCCGTTTTTAGTGCCACTTGGAACTTGCAGATTGTGAAATTTATAGGAAGAACATAGATATGAACAATATCTTTTATATCAGCTATAGAAATCTGTCTACGATATTATGGTAGCCTGCTAGCGCCACCACTTACGAAATGGCACAAAAAGTGTCATGTGGCACTTGCAGATGGCGGAATTGATAAAAATCACGTAGATGTAAGAAATATATTTTGAATGAGCTATTAAGTATGTCTATATGATGTTTTGGTAACCCCCTAGGCCTGGACATTTGTGAGGGGTTTTAGGTTTTTTTTCGATTAATTAAAAAAACTTTTTCCACAAAATAAAGTTTTCAAAGAAAAGTAAACAACTCCATTAAACAAAAAATGAGCAAAAGTAAAATCAAATAATCTACCAAGCGTGAAACTACCACAACTCAGCATCGATAAATAAATGAAACCCAAAACGAACAGAAATTACAATAAATAACCGAGTCAAACTCAAAACGAGCAGAAATTAACATAAGATGGGCGCAAAACCCCTATGCCTTCCCAAGGCCAGAACAAAATTTGCACTTTACTGAAAAAAAATATAAATGTTTTTACTTTTATAAATTTAATAAATCAAGTAATATTATCATTTTGACTACTTAGTATCAGTATATGTATATTAAACTGACAATGCACATTCATTTGTATTTTTTCACTGACTTTATTTTGATTTGGTTAAATTTTAAGAGGAGAAGTAGCCCCGAAAGTTTGAACGTAATACCCTCAGTCGTTCTTGGGATACTGCTGAGATGCCTTATTTGGAATTAGCAATATCACAGTGCATTTTGATTTAATCTTAAGGCAATATTTAGTTTTTAAACATAATGGGCAAATGGAAGGGTGGGCGTGGGAGGGTGGGAGTGGAAGGGGGATTAGTTGCCCTCCAATCACTTTCGACTATTAAAAAGGGCATCAGTCCTTTCTATTTTCAATCGAATGAGCCCCTTTCGAAGTTCCCACGAAAACTCCTTCGATACGAAGTGCCCTGGTCTAAACAACAACAACAACAAAAAATATCACTAATCACTTTCGACTATTAAAAATGGTACTAGCCCTTTGAATTTGAAATCGAATGAGCCCTTTTTCAAGTTTCTACGACAAAGATTTCAATAAAAACCTTATATGCCCCCAGGGTATAACTTATAACCCTTGCTCTGAGGGTTGTGGGGGAGTGTCCTCCTCAAAAACTTATTTTCTATCTGGAAATCACCTACGCTGAACAAAATGGCTATCTCAAAATTTTGATTGAATGTGTTTGGGGGAATGATGGGTGTGGGGGGGGGGGGGCTAGTTGCCCTCCAATCACTTTCAACTATTAAAAAGGGCACTAGGCCTTTGAATTTCCAATCGAATGAGTATTTTTTGAAGTTTCTAAGACAACACCTTCTATAAAAACCTCATATACCCCCAGGGCATAACTTAAAACCCTTGCCCTGAGGGTTGTGGGGGTGGGTCCTCCTCAAAAACATATTATCTATTTGGAAATCAACTAGCCTACGCTGAACAAAATGGCTATCTCAAAATTTAGATTGGATGTGTTTGGGGGAATGATGGACGTGGGGGGGTAGATGCCCTCCAATCATTTTCGACTATTAGAAAGGGCACTAGCCCCTTCAATTTTCAATCGAATGAGCCTGTTTTGAAGTTTCTACGACAACGCCTTCTATAAAAACCTTATAGCCCCCAGGGCATAACTTAAAACCCTTGTCCTGAGGGTTATGGGGGAGTGTCCTCCTCAAAACCATATTTTCTATCTGGAAATCAACTACGCTGAACAAAATGGCTATCTCAAAATTTTGATTGGATGTGTTTGGGGGAATGATGGGCGTGGGGGGGGCTATTTGCCCTCCAATCACTTTCGACTATTAAAAAGGGCACTAGCCACCCCAATTTCCAATCGAATGAGCCCTTTTGGAAGTTTCTACGACGACTCCGTCGATACGAAGTGCCTGTCGAAGAAAGAAGAAGAAGAAAAAAAACACATTGTGGCCACATCGTTCTTTACTTAGGCAGCGCTAGCGCGCTGCCTATGAAATCACCATGAACTTCTTTTTGCAATAAACTTTTACTCTTAAGGCGAACCAGAAAAATAGCTACCATTCCTGAATCAGTGTCAGATGACAATTTTTTTTTCACTATGCAGCTTTTTCAAAACGCGTATTTTAACTTTTAGTTACTATGGGCTGTGGTTCGCTCTTTACTAGGTTGCAGCTACCGCTGCAACCATGATGATGTTACACTCCCCATGAACAAACGGTTAGTTTTGGAAGGAAATAATGCTCATGAAAATACCAGGTCAGATTTAGATTTCCCTTCTTGTTAGGGACTGAGCTTAGACGGTATCATCGTCACCACCGGGCTCCACCGACTTCGTAGAAAATTCGCTGATAAAATAGGACTGGCAAACGACCTTTTCTACATTTACATCATGTTGCTCAAGAAAGTCTGGGCAGTTGTAGGCAATGACCTGGCACTTGAATAAAAGAAAACAAAAGAGCTGGTCCATGCTGTATTTACTCAGCTGGTAAATTTTTAATCTTCATGTCGTCACTCTCTCTGTTATTAATTTCCTATAAAAAAAAAAAAAACCATTTCAAAGGTTTGAAGCTGAAATGGAACTTTTTTACAAAAATTTGAAAGATTTATGGAAACGTTATTGAGTTTGCTGTTTTGTGTGGCGACTACGAACCGACACAGGTTGCCTTTAATTTACGGCGTGTTTTCAATTTCTGTAAAAACTACTCCTGTAACATCGGCCAAGATGCGTACATATATATTAAGATGAAAGTCGTAAAGAAGAAATGA